>VCRD01000803.1:18368-75283 GCA_006783055.1 Trinorchestia longiramus | reverse complement strand
ATATATATATATGTATATACATATATATATATTATTATATATACGAGTATATATATAATTGACTATGTATATGTCTTTCTCTCTGTATCTATGTGTATCCGTCCCATTACTTCCTATCTATTACTGAAGAAAAATTATTGAACTGAAATCCGAACGGGTATACATACATGTATTGTAAGCATTGTATTGTGGATACCGAAGGTGCCGGACCAGTATGAAATACTCAATTTTTTCTGTTATTAGTTTTTATTTCTTACACGTCCATGTTATCGGTATATAGGGTAGAGAATGTAAGTTCTGTATATATTGATGAAAAATATTCACGGGTAAAACTGAAAAATGTATTTTATTACATAGATCCTTAATTTTATCTTTTATATCAACGAATATCAATAGGTACTATTTGGGTCATGTTATCGGTAGATAAAATGCAGAAAGGTAGTTCTGAATGAAGTTAATACATAGTATTAATTTCAAGCACAATTTGTTGTAAATTTTTAATGCATTCATCTTTATAATACATAATTTCAAATTTATTAAATTTAAATCGTAGAATTTCCACGGGAACTGTCTAGTTCATTATAAGGACGAATGCATTAAAGATTGACGCCAAATTCTTGTGCTTTGAATGAATATTGTCATTAACACATATAGACATTCCATTATGTATTTTATCTACCGATAATATGGCCCAGTTAGTACCCGTTGAAATTCCTCGGTTTGAAATAATAAAATTAAAGATATTTGAAATAAAATATACTTTTCAGCCTTTCCCCTGGTACTATCATAATCTGAATATTTCTCATGGGTGTATATAGAACTTCCATTCTGTATCTTATCTACCGATAAAATGGCCCTATAAGAGAAGAAAGCTAATAACGGAAAAATGGAATATTTTATATTGATCTGGCTCCTTTGGTATCCACAATACAATGCTAATAATACAGGGTGGCGCATAAGTAACGCACCCTTTTAAAATATTAATAATAAATAAACTATGAAAGGTATAACGATGGGGATAATTGCAAACGATAGAGGAACTCTTAAAGTTTATTTACATGTTGTATCCTGTCTACAGATGCCCAGTGTATATTGCGGTAATACTTTATTTATTATTAATTTTTTAAAAGGGTGTGTTACTTATGCGCCACACTGTACATGCATACCCATTCTCATTTCAAAATATTTTTTCGGTAAGAGATGGGAAGTAATGGGACGGACACACACGGATACCAGAGAGATGGAGATACATAGTCTATTATATGTGTAGATAAAAAATATTTTATAATTGTATCGAATAACGGTTGTATTTTCGGGGATCTTGAATAGAACATTGATTTCGATATGGTTAACATGTTTGGGCCTAATCCATGCGGGAGAAATACTGGCTTTAAATGAACTCAATATTGCATATGCGGAAGTCTATCACAGAGCGTTCACCGAAAGAGGCAAAGTAACTTGTCAAACTGACTTCAATCGTCTACTGTTATGAACCATAACCTTGCAAGTGGGCTTCAACATTGATAAATGTTCATTATTGCACGTTGGTGCTAATAAACAGCACTTCCAAAGCACAATGGATGACCCGCACTGAATCGGTAGTGTAACAAAGATATTTTGGTATCATTATAATTGGAAATTTCAAGTATGACACAAGTAAAAATCGCGTCATAAATGGTAGCACGATCGTATATTTCAAAAGCAAAAGCATTGAACACTAGTCAAAGAACATAGTATGACGGCTCTATATAGCGTTAGTCTAGCAACATATGAAATATGCATTGCAACTTTCTTCTATTATCCTACAAAGAGGTATTAATGAAATGGAGAAAATTTAGTGTAAAACAACGAAAAGTTTTTCTGAACTCCGTAATTTCAGCTATGAAAGGCGTCTTTAACAGCTTGAATTCATGTCTTTCGAACGAAGAAAACTACTACAACTCATCGAAATCTACTACAAATATCTCTGCTTGAACGATGTAACTCTGGAAGGGGGTTTCGACAGAGACCATCACGTAAAAACCGGAAATAACGGCCAAAAACTAATAATAAGAAACTTCAAGACATTCCAGGCTTTAAACTTCTTTCCAGTTAAAACTGTCGGAAATCTTTCTGTTAATTATTGTGTGCTACAAACTATATTTATGTGTACCACAGGGAAGAACTATTCATCAGTAATATAACTTTCGTGTACCTAGAGTCGTATAATTATTGTGTAACATGAGTTAGGTCATTATTGTGCATAAATTGATAACTGAATGACTGCGAAACCTCCTCCTCCTAGCCTTCTTTACTCTTGAGGCCTGTGTGTTACTGAGGTGCAAGTGCGTAACTGAAGTATGATACCTGTGCGTGGTTAAGGAGTCTGTACGTGATTGATGCCTTAACTTTAGACGGTAAGGGACTCGAGTAGCAGCCATACAATGGACAAAGCGGTTCGTTCTCATTGCCTTTCTATTGCTGAATGATGGGTGCTGAATAATTCAGAAGCTGCCAGATATTTGCTAGAATCAATTAAATTACGTGCAAGGTAGGCCAACATAATACTGACTGGTCACGTCTCAGCAATTCACTCGTCCACCCGTCTTTAAAAGATATTGTTAGCCACAAACAGCAGCGCTATGGTCTTTCAGTACCTTTTGTATTTATTTATCTTATTGCCTAGCATTTTCTTCATTCTCGAAGCTGTTATTGAAATAAAGTCGTTTCAACAGCGTCAAAAAGGGGAATCATGAAAAACACTAAAATTTTTTAAAGAAGGTTACTTCTGTGGTGTCTTTTGGGTCTAGATAAAAGGCTAGAATCAGTGAATGTAATTGCAATGAATTATTTAGAAAAAAGAAACTTTATTCATTGAGGCAAACATTTTTTTGGAATAAATTCTGAGAACTTAACAAAATTACCTAACAAACTAGGAAAATAGTTATGAAAATTGTTGAAAAAACGCTGTCTGAACATTCTATACTAGGAGAACTCGTATAGAAGTAGAAGTAAAATACAAGAAAGTCAAGCGAGAAATTAACGCAATAAAATCCGCTAGGGTTCTTACCTCTCTTAGGAATCCATTTTTCCCGAGTTGTGGATCTAAAATTTTGGAAAATTCTTGTGCTCATGTTTGGCCTCCGGCGGCAGCCAGGCCGAGTTACAAAATTGCGTTTGACAAACGCTAGCCACACAATGGTCTTGACTTCGATGCTGCTCTGTCCGAGCACAAAATGATACAGCTTTTGAAATCCGCTGTACCAAAAAGAATTTCTTGGCAGACGTGCTGCCAGCGCTTTACAAAGAAAGATAACTTGCCTTTAGAATGTAATGCTTCTTCAAGACCCAGAAAACTAAACTGAATGAAAAGCTTTCGTTATTTTCAAGGAGACTCTTATATCCACGAAAAAAGAAGAACTTTAGTATTTGGCATCAAGGGAGTTGCCATCTGATGGAAATTACTCCGATTCGTTTACGTTCTTCTTTGCCGCTCAGACACTTCGAGAATGCCGTTGTCAGATGCTGAACGAAGGAATCTTCTTTGTAGAGTAACTGAACAGCCTTACGGGTGCCATGAAAGGAAAAAGGATGCACCGATAAATGGAATCCATTCAGAATGTAGTTCCTTGTTTGAGAAACATGTGTTGCTATTTGTTCACTGTTTGTCGATAGAAGTTTTGTCTTCTACGTTACTGGCATAGGATCTTTTGAAAAATATTTAGCGTCACGAGATGGCGGCATGAATCGTGATGTAGCTATGAGACGACGCTTCGTGTACGCTACACAGGGTGTCCCACAAAAATGTCCCGACTTCCCACAAAAATGTCCCCGACTTTTTAATTGATTATAGCTCCGCTTTAAATTAACATATTTTAATTTTCTGTTTTCACAATGTAGTAAATTTTTTTTTCGAATAATTATAGTTTTTGAAAATTGGTTCAATAACCACTTCACATTAATCGATTTACTGAAGGAGGTAGAAATACTATTTGTTCAAAGAAAATTTTTGAAAAAGAACACTGGTGTTCTTTTTCATTTCTCAATACCTACTGTTAAAAATAATTTCACAAAAATGTATCCTACATACCAACTAGTATTTAAACCCTCTGAGAGGTTATTTGCTTATTAATTTCATTATTTGAACACCCCCTAAAATGCAGCTGACTAAAGAGCAAAGAATTTTCATCGTATTGAAATATGAAACAACAAAAAACTGTGAACAAGTTAGAAGAGCATTTAATGAAACCTTCCCGGAAAGGAACTCGCCCGAAAAGAAGACTGTGTATCGCACAGTTAGAAAATTCAATGAACATGGAAATATCAACAACCGATACAAAGGAAACTCAGGAAGGAAAACAATTCAAAGAACTGAAAATAACATCGCAATTGTCCAGCGAGCGATTGCTGAAAATCCTACAACCTCTGTCAGATGCAATGAGACCAACCTCTCCAAGTCTACATTCCATAGAATTTTAAAGAAAGATATTTGTCTTCATCCGTACAAGATGCAAATCAAGCATGAGTTACTGCCCTGTGACTATGCCAGGAGGAAAGAGTTTTGCAATTGGTTTATTTCGAAAGATCAAAGGTTTACGGAAAGGTTGGTAGTTACCTATGAGGAAGCATTTTCTATGAACGGAAGAGTGAATCCCCAAATGCTAGCTTTTGGAGCAATAATCCACCAGAATGAAATGTATTCGAAAAAAGCATAAGAAGAGAGCAGCTGTCAGTTTGGGCTGGTCTTTGTGGAAATGGAAATGTTATTGGACCAATTGCAAAACTCTCTCCTCCTGGCATAGTCACAGGGCAGTAACTCATGCTTGATTTGCATCTTGTACGGATGAAGACGAATATCTTTCTTTAAAATTCTATGGAATATAGACTTGGAGAGGTTGGTCTCATTGCGCCTGACAGAGGTTGTAGGATTTTCAGCAATCGCTCGATGGACAATTGCGATGTTATTTTCGGTTCTTTGAATTATTTTCCTTCCTGAGTTTCCTTTGTATCGGTTGCTGATACGTCCATGTTCATTGAATTTTCTAATTGTGCGATACACAGTCTTCTTATCGGGCGAGTTCCTTTCCGGGAAGGTTTCATTAAATGCTCTTCTAACTTGTTAACAGTTTTTTGTTGTTTCATATTCCAATATGATGAAAATTCTTTGCTCTTTAGTCAGCTGCACTTTAGGGGGTGTTCAAATGATGAAATTAATAAGCAAATAACCTCTTAGAGGGTTTAAATACTTGTTGGTATGTAGGATACATTTTTGTGAATTTATTTTTAACAGTAGGTATTGAGAAATGAAAAAGAACATCAGTGTTCTTTTCAACGAATTTTCAAAAACTATAATTATTCGATAAGAAAACAAAATTTACTACATTGTTAAAAAAAGAAAACTAAAATATGTTAATTTAAAGCGGAGATATAATCAATTAAAAAGTCGGGGATATTTTTGTGGGACACCCTGTATTTTGATCTTGAAGAGAGTGAACTAGCGGATCACTACCAAGTTTAATAAAATTATTTATCACGAATTTCACAGGACTTAAACGTTAACTTTGAACTGTAAATCTCAGAGTGATACAAATTTATTCCAGTCAAATGCTTAACTGTAGAACAATCCAGAGAAATATGGGATTGAGGTAGAAAAAAGTTAAACAATTGATTTGCGGTTCATTCAATTGTTCAACTTTTTTCTACCTTAATCCCATATTTCTCTGGATTGTTCTACAGTTAAGCATTTGACTGGAATAAATTTGTATCACTCTGAGATTTACAGTTCAAAGTTAACGTTTAAGTCCTGTGAAATTCGTGATAAATAATTTTATTAAACTTGGTAGTGATCCGCTAGTTCACTCTCTTCAAGATCACAATGTAGCGTACACGAGGCGTCGTCTCATAGCTACATCACGATTCATGCCGCCATCTCGTGACGAGCCAGTCAGTGGGCAAACTATTGTGTCAGGTCTGTACTAGAACACTACTTACATATGACAGCTGCTCAAGCCGAGAGTAGTGTTTTACCTGCTGGTTTGAAATGCACAACCACAAAGGCCACTAGGCCGACCTCTCTACGTGCTCGAACTCGACGTTTCGATTTCCTGTGGGTAAGAGCAACGAAGTTAGAAAAAATCAATAACCCATAGAATATTTAAAGACATGTTTGTGAAAATCACCTTCAGTTTTCTTCTCTCCTGTTGGGTTACTCGAAAGTTCCTTGTTCCCTCAGACACTCAATCCCAGTAGAACAAGAAAAAATATTAAAGGTCTGCTCGCAGCTAAGTTCAGTCTGAGGGTCAAGACGCGAAAACACCATAACTCCGTCAATGGAAGTTTATTTCATCCTGTTCTTCAAGTCATCCATCATTGGTAGCAATTTATCGTTTTCAAATGAAAATTGTACGCAACAATGATAAAGATATGAAATATCATACAATAAATTATTCAAGTATATGACAGTAAAGAGAATTTGTGTTCCTGTATATTAAAGAAAATCATAAGCTAACTGTTTTTGACTATTTAACATACTTAATTTGCTGAGTACTCGCTCAAAAAATTCGATAACATGTGCTCGCAACAAGACTGTTTAATTTAAAAGAAGTTATCAGACGCTTCAACTCAAAAGTGTCTCTGACAAATTTAATTCATACTTTAAATTAGATTTGTCACGAACTTTCTGAAGTTCGCTTGCAGTTCCAACAGTTCCTTAGACGTCCACAGAAGCAGCAAGTGCCTCAGTGCACCCGCTAATTTTTTTCAAGATGAGATTGCAGATGATTTTCATGGATTGGAGATGAATTTAAAGATGAGTTTGGACACGGATTTGAAGATGAAACTAGAAATAAATTTGAAGATGGGTTTGACTATGGACTTAAAGATATATTTGAACATGAATTTGAAAATGAGTTGGAAAATGGATTTAAAATTATATTCGAAGTAAACTTGAAGGTAAATATAAAGATCGGTTTGATGCTCAATCTGAAAATGAGCGTGATGGATTTAAAGATGAAGGAAAATGTATTTGAAAGTGAGTTTGAATGTGAATTTAAAATTTTACTTGAGAGCAAAATTGAAAATGGATTTGGTTTCAAGATTAATTTGATTATGGATTTAAAGAGTAATTTGATTATTATTTAAAATTAGAAATAGTGTAGATGATATCGTGAAGTTGAGCGCATAAACAGAAATTATATCTTAGCTTCATCTTCAAGTCTAGCTTCAAACTAATTTTCAAATCTAATTTGAAATTGATCTTCAAATCCATTTAATTAAATTTCATTAACTAATTTTGAATGGTTAAGAGTTGGCAATGAGATCCCTTTCTGATGTAAACGTACGTAAGTTCTACTTCTTTGTAAGTGTAAAATTTATTTGTGTATCCAAGTTTTACGTACACAAATATTTGCAAGTTTAGTCGACTCACACGAGCAAAGATACAAAGAATGTAGCATCATCTGACTGGAAGCAGCCCAAGAATAGACCAAACTGCTCGTTCCTGTTACCATACTCTATTGTATTCAGTGGCCGCCTGGGGTACACATCAGTTAATTCTGTTCTTATAGAGCGCAACACGACACTGAGTCTTCAAAGAACTTAATATATTAAGTGTTATACTAGATCAGAACATTTTTCACTTCCTTTGTTCCGTTATGCTTCATAACCGATTTATCAAACAACCGAAGACTCATGCTGAATCTCATATCATTATTTTTAGATTTAATGAGGGTCGAGTATTTTTCGGAGCCTATAAGTTGGTACAGTGTTGTATTTGTTGACTTCGTAAACTAACTTATATTCACTCGTAATTCTTACTCTGCTTCTTTCATTCATAATTAGTTTTTTGATCCACCTTTCATTCTTTCCTGGCAGTAGTTAATTGAATTACACGGGCAAAAATATTTTAAAAAATCTAACTACAGCGAGCAAGAACTATACCATAGAATATCGCTGCTTGAAGAGAACAGTCATTGCTGAGACCCTACAGAATGATTTCTCGAGCGTTTCTGGCGACCGCAAGGGATCGTTTCTCAGAATGAAAAGGACTAGCAAAAAAGTTACATGGAGGGACAAGCTTGAACATTGGGACCGTCATTTTTCAGCGTGCTGTCACGCTGACCGGACGCCCAGAACCCCAAGGAAAAAACATGCAGCTATTCCGTTGTCCATCACATTCTGTATCCTGCCCATTCGCTTTGTTCCGGCAGTGATATTTTTCAAAGTCTACTGCACCTATTTAATTCACGGCTGTGACGTTGGACTGGGCGTGACGACATATCTATGTGTAGACCTAAAATGACTTTTCAGCCGCAGGTTTTCTTATTTTTATAATTTTCTTCTTGAATTTCGATTTGCATATCGAGTTCAAAAAGATGCAGTGACGACCACTTTTCGTTGCTTTCGATGTGAATCTTAAATAAAGTGAATAATATCTCTATGGTCAATCCAATTTTAACAATTATGTCGGTTTGTTACCTTTCCTGGGAAGGTTTTAATTTACTTGAACGTATACTTTGATTCACTTGACCTGACCACTACACCAAATTATTGCTCTGGAGGGGCGGGGGTGGGGGTGTAGTGTAGATTTTAGGGGCAAATTAATCAATTCGTTCAATGTCAGGAATAATAAGAAAATGACATCAAACAATTAGCACAGTAAGGATCGAAACGCAACTCAACCATTGAAGAAGTTCAAATTTTTACTAATCGAACGCTGAGTATTTTTTCTACAAAAAAATCTTTTAAGGGTTCGTATTATCTTACGTACAGAACACAGCATTATAATATACAGATTCAATGAATTTTCTGTAGAATTTTAGATCCACAGGATGTCCCAAAAAGATGTAATCACTCGTTGATTTCCCAGTATTTAAGCATTTTGTGTTCAAGTAGATGTTTATTGATATACATACAATCCTAAAAAAGTTTAATTAAATTCAGGAAAATAAATTGTAAAAACGATTATTTATTGTCATTCAGAATAATTTGATGTTCTTTCTCATTCCTGCATGTTCGCAAATGTTTAAACTGCCTTTCTTCATTTTCCAAATAAAGCTGATAACGTACAACAATGGAGTCGACAATATTGGCAAGCATTTCATTTGGAATTGACATATTCAAATTTTATTTTTAAAATCATTGATTGTCACTGATTTTGCAGCGTAAACCTTATCTTTGAGATATCCCAATAAGAAGAAACCCTTTGGTTTGAGGTCTTTATTATGATTTTTTTTCCTCAAACGTTAGTTGTGTATTTGCCATTGTGAAGAGCTGGTTGCGTCTGAAATACAAAATACGTTAGTAATTGTCTTTCATAGACTATACATAGAATTGTCTCATCTTTTTGGGACACCCTGTTGTTCTATCATTATGAGAGAGAAACCGACGATCCATTGGGATACCTTAAAAGAGGAGAAATGACCGTTATTAAATTAACTTTTTTTATTTGATAGTAGTCCCTAGTTGGTGTAAAATTGATTGAAAGAAGTATTACTAAGCAAACTGTAATGGATTTTTTTATCATTGTTATTAGGCGTATGCTATTTGGAAAAACATTTTTTTTTGTTTCTATTGAACTAAATCTTCTTGTCTCATTGGTTGCTCTGATGATAGGCTATCAGCATTTGAATTAAAATAATGTAATTTATGCTACAATTGGCCATGCAGGAGGCCCTACTATGTAATCTGTTCTTTCAGTGCCTGCACCCAAAGTTTAAACGAGTTGGGTAGTAATATTTAAGAAATTATTTTTCTTCATCAATTTTGTTGAAAGGTTTCGTCCGAAAACTTGTTCTTCAATTTTCTATCATAATAGACAAGACGGCACAACTCAATGCGAGGGAATCTACTGATATAAGTTTCTTTATTTCGCAATACAAAAAACACAATGAGTTTCAGAGAGATAAAAACGCTTCTCAAAAGCTCACTCGGCTTATGAAGTTCTCAAAGATTAATTATCATTTGAAAATAACTCGGAAAGTTCCTGAAAGGACTCTCTTTCAGCTCGCTATCATGTAAGAAAATCAGTCGAATATTCAGTCACAAATTCGCCCACTCGTTCATTTCATTTTATTTTGAAGCTGACGTTCATTAAAATTCTGTCGTGAATTGAAGTCCAATTTGGCTCTTTAATTGCTCATTTATATTCCGTGTGAATTATTTATAAAATGCTCAGAGTTTTCATAATTTTCTAAGCCTCTTTGAGTGACCTCTAGTCATTGTAGATTTAGAGCCTAGTCCATAAAGCCGTAGTTCTTTTAGATCTACGTATTACTCGTTTCTTTCAGTACTGCTGTCTATAGCTTTTTGAAGGTTAGTGTATTCATTTGAGCAAGGTTTTCTCTTGTAAAAAGGTTCCTTTGTTGGCTGAAGTCTAGTTTTGCACGGCATTGAAAGTGTGTTCCGTTTTATATTTCATAACAAGTGTTCGTTTGCGTTTTATTAGTAAAAGTACAATTGATAATTGTAGAACAAAATTATTTATTATAATGTGGATACATTGAATAAAAATCCTCATCATTCGTAAAAAATAACTCGTTAGAGAAGGCAAACTTTATCAAGAAACAAAGCTATGAACAAATGGAAAAATATCATGACTGGAAGCTAAGGATCATTTTTATTACGATAGGTTGTTTGGATTAACGCATGAAAATTCGTATGATTACTCCTGCCTGTTAGATACTATTTGCTTGGTCATTGTTCAGCTCATTTTTGCGTGCAAGACTGTAAAACGACCAATAACAAGATGATAAATTAACATAAAATTCAACCTTCCTAATTGGACTGTCCTAACTCCATAATTTTGACGCACGCGTAAAGCGTAGGCAAACCTATTTGCTTTAGATGATGGGTGGAAGAAGGCAATCACTTTGATGAAGCACAAGTCATTCAGAGAGAGATACCTCTCTCTCATAACATCCAAGAAAATCTGTCGTAATTAGTCTGGGGTGGGCTTGGATCACCCATGAATGCAGCAGTTAAAAAGCGTGACTTGGTTTCCTACTAACTTCAGGATTCGAACGAATTGATTCGTTTTAGAATTATCTGTTACGCGACAATCTTTTTGAAGCGACATGGTCGATCTCTGCTGAATAATATGGCTCTTCAAATTTAATGCAATCTTCACTGACACTGTTATAACTTCATTCATCTATAACAATGAGACTATGATTCGTTTCAAGTGCAAAAACTTTCATATAGAGCATCCATTAATAACAAACTCTAGTGTCATTTTTTCTCTTCGAGTTTAAAGAAGAAATTCTTACTATGTATGCCTGCCAGTACTCAATCAGTCTTGACTCGAAAACTTGCACGTTACCATAAATTCTTGGGTTTTCTCAGTATCGGACGTTTCATTCCTGACCAATCAACAACTTCCTGGTGATCGTTTAGCTAATGTTTCTTAATTATTAAAATTTCAAGTAATTTCTGCCAGTTAAATTGAGATTATAGTATCATTTTATGCAAATAACATGAAATTCATAGAATATTGTTTACTACCATATCCCTAAATCAAGTGAGTTTAAATAAATTAACTATTTTCTGTAAAAAGGGGAAAAATTTAGTTATTATTAATAAACATCGAATTTTTTTCAAAATTATGTTATGAAACTGTAGTTGCGATATCTGACATCAAACTTGAGTTTTCTACTTCTGTTGAGCGCAAATTGTGGGTTGATCATCCTGAACTTGGTTAAATCAAGAAATTACAATTTATGTCAAATTTTATCCCATGTACTAACAAACGAAGATGTAGGTTCATCTAAGTTCGTATCATAGGTTTGTGTATAACATGGAGCGTCAGTGGACATGTAATGCAAGTAGCCATATGCTTTTTTATTTTGTTGTAGGGAAAATTCTTCGTTTGGCACTACAGCAGAGGATTCGCAGAGGGGAATACCATCCAACTTCTGAATGTTTACGACTGGCAACTGGTTTCCCCCGAAATTTTGTAACATAGTTGCTGTATGTCAAGAATTTAAATTGTCAGCAAAGGCGATCTCGCAGTTTAAAATATTGGACACATGCCTCCACTGACGACGAGCTTATGGAATTTAAGAAAATACTTGTTATTCGCACCCTGTCGGGACGCAATGCGTACTAAATCGTGTTGCAACTGGAAGCGACACATACCAGGTCTTGGTGCTATATTGAAGCATCACATGACAGGCCTTAGTACTATTGGAAGAGACACACACTAGCTCTTGCTGCCACTGTAAGGGATGCGTAGAAAATGTCTCGGATTACAACGTTAAAGTCACGTTTAAAACATTTTTTATGCAAATTTTATGTGTTGACTCAGTAAATATCATTACTAAAATTGAGTGGTGGATATCTGTAGGAGCTTCATACATTTTTTCTTAGCATACTTATAATTGTTTGTATGTTCATATCTCATTAAAGTTTCATGTATGCGATAAATGCTTCATGATTTATTTGGTATATTGAAGTAATTGTAAAATTACATGGTCATGGTGCCATGGAGGCCTTGAAATCGTGATTCATTGAAGTAGGTAATTAATATACAATATATATTGTCATGTAGGCTTAATACTTCTCCCCTAAAGTCGAAGTTTAATGCCACGAGTGTAAAGGTAACTCTCCGTTAGCTCTTTAATTTTATTATCTGATATTGACTTTTCAAGTTGATGAGCACCAGCATTTAGCGTTGTCCATGTTACGGCGTTGCCAGTAGACGCTAGTGTTAATTTCCTTGAGAAATATTGACTAAAAGGACAATCAGAAAACTTTGGAGCGCGTTAAAAAAATTATACGGTATAATCTCAAACTTTTTTATCAGCCCGAAGGAAACCAGCAAGCTATATTCACAAATTCAAAGGATATTTTTTCAGTGCCACTTAGAACTTTCCCTCAGAACTTCTTCCCGATTTACATTTCCGCCAATTGGAATGGACTTTGAAAGCATGTTGTCTGTCAACACACTAAAGATCTTCAAAAATCGACTTCACAAACACTGGACCGAACATCCTCCTATCTTATGATGGCAAATGTTTGACAGATGTCCTAGTGAATGTAAGACAGGTGTTCTATTTATATAAGGCAGGTCTTAGTGAATGTAGGACGGGTGTTCTATTTATATAAGACAGGTATTAGTGAATGTAAGACAGGTGTTCTATTTATATAACAGGTCTTAGTGAATGTAAGACAAGTGTCCTAGTGAATGTAAGACAGGTGTCCTAGTGAATGTATGACAGGTGTCCTAGTGAATGTAAGACAGGGTATATGACAGTAATGGGATGTAACGATATGACATCAATTAATTCGTCTTTACACCATGTTTTATTTTGTTCACATCTGTTTACAGTCACTGTTTGATTAACCAGTTTGGCAAAATGGCATAATATCCACTTTTTTATTCAGATCCCGCTTACCTCTTTACTACCCGCTATCACTACCCCTCAAAATCCAGTTAAAAAGTGTGAAGAATGTGACTCAAGAGAATAACTGTCAAATCTAGTCACTTCATATTTTTCATCTATTTCCTATTCATTAACTCCTTTACACGCTCAACTGAAATAAATTCTATACTATCTGTCCTCTTTGCATATACTTTACTGACCGTATGATCTAAAAACTTGTATATTTTTCTTTATTCCACATGACAATATGTTATCAACATCTTATTAAACACTATATAATTTGCATGTTTTGTGCGGCCATAGGTTATCGCTTATGTTTCCTCATTTTTGTCAGAGGGACGAGCGGCATCGATATAGACCTGCGGCGGGTGGACATCGACCAGTGCCCGTTGCCTCCAGGGTCTTCAGCCTTAAATATCTTCGCTGCCTCTGACAAGTGCAAAAAACGAACAACGCAGGTACCAAAAGAAGTTTCAGTACTAAGCATTGATATTCACTACCTAGTGTAGTATAGCGTAGAAATGTGCTGATATACAGGGTGTCCCAGCGTTACGGGGTGCATTTTATTTTAAGCATTGCGTTATGGATACCAAGATAAAAACACAAAATTTAATTTTTGAGTTCCGTCACTTCGTTTTTGGGTCTCATAACGTTGGAGCATCCTTTAAATAAATTTCACTGATGAAAGAAAAAAGACACAATAACGGTAAGTTGGAATAGCAATTATGAACATGTTTTATATTCTGAGATAAGGCAAATAAAAAACGTGACAACGTATTACAGTAATAAGCTGCTACAGTAAAATTTACTTCACATTGTATGACAGAGCTAATTTTATTCGATGCTACAATTGCAAAACTGTAATTTTAGTATTGAAATGAAATCACCGTTTTTAATTTGTTTGCTCATTTTTAAATCTAGGTTCAGAGACAAGAACAAACTAAAACTTGAATGTTCCACCAAGGTTTCCAAGGTAAAGCCAAATCGTCCTCTAAAGTACTGCTCCTTCATATTCTATAATTTCTAAATCAAAACCCATTCTTCGTCTTCTAAAACAGTAGGAAATATTTTCAACTTGTTTCATTATGAAACATATGTACGAGTTGCACTTTTTAAGACATTCGATGAAGTTGTTATAGTTGTAAGTTCCTTCTAAAATTAGTCTTTGAAATTTCTAAAATAGAAATATTCTTCGAACTTCAAAGTAGAATGAGTTAATGGTAAGTTTTATTATTCATGAATGTATTTTCTTTATGCTTCCCATTTCTATGCAAATTTCAGATACTTGTTTGATGTAACTCTGGTTTATATTTTATGATATATCCTGATTCATGCTAAACTATACACAAAACGTTTCGTTCCTTATTTTTCTATCGTTTCCGTGGTTGGAATATCGGTAGATAGAAATGATCTACTTTTACTACCGAAGGCACTTTTTAACAGACATTAAAAATTCCCCTTTCGTAAATTTACCGCTCGTATATATCATAACAACACTGAAGAGCATTTATTAAGGATGCACCTCGAGGATGCTAGAGACAATTTTCTTGTGGTAAAAACAGCACCGAATGCAAAGCTTCGTTGCTGCCTGCCTTATCAATTCAAAATGTTGTAAGTTTTGCCCTATGTTGCTTGCGTGGCATGGCAATCATTTAAAAATAAGGGAACTTTTAACATAAACCGTGGGTATCATAGCCATAATATTCGATATCGCTAGTTCCTTGTTAACATAAAATGCTGTTTCCTTGCTGCTATAAAATATTCATTGGCTTTGAAAACCGTTCTCACAATGATATTCTAAAAATGATTATGTAAACTATGACATTATTATAAAATAATAAATTATTACATTACATTACATTTATTTTATAAACAGGTCGGTATGTGCAAGATTTTTCAGTGATTGTGAGGAAAGAGAGAAAAATACGAGTAATTTTTTCAAAAAATTTCGTAGGGATTCCCTAAGATTGCAGAACGCAATGAAAATTGGAGCTTGGGCACTCTGATGTTTAGCATCCAAAAGGTTCGTCACTAATAGCACAAAAATAATGCTCGCACGTTAGTGACTTTTGATCATTTTTTGCTTATATCTATGATGCAGTCAATAAAAGGAAGACCCAATTTTTTGATAACTGCAATCCCTAGATAATGTCAGGAATTATCGATAACTGCATGCAAAGCTAACGTAAGTTTTTTCAACGACCAGCTGCAGGAAATAGGAGTGATCAATTATAAAGAATACAACATAATGAAATGATATTCCTAAATGAGAATACTGCTTATTGAAACTTAAGTGTAGTTCATTTTCATCTATATCCTTACCATTTTAAAACTTCACAGGGTGTGGATAAGAGATTACCGATGAGTTTTATAATCAGGAATGAAATAGCTACTCACATCAAGTCTTGAAGAAACATGAAGTAAGATGTGTTCAGTATAATATAAAGAAATCGGAGGAGTAGAATATAAAATTTCAATCAGAATTAGTTAGTTCAAGTCCCGTTTGAAAACATTGATATGAAAGGCCGAAGATGAATGAAAATCTTAGCTTTTCGCTGAATTTGTCGAATTTTTTTTAACTTATGGGTCTACATACTTGTTTATTCTACTTTCAACTTGGATTGCTTTTGTTCTGTAAAGCTTCATTTTGCATCGTGTGTTAATGGTACGCTTATCATCATTCGTGCATATTCCTACTTTAGTTCTAATTTTCCTTCTGCTTATACTACTACATGCTTCTACGATATTTTGGCTTCCTCCTTATTTCGTAAGTTTTAATTTATTACACATGAAGAAAATATTGAAACCCCTTGGTCATTTTGTGATTGCAGTGAAATCACTGCTATTCTAATGCAGTGTGTTAGCCGGGCGAACAAAATGATCGAAATGACCGTAAAGTTTACTGGCCATTTGGTTAGCATAACTGACATGACTGCGTTTACTGACCATTTGATCAGCATGACTGACACGACCATGAAGTTTACTAGCCATTTGACCTCCGTGGAACTTCGTAGTGTGAGAGCCATCTCCTGCATTGGATGCTAGAGCGTAATATCTGCATCTCTCACTTCAAAGCATCTCTAATAAGTGCATTGAAATGATCAACTTATATTAATTGCTAAGAAACTTAGGTAAATATAAATACATGAAGTGTCTAGTCTGAGAGAAGAACTACGGAAATACGATCACTGTAGTCATATCAAATTCCATAAATTATGAACAAATTATTTCTGCGCGTTTCTCTTCGCTGCCTCCCAGCTCTCACTGGCTGTTTTATTTTCTACGTTTTTTGCCTACTTTTATTTCACAAGTTCAATTACTGTATCCGTAAAAGATAAAGTGTTCAGATTTATATTAAGATTCAGATTCAAACTTAATTCGGGTTCAGTTCACTTTGACAAGCTGGCACACTTCATCGTGAAAACTACTTTCAGTATTTGTGTTTTCCTTTATTTGCATTGAGTTATCGCATCTGACTACAGCGATCCTTGAAGCTTTCAGGTCATGGATAATGCTTTATCAAAATTGATTTGAAATTTGAAATCGTCTTGTAGAATTCAATCGTAAGCTCATCAGATTCAAAAGACTTTTTGCACTCAAGCACTTCAAGTTCTGGCGTCGCCAACGAAAGATGAAAGTCCAGGGATGCTCGTCTGCAGGGCTTGCAGTATCCAAATCTTGATAAGAACAAGGATTGCCGTCACTTGCAAGGAGCAAGACTGAGGGATGATCCTCAATGAGATCTGTTCGGATCTATCTCGTCCTCAGCTTCAGCATTACCGTCACCTGCTAGAAATGCGGCTAACAAATGGTCATCGATAAATTTTGTTTCATCCAACGCAAAATGCGTTCTAATATTAGCGTAACCGCTAAGGATGACACCTCAGGAATGCGTCACTGAGAGGTTTTGTAGGATTCAACTTTTTGAAATCACATAATAACATCTGTTGAGGATGCAAAGTAAGGTACTCCTCAGTATTGCCCAAGTGCAATGCGCTGGAAAGGATCATCTTTCAGTATATCTTAGGGAATTTATTTCAGTAATGAGGGATGCTGATAGTGTCTGGCCTCGTCAGTGTATCTTGAAGAATTAGCGTTTCCTCAGTGGTAACGTCAGCTATTCACCCTGCATCACTAGCACTCGGCTGCTCTTGGTTTAAATTTGAATTTTAGTTAATTATTTTTGTTTCTTCGTTTTCTTGCTCTTGCAGACTGACGACTTGTGCCAATGCTTTTGATGTTTCATATGAGTTTTTTCTTTAATTTATTGACTCGCTTCCATCATTGGCATAACACAACGAGAGGTTACGGAGGTTAAACTACTGTGTGTGATAGAATACTGATGCTCCTCTGTGAACTTCTATGAGATTTCACCCATCATAGCATCACGCTATAGGACACAATCATAACTAATAATTCAACAAATATAAAGGTGCCAACACTTTGATGTCGATCTCTAGCATGTGTTGTGACCTTTTATTCCGTTCTCATAAGTAGCGTTAATTTTGGACTTCTCAGATTTTAAGTTGATGACTTCAAGTTTATGTGAGGAAAAGTTTTCTAGGTTTGCAGTACTTTTTAGTATTGATCTCATCGAGAAAGACAAATCAAGTTAGAATTTCAACCAAAAGCGAGTGATATCTTCTTAAATTAGAGGTAGTCCTTCAACTTCTTTGATAATACGTAGCTTTGTTCTCAATGAATACTACAATATGAACTGAATTATGGACCGTTGAGATTACGGATGTCCAAGCATATTTTTTCTCAGTCTATAGTCGACGATTATTCATCGTGGTCCTAGCTTTAAGTAATATTACAGGATTTTAAGATTAATGCCTCTACACACGAGTGAGTAATGACCTCAGCCGTTAGCATGAGGCTGTACTCTCATAAAATAACCATTGACTATATTATAAGCTAAGCTAATCATGGAAATAAATATTATTAAAATTGTAGACAGTGAAGACCTGACAAGTCTAGTTTAAGAAAAGCTCTTCTCACTAACAATGGAATTCATTGGATGGAGATGGAAAATGAAAAACACAAATCTGAAAGAGTCGTGATCTGCGCTTACACAGCTTCTTAATTGGTTGACGGAGGATTTATGACTGTAAGCCTTCTCTCTATCATTAAAAGCCCTAACCTTCAAGTCATTGGGACTTTTATCTCTGATGATGTTAGAGGCTTTAGTTCTTTTTCTGTGGAAGCTTAAGGATTTCTATCTCTAAAGCCCTTTGTTCCTCTGCAGCTGCTATTTGATTGAGACACTGCCAGTCAAGCATCTTTGAATTCTTCCCCTCCATTGCATTCTAAGCTTCAACATGGACAGTTTAATCAGGCTAAATTCGGTCTATAGAGAGCAGCTGCGACGTCTATAAGTCTAATGTTAATTTTATCGCTACCCGTTACTCTAAAAGTTCATTTGCTTCAAACCCCTTACTAATCAAAACAGCTTTGAGCTTGCAACTAATTAAGCTTAGTCAGCATCGTTTTGATAAAATTTCGTGAGATTTGGATGGAGCTTCAGCAATTCCTAGAAGACTGCATATTTCTACTAGCACCCAATACGTATAACTTATTACTTATTGTGAAATGTTAATACTTCGTTCGTCTGACTTGTGTATATACATCAGCCAAAGATGTCAATATTAATAGGATTCTGTCATTGTAAGTTATTATCAAAATCTTATTGATGTTTAGAAAAAACTAAAGCTGCTACTCATTTTCACAAACTTGGCAGTTAATCATACTGCAAGTTGAGAAATGTCAATCTTCGTTAGTATAGTTTTCTTTTTAATTACATTAGTGGATTTAATACTGTATTCGTTTTTGTATACATGTAAAAAATAATGAGAATGTCTTGTAATTCACAGCATCAAGAAAAAAGATCTTAATTTTTTTACGATTTACTTTTAAAAAATAAATATCATGTAAATTTCCTGGACAAATTTCTAATTCATTTCTGTAGGTCAATAAAAGACGTTGAATATCGAAACGGATTTATTGAGAAATTAATCGAAATGTACATTTTGCTTCAATTACATTTTGGCCTAGGAGGTCGCATAAATAATTAAATAGTTCACCATATTTAAATCAGTTAATCGAAATATTAAATTCATGTTTCAATTGCGATTAGATTAGACACACTCAGTTTACTGATTTTGCAAACTTTTGCGGAGTCATTTAAATATAATAGAGTGAAATCTGGCAACTGATTCTTATCAATCAAGCTTGAAATTCTTCAGTTTAGCTTCTTGCTAACCCTAGTTGATGTATTATAACTGTATGCCTTAATAGTCAAAATACACACTGATAGATAGGCGGCGGCTGCTGATGCTCAACAGTGTCTGATTGCCTTCCTGAATGATGAAAAGTCAGTTGTGAAGATTTACCTTGGTTCGTTAAAATTGTAATACCATTCAGCTGAGTGTATAAAGCCTTGATTAAAACTCAGTGTGCTTGAGTCTGTTATTGGTTTGATGCCGCAAAGAGATACAGAAGAAATTCAGACTACTTAGAGTTTATGAAATCTCGAAATTTTTCATAGGATTTGAGAGGGCTCTACAATCAACAGGTATCAGTATACTCTGTGCTCGCAAAGGTCATCTTATGTTCATTTTTGTTTGTTGGTGCGTTTTCTAGTAGTAAGGTTCTCATAATTCTTAGAAATTTAACTCTTGAGCTAAGTTTTACCAACTTAATTTGTTTGCTAAAGCCATCAATTTAGGGTAGGTGTGTGGTGCTTCAAAACTGACCATCTCCGTAAAATCGTATTATACCAAAAGTGATTCTTATTGTGACAAATATCTCCCAGGGCTTAATACAGCAATTTAAAAAAATAGCAAGTAGTTGCCTTGGGTCCGCTGACCATCCAGAGATAAAATGCATCTGATGGAGGCGACGGCGGTGCTTGTCCGCAATCAAAATTCCGGACCGGGATTACCTCATTCCAGGTACGATGTTGCAGGGAGGGATAAGCAAGGAGACCGCAAGTGATTGCTAATGGGGTAATTTTTCCTCTTAATTTGACACTCAGAATGGGTCGTGAGAGCTTTATTTGATGGCAAATTCATCTACTCGATGCTTACTAACAATAACAGTTGCAGTCTCCACAGGAGTCAACATAATATTTCTCTTTGATGGGGTCCCCTGTCAGTTGATGGCAGAGCTAGAGTATTGGAGTAATTTCAATGATCATAAAGCTCCCATAACACGCAATTACGAAATTAAGGTAATTCATAACAATTCTGTTGTTGGGCTATTTTGAGAAACTGGTGCTTTATATGAGATGTTATATATGGCTAACCTATTCCTCTCTAACAGTATACAATACATACAGTACATACATACATGTACGTGCCTTCATCACTCCGCACCAAGCTCTTGCCTAAATTAGTGTCTGTTCCTTACATCGAAAAATATATGGCTCTGTTGCTTAGCAAACGCACATGGTCTTATTTCTGTTTAATCTTGAAGCACTAGTGGTATTGCTAGCTGATATTGAGTTATTACAAAGACTTTTTGATCTCCAATTTTCGTTCTGCTTTTCATATATATATAAGCTTTAATTTGAAGATTTCGACATAATTGTATTAAAAAAATTATCTGTAATTTCGATGTCCAGCCCGACTTTACGTATTTAAAATAAAGTTTGTGTTAATTTTTCTTCAGTGCGTGTTCGTCAGCATGCGCCCCCCAAGAAAAGTACTGGTTAGTTGAACTCTCATTTTAGGATCTCCGCTCTAATCAAGACGTTGTCTAATTTTCAACCTGAGTGATGATGATTAACGTTGTTGGTGGTGATGGGAAGGAGAGTTTGTAATCTCAAGGCTGATTAATTCTGAGTAAAATTGGCCCTAATGAAAGCTTCCTCAAGAATAGGGCGATCTCAACGTCAGCTATAAAAACGACCAAGCCGTGGGCAATATCAGGCAGAGACAAAAGTTTTTCCCCTTGGATTTTTTAAGAACTCGTCCTTTGTGTTCGAATGATTAGCTTCTGGAGACATCTTCTGGGACTTATTGGCCCACATTTCTGGATTCGTCAAAAGTCAAACAGTTTGCATTGGCAACGACTGCGCTGTCCCAATAGAAAAATGAAAATCCTTCGTTCCCTCATTTGGGAATCGTGACGGAAGTGATGAGGGGCTCCGTTCACTGGATTAAGAGTGACGCCTTGTAAGTCTTTCATTCTGTTAGTCTGATTTACAAATGTATGCCTTAAAATGTTCGTGTATTCTGAAGAGTATTCAAGCATTTGACAGAAAATATTAGGATGTTTTTACAGGTATAATTTTTTTCTCTCTGCCTTGTGAACGCATTGCTTTTTCAAACTATTTCTTGTTTTTGGTTTTCATTATTGCATCACCGTTTTAAATGAGAGTTGGATAGTCCCATTGTTGAAACTTTCTAAATGCAGATAATGAGTTATGACATTTTTTCAATGCAGATAGAACGAATCAGTGAGTTCCATGAATAAATAAAAAGTTCAATAAGCCAATAGATAATTCATATAGATTTACATGGATCGTACCAAGCTTTCCATTTTCTTATGTTTTCAACTTTGTATTCAACTCTATTTTCAATAATTTTAATGGTCAATAAACTGAAAAATAAGTAAGGCATATTTTTCAGGGTTAAAAGTTTCTCACACAAAAACAGTTCATCGTTAGTAAATATTTTGAAATAATCTGGATAAGCTGTGCCATACTGTGCTAATGAAGACTGAAACATAGCTGTGTATAGGATATTTATTTTTTGTTTAAATTTGGATGCATGGATAGTTCAACCCTTTACTGACCACATTTTTCCCGTAGAGTGGAATTCAACACAACCACATACTGTTCATTGGCTGATCATGCTACCCGAAGTGTGTAAACACGCAAACCCGTAAAGTTCTGAAAGTTCAACAATTGTTTAGTGTAGTACTGGGTTGATAAACATTTTGGGTTTTGTTTCTATGCACTTCATAGTGAGCTTTAGGATTCATTAGGATGGTAAAGATTGAAAGCAAAAACTGCAGTGCTCACTGTTGCATTCCAAACCATAGTCCATACCCAAAAGTACAGCCTAATTGAGTAGAAGTGAGACAATTGTGAAAACATTTGGATGATTTATTGAGAAGTCTCATAACATTGACGTCATCCTCTCGCATGTATACATCAGTATGATTTTGAATCCTGAGGTCTTCAATATTTTTCTATTGGTGTCAATGTCTATTCATTTACTCTACGTTTTTAAAATCATTTAATACGTTTCCTGCGATTGTCTAGCTGGTGCAAATCTTCACTTTGTATACATAGTTCCTAGAAAGCTTTGAAAAAATTACAGAACCTAACCTGAGTGACCCACCGGTAGGTCACTTCGCAGGAAATGTGTTAAACTCCAACAGTGCGACCCAACTTATGTAAATTTCTGGTATGTTAATTGTGTACGTAGGCTTGAGGGTCGTGCAAAATCGAGATGAAAGGACATGAAGCTCACTAACCGATGCTGTTTCAGTGCTTCTAAAACCTCTCTAATAATAATTGATGACTAAAATCCAGTACGATGCGAGCCTAGAAAACTTGGATTATGACTAATGGGTGACTCGAGCCTCGTTCCATGCATATTTAAGATCTCACGTTCCAAGTCCTGTCATCTGGAGATTTGGAGACCAAAAACTAAGTGCAGTGTGGCTTTCACCACGCAAGCCTTAGTTATTTTTATTACTACCCGTGATTACAAATTTTATCCATGAAACTGATATATATTTAGTATGAACTGCCATTTTGCAAGTTTTTTCAAGTAAACGTACGAAGTTTCTTTTTCCACAGTCAAGTGATTTTGATACAGTAACTGAAATTCATTTAGGTAAACGAGAGTTAAGAGTTCAGTTCATTATTTTTCCTGCTTGTCTTCTGTATAGGAGCACATTTGAGGCGTGAACTAGTAAAACTCAAATAAAATAATGCAGACACAAATAGTATTGTTCATGTATTGTATCATGGGTTGCGTAGACGACAGAGGTGAGGAAACTGAAAGTCTGTCGTTCTAGTCTAAGGAGAAAATAATAGGGTACAGTTTACCATTGATTTTTACTCATTTGGCATTGTTATAAAAATGAAACTATTTCCAAGAAGCTAAATTTGCACGTCTCTGAAGCAGACTAAGCTTCCATCTGCAACTATTTGGTAACCATTTATTGGATTCAGTTTCATAGCATTTGATGAATTCGATGTTTGTTCTTGCGTACCCTTGGAAAGACAAGCATATGCTACTCGTTCATGCTGTTGAGCTCTCCTTACATCTGGAGAATTCAAGTCCTCGTAATTGTTCCTCGAACTGCATGCTCAGGTCGCTCCTGTAGTGGTCTTGTCTTTATTTGAATGAAACCCGAGACTTGAACGCTCAAAGGCAGAAATTCAAGGAGCTCTTCTAGGGCCACACAAAGGCCTTTTGGCGATGACCCGTTGCCTTCCGCGCAGTTGCCAAAAGCCTGCATTTTTATGATGACATTTTTTCGTCACTGATATTGAATAGTCTCGGTCAGTTATCGCTCGGGGCTGACAAAAATGGTTCTTCAGTTTGCAAACGACTGGGCATCCCAAGGGTTTTTGCGCTCTCTATTCACTGGTGAATTCTTCGCTTTATTTCTGTTCTAGACAGCTGCGTTTGCAGGTTCAGCTGCAGTGCCTCAAGCTATCATGACGAAATTTATGATTTCCTAGTGTTATCGTTCGAAGTTTTTTATTTCAACCCTAGTTTAAGACTTAGAAACTAATCCAGGTTTTCAATCGTATATTTCGTACTTCGTCAAGCTGCGGTGAGGTACGCTCCGAAACCATAAAATTAAGTCCACAGTGATTAAAAAATTTGCAATATTTTCAGCACTTTTCCTACGAATATCATCCTTGAAGTGAAATGTGGCTACCTTAGGTGCACAATGTTGCTGTTCATGATATCTTCATAGAATAATTCTAGTAGAATGTCGTCGTTTTTCATATGAAGGCATTTCAGACTATCATACGGAGTATTCTTAATATAATGCGCATTGTTTTTACCCGCATGTACTTCAAACAGAGTGTTTGTATGATTATGGGTCAATGAATAATTTTGATTTACATTTATGAGTTGTTTCTGTGAGCCCAGTGTGTGTCGCTGCCGGGCCTCGGTTTCCGTAGAGGCAGCTACAAGTGCGAGTGCCGCGACGGCTTCTACTTCCCTGACACGGCCACCCGCGAGAAGTACTTCAACGGCTCCATCATTGAAGAAGAGTACGAGAAAAAGCTTTCGGTGAGTTTAAAATACCTGCTAAGTGCTGGTTCGAAAAGAGATGTACGCTCGGAAAAATCTGACACTTTTGGGTAGCTGCATTAAATGAAATGAGAGGTACACCAGAAGTAAAAATAGGGGACGACTACGTAAAAATATTTTAATGAGGGTGAGTATAAATGGCAAAGGGATTGGGATAAAATCTATAATAAAGTTTATCTTTAATAGAAATTGACAGAAAATGTGCAAGTATTTTTTCAAATCGAAATTAAACCATAATTTAATCAACACTGTTCTATTTGTTAAACAGTTTTTGTCAAATCCTGAGTATTCTAATCGTTTGTATTTGAAATATTACGCAACAATTTTTTTTATTTTTCAGATTATATTTAATAACACTGACTGAAATATTTATTCATACCATTTTTTATTCCATGTTTAACCCAAATCCACTGAGAAGAATGGAACGTTACCATTCACTTTCCTCCGAGGGAAGTATTAGTAGAGACACAGGGCATAAAGTATCGTTCAATAGCCAGAAAATAACGTAAGCTTTGACTTAAAGAATTATGTCATGATTGTAGACGCGTCCAGTCTATTTAAGGAGAAAATATTTTATTGGACCAAGGGTCTTAGAACGTATTTTTTGTAATTGTTGAATTCAATGAATTGATATAATATGCCTACATTACCACGATATGACAAATTTTTTTAGTATAGCCCATAAATTTTATTTACAATCTTGATACTCAGGTATAAACATACATTTTTACAGCAACACGTTGCTGTCACATGGCATTGTCGTCTGCAAAATTTGAAAACATAAAAAGCTCCTTCTTTAACATGAATTAGACGTTAATAAAACACAAAGACCTAATGTGGAATATCACTAATGTCATCGTCCTCTTTACTAGCAGAGTTGAATATTTATTTTGCTCTTGAGAACTGAAAACACAGCTTGCCAATTCTCACAACAAACACTGATTAATTGCACATTTTCTGACGACAGATTTGCAAATGCATAAGCTTTTCAGCAATTGCATGAGCTTTTTGAAGATATTTATACTTTCCCTTTACGGCGAAGCTGATTTATTTCCCGATATGAAACAAAAGATACCCCAAATAAATATTTTTCGGAAATATCTTCACTACAATATGAGGAAAATTGAATTAGAATTTTTTGCATGAGACAGCATGATTAAAAGACCAAGTATGCAAGCAATTAAGATATCAAGCAACCATCTATCATTCACGGTGTTGCTCTTTATGAGAGTTCTTCTTCAGCACAGATTTTTTTCTGTTTGTGCCTACAATAATTATTATACCTACTAGTGTGTATGCCCGTTAAAAATAATGGGTTTTAATATCATCCATGCATTTGAAGGAAGAACTTACAGCAACAGATTCTCAGACCTAATCAGAAAGTCTACGGATTTAACTCCAGTGGTTAATAATGTGTATATATATATATATATATATATATATATATATATATATATATATATATATATATATATATATATATATATATATATATATCTGAAAATCTGAAAATCTACAGATTTTACTACCAGTATATGAAGGAGACTTCCATTGTAATAACATAGAGGAAATTACGCGCACATAAAATATACATTTATTTATATAAGTAGACACCTGGCATTTTATTATATAGCGTTGTTTGTGTTGATACTTGACTGCATTCACTTATCTGCAAGTACATTATGCTCAGTATTATGCGTGCATAAATTAATTACTTTCTCTTGCCTGCATTCCTTCATCATCAGGTGCATTGAAGTCTGTATCCCTGATACTCACCTCCAGTCGAGCCAAGACATGTTAGTCAATGACCACGTAGTTTCATAGCAAATAAAGCTGTGTGAAGGATGTCGATTAGAAATGAAGGACCACCGAGCTTGACAACAACTTGGAATTTTTTGACAAAACGCTTATGTATAATGGTTCGAAATTTTTGAATGCATTCAATTAATATCAATCGTTTTTAATAGTTTATTAAAACGTCAGTTTTACTTTATATTCTTCCGTAAATTTATTATCTTATCGCCCAATCCCCGAGGTCTGTCGAAAAAGTATCCGACCTTTATTCGCCCTGCACACAGTAGTGACGTTGAGGCGGTGCCACTGTGCACAGTGGAAGGAGACAGCTAAATGCGCAAGCTTGAATTTTTTATACACGTTCCCGTGAACCAGTCGTTGCATGCTGACTGCCAAGGAAGGCGATGTTATAACTTAAAACGCTTATAACAGCACGACTGGCACATTGGAACGGAGAGAAAAATTCAACTATGCTCATTAACACGTTGACTCCGAAGTGGTACGTATGTGGACCACTTAGGTTAGGTTCTGTAATTTTTTCAGATCCTTCTAACGACTATGCGTACAAAGTGAAGATTTACACCGGCCAGGCAATCGGAGGCAACGTGTTAAGCTGTCTCTGTCCGCTATGCACAGTGGCATTGCCTTAGTGATACTACTGTGAGTGAAAAAATTCAAGATCAGGTGCATTTTGGACAAGTTCCGTATGCACAAGACTAGTGATGCTCGTACATACTGGCAGAAAAATGTTTATTAAGTAGAAAATATTTGATGTGCTAGGACTACTGCAAATCATACCTAGGCCTTGAACGTAGCTTTGCAAAAAACGTTGTTTCCAATGTAAAAAGTGCTAGAGACAATTCTTTGAATTAGAAGGCGCTAGCTCCATATTCAAAATGTCTAGACTTCAAAGATTCGTGTCCTGACGTCTACACTCCAGCACGTTCAAAGCTCGAATGCTCATTGGTTGAGATGATTGTAAATGCCATGAGAATCCAACCTCCTAATACATCACTTAATTTCAACCCACGGATAACACACGAGTGGCATGCTCTGATTTTTGTAACGGTATACGTAGTGTCATTTTCCCTTTGCTCGGGTTGGTCAACAATCCTATAAGGTTTCGTTCAAAAGTAAAAGCTCTTACTTCTTTCTTATCTGCGTTCCCTACACACGCGTCATAAAGAGGAATGCTAGGGCATCAGCATGTTCTATTTGGTCTCTGTGAACGACTAACCCTCTTATTATTTCCCCTAGTCCACCTCACTTCAGCCACTTCAGGTTTGAGCAATCCAGGGACAGGGTGCTGTATTGAACTTTAATGTTACGTTATAATTTTATAACTCCATTTGTTTTTCCTAAAGGTGTGTACTGTCCAGCGGACAACGTGCTGTATTGAGTCGTAATATTGTGTTACAATACTATTATACTAGTTCATATTATCATTATTTTATGTCGTAAAATTTCATATGTTCGCACTTGTTTTCCCAACAACAGAATCAAGAGTCGATGTACGATATCCCCGACTTGTTCGAGTGCCTCTCGTGCGCTCCAGGCTGCGACACTTGCTCTGACAGCCGACCATGCGTCGTAACACTCAACTGGCTCATGCGTACAGCCGTCCTAGTGCTCGCCCTCGCACTCATCGCCTGCCTGCCTGCTATTGCCTTCCTTACCTGGAAATACGGCAATGTTAAGGTAAGCCTGCTATTGCCTTCCTTACCTGGAAATACGGCAATGTTAAGGTAAGCCCGGTATTGTCTTCCTTATCTAGAAACACAAATGTTAAAATGAGCCTGGCATTTCCTTCATCACATAGAAGTAAGGCAATGTTGAGGTAAATCTGCTACTGTTTTTCTTACATAGAAGTACGGTAATATTCAAGTACGAGAAAAGGAACTATTATCAATCTCATCTGGAAGTACTGAAATACTCTAGCCGTTGTTAACATCTATTGTACCTCAAGGCACGACAACATTAAAACAAGTCTAGATTATCTTCTTTAACTTATCTAGAGCACAACTGAAGTGCAGCTTATTTTGATTGCATGAATGCACGTTGATGCAAACACGCACTTGTATGACCGCTGCTCTTCGGAAGTCAATTTACGAGTGTGCTATTGCAAGCCTGCGCAGCCTCTTTTTTGAATGGGAATTCGATGATAATTTGATTTGAAGTCTACGTTGCCCTGTTCACGTACCAGTTCTGTGGTGTTCGTGTGGCAAACGCATGTACAAATCAGGCGGTGCCTTAGCAGATCGACTGATACTTTATGGTTAGAATGAATAAAGTCTTCGCACACATGAACTTCAAAGTTACATGTCGTGTTTCATATATTTAGCATTTTGGCTGGTGTGCGTTAGAGATTGCCCTTAAATTGTTACGGAAGAAGAAGAGAATCATCCAGGTACAAAAATAAAGTTTCGTAATAATGAAATGATTGATGGGTACAAGTACTACATATTATCTATAGACCTTACCCGTCGCTTTGAAAATACAATGTTTTTCCATTGTATGAAGCACAAAAAAAAACTCTTAGAATAGAATAGTACTTGTTCTGTTATTTTTTCCGCATTCTCATTAATCAATTAATGTTCTCCATTCCGGCTTTTTAAGAATCAGAATTACTCGGAACGCTTCACCATCAGGCCGGAAATTAATTTCATTGTTTCGTATATTCCACTGTCAAAGGCTGGGACGCAACTCTAAGAGCTCGAGCAGGACATGTACTCCATTGGTCCACTTCTTTTCTACTCAACAGTTTTACAGTTAAACTGAAATTACGTATACTTACACCTGGTATCTTGAAATTTGAATTAAAATCCCGAGTACTCTTTACGAATATACTACATTTTCAAGTTGAATTTAAATTTCTTGTATTTTTACTCATAATTTTTAAAGTTAAATACAATTCACTTGTACCTCTAGAGATCCTTCTAAAGTTGAATTCAAATTATGTATATCTCTATGGAATATTTTCAAAGTTAAATCTTAATAAGAGGATTTTCTATCATACCTGAAATTCCTAAAGTAAAATTCAAATTTGAGCCACTGCCTACGTTACAGGAAGCAAGATAAATGCCGAGTACTCATGTCTAGTGAAGTAGTTGTACAGAGTTCAGGAGTTTGCAAGAACTTCTAAGAAAAGCTCAAACTTTGTATTTAGGCTTAAGGTGTCTCACATTAAAGTTATTTCAAGCCCTCGAGCAGGGCACTCACTTAAGCCGTATTCATGCAACTGGTGAACTGGTGAACTACGTGTTTAGCGTGGTTTTTATCAAGCCTATCAAGTGACATACATTTTGATTTTGTGCCATTTTAGGATTGGAGATACTGGAGAAGTAACAAAAATGTTTTCATAATTCGGTGAAAATCTTCCAGAGTTGCAGTATAATTCAAATTCGTAGATAAAAAACTTTCCGGTACAACGTAGTAACTTTAATTTGCTTTCGAGTTCAATATATCAGCAAACGTTTCGGTAAATGGAAGTTCACTGCCAATACATCTAATTACGTTGATAATCAACACAGCCTTTGTGGATGTTGGTGCTAAAAATATCTAATGGCGAGTTGAAATATTTAGTGACTAACATAATGATGCTATCTCTGTTATTGAAGCAAATCTACTTGTCTTAAGGTGTTGAATACTTTCATGTAATTAAAATCTTGAGTATTCCTGAGCAAACAATACATAACAATCCTACCGATGGTGCTCAATTTGGATATTTTACCATATTTGGTTCAATTAATTCGGCTTATGATTTTAATCATAGTATGAAGTCCTCTCGAGCAATGTAGTTCTTCGTTAACCATAGTAATAATTGCTGGCTTCATTTCAAGAAGAGTCGAGGTGGCCCGGCATATAAGTATGCTAAGCCAATAAAAGCAGATTCGTAATTCAATATTATGAAAATATTTACTCCAGAGAAACTTTTTATTTGGTCGGTAAGTTTCAGTGTGCTTCAGTATAAGTATTACATTTTGTGCACAAAAATGACTGAAAAAATTTGTCTCCTAACAGCGGTAAAAGAAATGTGGTATTAGGCTAACTGATGTTTCAATAAGAAGCTAACGGTTTCAGTTCAAGAGAGTAAATGTGAAAGAAATAACTCAATATCGTAATCTAAATTTGTAACATTTCATCCACATTTACCGACATAAACGTAGAAGTATAAAGAAATAGGAAACTCTCGACCCCAAACTCAATGAGAATTAAAAATTGGTGTGCCGGAAGAAACAAGTTGCAGAACCTCTCCCTGTAACATGCATTAATGTTATAATCCTGTATGTGGTCATTGGCGTATCAGAAAAAAATTCTGTCAATCAGCTCACATTTTTACTGTGAGATCGTTAGTTTGAGACTGGTACGAGCTTTACTTACACGCCATTGTAGAATTGCAAAGGCTCCCCGTGAGCCGAACCTTTAGGATGCTTAGGATTCACCCATGTGATCCTGATCATCTAAAAAAGCTTTGTAAAAATTTACTAAAAACTTGAAGCCTTTCAGCTGTTGGCAAACGTTTGCCCACAGTTTCCACAGATAATGAAAGTTTTTTATATTTGGAGGGAGAGGTTTTCAAATCTTTTTGGAAGATGTTGGACATGGTACCGACGGTTACAGTCCACTCTTTTGCCAGATTTCTGAAGAATCTCTTTGGGTTTATCCTGTTTCTTTTCTTCAGGTAAATTATAGCTATTTGAGGTTCTGGTAGTTCGAGGACGAACTTCTCCAAACCAATTCTTTACTTGTTCTGACTCTTTAAACCACTTTAAGATTTTCCAGGTGAGCATTCTGTTAATTTTAAGGTTGGTAATATGCGTTGAAGATTTTCCCGCCCATTACAACTTCAAAATCGCTCTTCTTTTGTCCAAATCTTTATATATTATAATAAATATTAAACCTAGAGAACATAATTCCGTTGATACAGAAAAACTTTAAATGAACTTATAATATAAGTCTAAGCAATTCATTTTATATTCGAATGTAGCAATAATTATTAAAAACCCTGTTCAGAGTAACTAGTGGATTGAAAATAATGTAAATGCTAATGATTAACCTTGCAATTACACATTAGGTTTATGCATCAGTATTAAACAAACAAACAAACAATCTTTATTTCCAATCAAGTACAGAGTACATAGACATTTAGTACATTGGTTTTTAAATTCTTAAGGTTAACATTCTTAGAGTAAGGATGATGGTGAGCTCCATGCAACGATCCTGGGATGTGTCCATGGGCGATGAGTTGAGGTCTTACCGATAAGTGCGAGCTCACGGCGTGAAACGAGAAACAGCTCGTATTCATTGCCGGGTTTCGAACCCGCACGCAGTCTTTCTGCACAAGCAGAGACCCGATACAGAACACGGGCCGCATACCACTCGACTACGGTGGCTTCCGACTACTTTTGAATTTCTACCGTTTGAATTTCTACCCTAAATTTCTACCGTTTTCCGACTACTTTTGAATTTCCAAGCGGTATAAACTTAAGGCATCAATCTCGCACATGCACCAGGAGTAAAGAAGGATAGGAGGAAATAAAAGTCTTATTGAGTCATCGATTTTTACTCAAAATTGTCTGACTCGCATTACGCAATAATTATGACTCACAGTGCAAAAAATTTGACGCATGACGCATAATAATTATATATATTGAGAGCCATGGTGTAGTAATCGATCTGAACACGAGGATGGCCAAATATCAGTCAAAGCACAAGCATATTTGCTATAGCACTGCCTTTTTTTAACGTAGGGTCAGAGATCCTAGTAATTAGCAGGGCCCAGCTGTGCTCTTTACAATAATTATCCATTTATTTTTATTTTATTGATTTACACCTGTGACGTCACAGTGGAGCCTCATCCAAGCTTCCCGAAATTGAAATCAGGGTCCGAAACCTGGACCTCAAACGCGGTTTCATTAGAGACAGACAAACGTTCCCCACTATTACAAAATCACATTGCTACACTCTTCAAAGGTACATTTAACTAATCGAATTCTCCTGTCATTCTATCCATCAACAATAACAGAATAATTGCTAAATAAGTGTACAAGTTAAATCTGTAACCGTTCATTTGTCGGGCATGTTACCATCAAACTTGAATTAAAACACTAAGTGCAATGCGAAGACATTCAGAATATAATGCAATATTAGTGATTATAATTTAGGAATGGTAAAATTTAACAGCGGCTAAAATATAAAATCGAATCAAATTCGAAGTAAAATGACGCATCACAATTACTCAGAGTTAAAAAAGATCTCTGCTTAGATAACGCAAGCTCGTGGAAAAGCGACTAACTAATGAAAAACTTGACAAAACTTGAGCTATTTTCTGCTACAGAAAACTGACATTCAGGACGAGAAGTTCTTGAGGCTCAAGTCTTGCAGTGTCTTTGAAGTGGTGAACCCGAGCCACTAGCACAACATCACCAACTCATAAAACTAACATGCACTGCTAACTTTTTACCCATAGTAGCTTTTTTCGAACAAACCCCGAATTGTGTCACAACTGAAAATTAATGAAAACGAAGCATAACAAAGTATTTAATTCAGATTCTTCAGGCCGAATCCCTGTCAACAAAATTATGCAACAATCATATAAATGAGTGTTGTAAAAAATATTTTTATCAAAAGATTTTCTTAGTTTTCATGTGATCTTCGATTGTTAATTGCATTATTGCTCATTAACATTGTTGTTCGCTGAATTGAGCCACGAAACGCTTTACTAGTGTTACTGAACATGTTCGTAATAGTTATCTTGCAGATAACTTTCTTGGAGTTTTGCATTCTGCATTCTAACATAAGAAACTACTGCGATTTTTTTGTTCATAGTTTTCATGCTTCTTGTGACTGGTCGAGTGGCAAAGATAATTTTAACAATCAAAATTCATTTTCTAGCAACTCTGGCTTTCACATTTGGATATCCTACTCTCAACGGAAAACAAAAAAATGCCAACTGAAAATGGTGAACCGCCAACAGACCGTTCTTGGCATCGTTGCACAAATATATAACTAAAACTCCCTTTATCTGTGTCGTAGATTTTTGCATACAGCAGGCTTCGGTTGGAAACATGAGCGTAAAATGTCTTCCAGTATTTCTTCTGTGTCGCACTTTTAATTAATGGGTCTCGGCGAAAGATGTTTCTAACAATGTATCATATTTTTGTTTAGATGTTAACACATAGCGCTGCAGATCCGCACTTCGCCGTTGCTGCATCGCGTTGGAACCTCAAATGGGAGCGAGAAAACTTAGTGAGTACAATTCAGTAATTGGAGCAGGAGGGCAAGTTGAAAGGCAACACTCTTGCTCGCTCGAATAAACAAATAAAATTCAATTAGAACTTTGCGTTTGACGTTTCAAAGTCTGCGCGTCTTCAATATTCTGAACACGAGAGTGGAAGCTATTCTATGGAACTGGATGTTTATCTTTCAATACTAAATCTTCGAACATCTGTAAGAATTTTTGCTTCCCATCGTAATTGATGGCGATGTAGTAAACAACTGAACGACTTCAAGCTCATATATGACGCCTTTATAGAACTATATGATAGTTCCATAAAGGCGTTATTGAAATCATTCGATTTTGTAGTGAAGGATAATAAATTGACTCAATTTTCACGTTTACACCATCGAAGCAACAGTTAAGAGAATTGATCCAAGCGTTCTTGCAATTTCTGCATCGATTGACATTTCGCGGGTTTCTGAACTACCAGCCAATTACTGTCGCTGTGTTCCCACAATTTAACGAAGAAAAATACGGGAGTTGGAACTTTCAAGGGCCATAATTGTATTTGTTCCTTCTGGGCTGCTTAACGTGACTCGTTGATTGCCTTTCCTCCAATTTGATGAGCAGCGAAAGTGACGTCTGGAGTTTCTGCTGAGCAGCAGATGATTAAATATGGCTTAGAAATGTTATTTGCCGTTTTCTGGATATCGAATTCTGTTGAAATACTTGTTGACTGGCAGTTTCTCGATGAAGATTTCTGTTAGAATTTTGTTCCGACTTCTATACATACATTTTTTTCGAAATACTACAATTCCATAGCGTTTCTAAATGTAAACAGAATAAAAAAATTGCTTAGAATTGTCTTGGTAAGCAATTGCGTTGAGGTATCGGTCAGTGCTTTCATACATGCTGGATAATTTTAAGAGGTTAGTCAAAGAGTCGTAAGACAGGTTTCTGAAGTTTGGTTTTAATTCTCACTAGGTTTCTTACTCGTTTAAATACACAGAAACCGAAAATATTAAAGACTCGCATTCAAATGAGACCTTAGCATTCAAGAACTATTTTATTTATATTAGCTAATTACATCTGAACTGTCCTAGCTTCGTTTTGATATTTTGAATCTACAATTTTTGACTCAGGATTTTACTAGCTGTATTGTTTCGAGAAAGAGACTCGCCTTAATTAGGAAATACACATATTGGTTTTATATTTTATGTCTAACTTTTTAACGAGCAATTCATTTTCTTGCTAATACATCATTTTGGATCGCATTATTTTTTCATGGCTAACTTTTTTTGGCTACTATTTCCAAGAATTTGGCAAGAATACGCACGCCACATAAGTCTGAAACGATTGTTTTCATTTACGTTGTATTGCTTGCTAGTTTAGCTAACGCAATAAACCCTACTATAAATGCAGACTGGTTTCTAAACTTTCAATAGCATAAGGTATCGTGAAATTACTTCAAGTTGAACCTGGTGCCAATCACAGCTCAATTATATCATCTGTTGCCGGTGCCTGACTCGTGCTTGAATGCTAGAGACTTTACAGTCTCCAGTCTCGAACAATAGTTGCAGAGTAAATCGCCCAGGTAAATCAAATGTAAAGGAAAAAAAGGAAGCATTTTTCAAATGGAAATTTGAATGAGAGATGACCATCGATGCGTGCTATGTGTGTGACCACAGTCCGAGACCATTGAAACGCATTCATAGCATAGAGAAAATAGAAAATATTTACGAGTTTTATTTTATAGCCACTTAGTCTATAGAGAGGAACAGCGATCATGTGAAGAAAAGTTTCACGTCTCCAAATCAAGGATCTCACAAGTCAGTCAGTGAAACAGCGCACCAGACTGCTTTAATCTTAAGTATTTGAATACCAATGCATCCTATCTGGCCACCACAGTATGTATCAATAGCAACGGGAGGTGGACGGAAGAAAGGTCAACTTCAAAATGGATGGGTACAAAGAAGATTTTGGCATAGAGTGTGTTGGAACGAAAACTATGAGGAATGCAAGAAAGAGAGTAGGAAACAGAAAACTACTGCAAAAACATTCAGTACTCGTAATTTCTACTTCGAAAGTGTCCTATCTCTGTCACCGTCAGACGCATATGAGACGACGGGGAATATATGTAGTCGCTGACAGAAATTCCAGGCTTATGAAAGATACGAACTGAAATTATAACGTTTTAGAATTATCAAACCATATGAATAAGTCATGATACTCGAATGTTCCTCACCAGAATTTGTTGTCATCCAATTAGGCATAGGTGAAACACTTAAGCATTACCATAGGTTGAATCTCGTGTGGAAAGGCTACGGGTGGATGAATTCTGAGATGCATAAATACAGAACGATAACCTAATCATGGAATCTCAATTCACAACAAAAACTTGTCCAAAGTTGAATGAAATTCGGGACGTAGTTACTGAAGTTGACAGCAAAACAATTGCATATTGGCAGCGCATCTGCTCCATGGAAATTCATTCCGGTTGAGACACCGTCACCGCTAAGGCCTCGGTTTCTTCAACAAAGTTGCCGTGAAGTTTTGCATCAAGTTTTCGTCTTTGTGACTGCCATGTTTGCCTATATCTGCCTGCCATATCAAGTTAGTTTCACATAAATTTGGCTACTTCCAAAACTGACTTTCGATTCCTCTATGCTCGACATTGACGTTGATAGTTTAGTAATACGAGTTTGTTTTATTGCTGTAAGCTATGCAGAGCGTTCAGGAAGATGAATCGTTATTGCTGAGAAATCTTCAGTGTGATAGGCTTAAATTTACAACCTTGATTGTTCATTTACTTTTATTTAAGAGTATAAACATTTTCATCTTCATAAACAATTTTCTAGTTGTATCCTAGTTGTACCATTTTAATTTATTATTGGAACTATGATATATAAATTAAGGCTATCGCTGACGGAATACTTGCGAACACTTCATTTTTTTAATCAATTTGAATTACTAGGAATGTAAGCAGAACTTTACTGTAGTTGATCTTGCGTGTCCTAATATAGACAAGTCAGCTGCTTAGCTGTGAGGAACTGCTTTGAATTGAAAACAAATTTCCATTCACTGGTGTTGCATGTACGATTTATGAATTTAAAACAAGACTTATGGAATGCCATAGTAGTCGAAACGAAATCGGTGCCATCTGCTACAAGAAAGAAATTGACTGGATGGACAAATGGGCGTATTTTTGAAGTCATAAAGTGTAAGGGACGTTACATTAATAAATAACATTTATTTTTAATCAACTCTCTTCACTGTTCATTTCAAATGTTGTAGATTTAAATGTATTACGATGTTGAAGTTAGTATCAGTTTTTTTAATTCCTTTTGATGATGAATTCACTCTTTCAATCATGTTGGACTGATATCGTGGGTTGATGCAAAGAACAATTTTTAAGAAAAAGTATTTTATTTTTCAATATACCTTGTTGGCATTGCAAATAGTCTTCTTAAACCCTCTATCGATTATATATCTGAAAAATAATCATGTAATACATCCAAAGTTATTTTTATGTAATATTTTAAGCAATGTTATATATAACTATTGGCGTGGGTCCAACTGCATAAATTATCTTCGTATTCACGCACTCACATTTGCTTGCTATTAGGCTCTAAAATAAGTCAAAAACTATTGAAATAGTTTACACGTAGTATTTGAGCAACTCGTAACATATGCTTGCTCTCAGAAATTTACGATCTGTTTGCCAGAGGCTTTTAGAATGCTACTCCAGCTCCTTAGGCCAAGACTAAAGTAGGATGCAGCTCCTCTTAATTTAACAATTTTGTAACTTAACAGTTAAAAACTACTTGGCCTTGCATATCGTATTTATTTCTCTTTTAATTAACTAGGCAATTTTTTACTTACGTCATTTGGGTCAAGAAATACCTCATGGGATTCAAACTGTACTTATTATTTGCTTGAATATTGTTCAGTATTTGTGTTTTTAAAATACAGATTGAATGGGCATTTCTAATAAGTCATAGGTGTTGTGCCTAGCTTCAGATAGATGTGGGACTGCTAGAGTTGACATTGAAGTCACTTCGTTAGACTTTCCATTCACCTAGTGGTTGGAAATACTGTAATACTGGGTAATCAAATCATGAGTTTTTTCTTACTTCCTTGGTTCCGTTTCCTTGTTTTTTTTACCGGCGATGAGTTGTGCTAGCAAGAAGGTCTAGAGCTTTGTCTTAAATCATAAAGATTTTCCATTAGTTTAAGTATTATCAAACTTTTGCATATTTCTGTACTCTACTTTCCAATTCATGAAACAAATCCTTACCATATTAAAGACTGCTATCCTGCATATTGCTGGAGAAATTTCGCATGGTATTGTATTGCTTCATTATAAGATGTAAGGATATGCTCGAAACCAGCGCTGCAAACTTTTATCCATTCTTGTTTTGGCTAAAAATATTCCCCTTGTAGAAAAAAAAACACGGCAAGCATCAGACATTTTGCTGGATAGAAGCCGTTCGCATGTGAATAATACTTGATACCACTGTAGTATATACCTTGCCTTATATTCCTAAAATCTGTCATATTGTCTGCCTACAATATTCTTTTACAATTATAAGCTTACCGGATGACATCGGCACCACACGGCTCTGGTTTTCCTCCCAGAGAAACCACTTTGCTGGTTAATCCAATCTTTCTGTTCGTATCTTGTAATAGTGTGTTCCAAAGTTTCAAAAAGAATATCTCGGGTTTTGAATGACCATAACTCACTAACTTTAGTAGGTAGAAAGATTGAATAAAACCATCTGAATGAAGTGCAAACAAAATTTTAGGAATTGTGTGGTTAGGAAACGGTTTCACTCAGTCACTACAATCATAAAAAGTGACTGAACCATACTTTATAATTCCCTGAAAAAGAACAGGCTCGTTCAGTTCCAGTTGACTGCACATCTGAAGAATGGTTTCAACAAAATAGAGCGACAGCACAGACCTTTAATGAAACGATGGCTTATCTTCAAAATGTGTTCTACAACAAATTAATATCACATTGTTCAAATTTTCCATGGCCATCTGAGATCCCCAGACATGCCACCTTCAGATTATTTTCCTTTTGGCTTTTGTTAAAAAACGAGTTATATGACTGATACCTTCTTTCATACACTAATCGAAAGAGACTTTTCGGAAAATCATGAAAATGACACTGCACTAAATTGTTGTTATTATTAGTTTCGTTTTACGCATTAATTAATGTATTGAATGGGACAGTCAACATTTCAAATGTAGATTTAACATATATAAAGCTTTAGAATTTTCTTCATCAGATGATTACATTTTAACATTATACCTACAATATCTAGGTCGTAAGTTATTATTGAAAATCTGAGCTTCTTTTGTACGCTGTAACTTCATGCACGAATAATTTCGTAACCATATCTGCGTTTACCTTTGTGCGAACGAAATCAGATTGGCTTTCCAAAAACAAACAAAATTCGCACCATGCACTGAAATTCCCATTTCTGGTTTGTCATCATTTGCTCCAACCTTGGACGAATGCTGCGAAAATTCTTCTGATTCTTTGCATTGGTATCTGTTCTCGATAATTTTTCTGAAGATGTGTGCAATTCAGCTGGTGGGCTTAATTAAAAACGTGGTTGCAAAACTTTTTGGGCATATTTTGTGTATTTATCAAGTATTTTTAGGATAAAAAAATCTTAAGTGTATGTCTATTAATGTTTTTCAATTCTTCTGAAGAATATTCCATAATATTAGCAAATTCAATTTCTTTATGGTTAGTTTGGAGGTGATATCTTTTCTTCAATGCACGTAAAAACTCCTATTAGCCTAACACAATCGAAGTTAATAAAATAAAAGCTAAGCCCCAACTTTAGAATACACGTCGCAATCAAATTGCATCTGCAAGTATTATCCTGTTTACGTTCCAGGCTTGTTCTGCGCTCTCAAATTTCAAGTCCTTGAAGCTCGTGAGATGGGCATCATAGCTTGTAAATACATTGAACCAAATTAGAATCCTTTAAACGCGACAGGTTCAGACCGATGCTTTTTCAATCTATTCACAACTAAAACCCGAGTATAATCATAGTTAAACCCAAATTTAATCTGAGGTAAGTCTGTATCTTAGGAAGAGGTTTGCAGTAGCTGCTCTCATATTTGCATGAACAAACGGTGCGATGCAGTAGCTCGAAACTACAATTCGTATTTGAATATTTCTAACACGCGTGTGATACATCTGTGTTATATTTGGTCTATCAAAGACCACGGCAGGACTCGTTTAAATGTGCACAAACGTGTAACCAGCTCTGGATCGATTTGGACTGAACTGTTGCACATTGGTAGCACTCAACTTCACCTTGGCCTCAAGCTGAGTCTCTTCTAAGCGTTAAGACTGTTCACTCACCGACTGTGCTAAAATGGTCATTATAATGCATGCCAAATTTTATCAAAGTGCACGCAGAAACAAATCTCTCAGATGGCGTTTATAAGTCACTGTTAATGGAGAGCTGGATCTGCTTTTTCTTCCTTTGAAAATGCTGCAGTTTTAATTAATTAAAATGTAGCAATATTAATCCAGCAGTGCTTGAATTAATAGTAACAAAACAAGTGTAGTACCCATGCAGAAATCGAGTATTGTGACAACATTTGCTGTTTTGGTTAATGTAGTTAGATGTATGATTTCTGGATTAATTGATTCATTCCTTAGAGTGATGTATCTAATTCCACTGTTTGACAGGAGATGTTGAAGAACTATGTGAACTATTACCGTTTAAAAAACTAAAATGTCGTTGTTCAAAAGATTTCCTATTAATTCAACACGTAAGTTTAGCCCGGACTGAACATTCTTATATAGTACTGAATTCAATCTAAAATAACTAAACGAAACTCGCTTTCTAGCTCTTGAAAGAACTTGTTGAATAAGAACAAAAAAACGGAATAAATGAACCTCATTACTCTTTCTACCATAACTGCAGTAAAATGAATTATTCAATCATTTTGCAAAAATTGTGGCCTACTCGAGAGTCTTGGAGCGGCGGCGCGTGCTACATCACTACTAGTTTGCAGCACAGAGTAAAATATGTGCCGTAAACGCGTGTCAAGTGTGTCTTGAAACATGGATAACCACGGCCCGTTGTGAGACCAATAATTTCTGCGAATGTGTCAAGGAATTCTCGAGCGAGATAAGATTTCAGGCCAGAATCTGTGCCTAATTACGACATCGGATGTCCTGTATGCCTCCGGCACGACCCGGTTTTACTCGAGTCATTTAACATGAAACGCCTGCAAACTTCCCGGCTTGAATGTCTGAAAAGAGCCCTGCAAACCTCCCACCACTCCTCATTCCCTTTCCAGTAGAAGCTATGTGAACTTTAGAAGGAAAAATGAAGAATATATGTAGGGCTTGAGTATGTATATGCTTAGGGGAATTACGTTTATGCTTAAAGAAAACGTATTACTTTCCTTAGCGGCCTAATCCGATAAGGCGCCTTTTCGTTCTTTGCTAAGGAGGCCAATCAATAACGGGAAAGTCATTTATTTTATTTCTTAATGACTGTTTGAAATACTTGGAGATTTGTGCTCAGTATTTTCGAGATATATGTTACAGGCAGGGCTCCGCTTGCTACTATTGTGGGGAAATATGGACCCACTATTGCGGGGAGAAGTGTTCCCCTCTATAGTGATAAATTATTTGTGTTTTCAATTAGAAGCCCCAAAATGTAACTATCAAATGTTTATTTCAGCAAGTTCTTAAGTAAAATTCAACAAATATTATATTCAGTATTGAGCGCAATCTCACATGAGCTCACCCTTGACGCTAAGAATGCTTCGTCAAGCATAGCAGTGCGTAATAATTATTTTGTACAGCAATTGAACGGAATTTCTCTGAAATCTCCTCAGCTGTATAATTAGGCAGATATTTACAAATTTCGTTTTAAGTTTTGGTTGGCTTCTTTGTTATAATGGTGCGTGTTTGCCTGAACTGAACTGAAATGTTGTGCATATCTAAACTAAGAAATTTATATTCATAGACTGAAAGCTGCATCAACGTGCACTGAACTACAACCTTTACTATTTGGAGCAGATTTGCTCTTAATTTTTGTCTGTACGTGTGTTACATAGAATATTTTTGTGCACTCAATGGACATTAAAATATAAAAAAATCAATTTGTGCTGTAAATGGGATTTTTACATAAGATTAACAGTACTTTTAAGAGGACAAATGTATTGGAATTTGTTACTTTACTATTAGTTTCTATGTCGCAACATATCGTAAATTGAGATGATGCATATTGTTTTGAAGCAGTGGATGCCCACATTTCAGTCTTCGTAATGGAAATGTGCCTAAAGATTTAGTTATTCACAAAATTCGCTGCGCTGAGCACCGCTTAACCAAGGAAGCTTCTACTGACGTTGAACGGCTTTTATTCGTGTATAATAGCGAGGTACGCTATGGCAGGCAGAAACTGTAAGCGTCTGTTTTAGAATAAGGGATTCCGTCAGCGGCTGTTTCTTTTGCTGACCTAGGAGAACACAGCCAAGTAAGCGCAGCCATTGGTTGAAAAAAATGTTCAGAAGCCGAGAAATCTCAGGCTCTACCGTCCAAAGCCTGCACTGTAGATTTGTTGTCAGAGACTCAGCTTGCATTTCGTTATACAACCAACAAATTCGCGAACAAACATGAAAGGAATGTGTTGGGTTGAATCCTCCACTGCATCAGCTTTTAAATCTCTTAGTTATAGAAATGGTAATGCAAAGCTGATGTGACGTTTAATAGTTGCCATTAAGCCTTTTACTCGTTCTTATCAGCAACAAACTGGCAGCACAATGAGGGCACTAAAGCACGACACGGAGACATGTGTCTACAGGCAACAGGTTGAACCGAGCACTCGGAATGGGCAATCACGAGTCTCAGGTCCAGCTGCTGCTCGCGTTTACTCTTGCTTCCAGGTCGGCTATTAACGCTCTTACCACTTCGCTGCAACGTTGATGCTTGAACAGCGGATGAACGAAGTGCCACCGCCGGAACAGATGGAAGCATAGTTCGCTACGGGACCTACACTGAGAAGCTTCAAATGTTTCCTCATGTTTTACCTGAAAGTAAAGCTGTAAGCATATTTTGACGAATGTGTGTTTGTTGGTGAGTATTTCTTACTTTTTACTTTTTCAACACCACAGAAGCAAATCGTAATTCTCGTTTTCGTTAGAGGCAATTTATCCGTCACATAAAGCGTAACATTAACTGCACTTGGTGCTTGTCTTTATGAGGACTTTCCGCGTAAATAACGTAATTCCAGAGCATTCATTTGTTGAATACTGAGACAGGTCGTCTTTAAATTATTTTCTGAGTTAATTCTTACTTACATATCGATTTTAACATCTTAATTGCAGTAAGGGTGGTAATTGATCGAAGAAATCTTTCATGGTGTCTTGAACTCTTGCTATTAAAGTAATGACTCATTTTAAATTGTGCATATGTACATAGGGAAAAAATTATTATTTCAAGTATTAGGAGAGTGAAAACACTTTTATATATATTAACCTGTGATTATGAAGGACCATCCAACAGTAAACATATGTTTATATTTCATTTTATTCTACAAGATTTTTGCAAATGTATCTTGAAAGATGGTAATTTTGATAGAAAAATAAATCTTATCTGTTTTATATGAAAAATATGATATCAATAATTGTATTTATAATAATAATAATCACAGATTTCATGTGCCACGGACAGCAGCTGCTGAGTTAGTGCTAGCATAGAAGTAAATCACTGAAGTAGAAAGTTCTTTTACCTCAGAAGATAAATCCCACCACCACCAGTAAATCGTGGAATTTACGCTAAAAATTTAACTATAGAACAAATGAAAATGAAGAGAGAGAATAAATTAATAAAAGTTGAAACTATTTTCCATGTGAAGGCAGAAGTACACCGTACAATGAGGGACAAACGACCCTATCAGTTTTTTCAAACTTAATATAAATACGAGTGATTACGCAGTCGTTCAATGCGATACGTGTACAGTAGCTTTAGGATTGACGTAAGCAAAAAATCCAGCTTTGTTGATACATGAAAAGCAACGCCCGCGTTTGTTGCACTTGAAAAAATGTCTCGATACAAATTTACGAGCTCTCGTCTAGCCCAAATCGTGTTCAAAAACAAAGGCTATCTTTTATTCTGAGAAAAACGTCTCCTACCTCTTCAAGCACTCGAGTTTTCTGCAACATGCTAGCAAGCTCCTTCCACTGTGGTTCTGATTACATCATCCACGGCAATAAATTGCGGAAAATCGTTCACGCTGGAAAAATTGTCCATAAATCTTCCACAGAGAGCGGCGCCGAGCCATAAACTCATCGTATGCCAATTTATTGACTACAAAACTGCGGTACACGATGGCGCTGGAAGGCTGAACGCTACGATATCGAGAGATGCTCGAGTGGAGCGTTTGATGCGCGTGTATGTATTAGTTCGTGTGTCATCCATGGATGCTGGGAGCTGGCAGCATTAATTCCTCGGAAATCGATTTGTGCTTGGATCGTACAATTAGTTTTGGATTCTCTGTATGCTTGGTTTGGAAGCATTCATTTCCATAAAATCTATATCAATGCTTGTCGCAAAAATCAGGCTTTTGATCTAACTTAATGATTTTAATGTTCAGCTGTTCATTACCATGGAGCCGTATGAAGATTTGATGTGTTCTAAGATGAATATCTACTGTGTTGACTTGGAGGAAAATATTATAAGATGATTACTTACTGTGTTCACTTGGAGAATATTATGAGATTATTACTTACTGTGTTGACTTGGAGGAAAATATTATAAGATGATTACTTGATATGCTTTCTGAATTAGTAACTGTATTCAACTTCATCACATCAGCAGACGGGGAATTCTTAAATACGATTCAATTTTACTGAGATATATTATTATGCTTATTGCAACAATTTAATTATCAGAGATTATCCAAACGAAGTTTATGTTAAGCATTTGACACTTTTACTTGTATGTTCGTCTCTGTGCATTATTTTATGGAGTTAAACGGCGTCAGTTGTTTTCTGTGTCAGACATGCTGGGGGAAAAAACGCAGGATTGCATAAAGTCGATGTGAATACATTGTCTTTAACGGGGAGACACGAACATTTAAATCTCATTTAAATCTGCATCCCATAAAATTTTGTTTCAAATAAATTTCCAACATAACTCTTCAAATAAAAGTCGGCGAAGAAGTTTTAACTTACTCATCAAATTAAAGTTTGCCCCTCGTTGTGCTTTCGTTCAACTTACTTGACTAGTTGAGCTCCACGAGGACCCACTTTAGGTGCCTGCAACGTAGTGTTTCTGACAAACTTATTTTGTGTGTTGTGAGGGAGATTGAAGGCTCCTGATGTTTGCAGGATTTTCTCGCTATGTTTGTAAGCCTGAGATCGAGCTAAAACTGCAGAACAATGGTAATTGTACAATGAGTTCATTGGTGTGCTGATGATTTCAAGTCTATTGTTATTTTAAATCGAGTCAACAAATGGTAAATAAAATTAACGTATTGTGAATTGTGTACCTTAGTACTTCTTTGTGTAGTCAAAGAAAAAGCAATTTTGAATTATTTTTTTATGGACGGTGTTGTCCCTCGGCTTACGTTTTTTTGTTCTTCATTTTTTTGCTATTCTTTTGCAAGACTCGACATTCAAGCAATTTTTTATTGCTCTGGTCCTATGATCATAAGTTTTATTTCTGTTTTGTGTGTTCGTCCTCCAACCGTCACTAATAACTTCCTTGACTTTCAAAAGCTTTTCTTTCATAATTCCCATTTTTTCATCCGGAAACTACAGTAGTGAAGGCGTAATCACTTCTGCTTGCTAGTACAGGAGGATGCAAAAAACTGTACAGTACGATGGGGGTCGAACTGTGCAGTTTGACCCCGTGCAGTAAATGTACTAGTACCTCGTCATCTGTAGTTTTAATATATTGGTTAATATTTGTATTTAATGTTTGTAGTTTTGATAGGAACGTAACTATATTTCGTTTTCGAAATAAACACTTAACCTAGAACCATGAACGGTTTTTATGTGTTATGTTAGCTGTTATTACTATCACTTCTATTATATTATCATTATTGTTATAATTTTAATTATAACTGGTGTTATTATTACGTTATCATTATTATTATTATTATAATTATTATTGATGAGTAGGATTGTCACACCGGCGCTCATACAGATGCCATGCTCCCTACTCCGGCAGGTTGTGCGTGCTGCAAGTCCTGCCTTGCTGAGGTACATCATTCTGGGTGCTCTCTTCATCTACAGCACCGTGAGTGATATACTTCGCTGAGCTAGCAACCACGTTCTCTCTTCACTCACTTCATACGCACTTTTGCACACCAAACTTCAATGTTTCCCTCATTCTCTTCGTGGGTATTCGTACTTGTTGATCCATCTTCAAATTTTTACGTGAAATTTTCTGCTCTTATAACTCGCTATTTTATGTTTCATTTCTATGTGGAGTTGTGTCTTTACTTTATTTAAAATTTATATTCAAGATAATTTATTGATAATTAACTGGCAGCATTCGAGCAGGAAAGAATCATCCATGGTTAATTATTTGTATATGCTCACACCTGCTCGAAAAATTCGTTATTTTTGGGCTTGAAGTTACATCTGGCTTCTATTTTATTCCTTTAAATGTAGTTAAATTTGTAGATTTATTTTTTGCTTCATTGATATAGTCCTTTACAACTCAACTAAACTGGAATTTCCTGTGTTTTCAAGCCTGTATCATCTTATCAGAAGCCAAGTTTAATTGGGTACAACTAAAAAATTAATCTGAATGAAAAGGAAAAAATGTGTGATTCATAATACATATAGTATACGGTAGAGACATGATTTTTTGAAGACTTGATATTTATTATTTTCAACATAATGATTTATAGAAGGGACGAGGAAATGCATCAAGCTTTAAGTAGTAGTTTATAAAGCCATCCATGTAGAGCAAGCGTGTATTATAGAATATTAATTTAGTTTTGAAGTAAACAAAATATACCAGGATTTTCTTTTCTTTTTTTAATTATACATGCTAGTGAAAAAGAAAATCACGAAACACTGTACACAAAAATAAAGAGCCTGTGCAACAATTTGAGTTTGGTGTCCACTACAAATACGAGTATACAATACCTCCACGTTTTTCCTGGTCAGATTTGTGAGATTCAGAAGAGTTCGGATTTTGTTAGTCATTGATAGATGTAAAGCAAAACAACTACAATAGAATTCCTTGAATGAACGCCAGTGTTCAAGAGATTATCAGAATATCAAATTAGGACGTAACATCTACTGAGGCAGGAAGTCGTGATAAAAATCATTAATGCTAAAGTTGTTGTTGTAAAAGTGAAAATTTATGGTCTGGAATAATCAAGTAGAACATTGTAAATAATAAAAATACAAGAACACAATGGCTTCACTCATTGTCAATATTCATCTAATGATTATGATGTAAATCGTGTGCTTAATTTTTACAATTTTTACGCCGTATTTTGCCTCCTGTTCGCTCCTTGAATAATCATGAACTAACGTAATCATTCATTGATTGCTACGAAGCTCTTCTATTTTCTTTTAAGGAAAAATGCGTTAATGGACAGAACTCAATTTTGTAATGTTTCATGCTTTTATTGGGTGAGACTGAACGTCATCAAAGATGAAACTTATTCTTCCAACACGCATAAAAAATTCAGAGAATTTACTGCAACATTTTATGAGTCGTCAACATTTTCACTGGAATTCATTACGAGTCGTTTAGCTAAGATGAAATAACACGCTAAACAAAAAAAATCTACCGAGACTGGGCCACAATTTCTTGCGTGATCTTCTGAAAATAAACTCGTACTGTTCAACTGTAACCTGTACCACAAACTTCTGTAGTTCTCAGAACTACTCAGATAATTCGATAGATCTCGTGTACTGGCACTCATAGATATTGATAGATATTGATGAGCATCTACGGCTTCCTTGAAAAACTTTTAAGTAATAGAATTTATTCAATTTGTTGGTAACAATTTTAACATACTTAATATTGAGTGACTTGTTCCCTAGTGTAATATTAAAGATATTTAGTTTTTCAATTACTCTTTCGTATATTTGTGAGCAATGTTACTACGGTCCAAATTCATTCTACACTAATGTTGACCTCACCTGATCGCGTAATGCAAGTTTATATGTAACTCCTTTGACCTTATAAGTTTCCTGTAATCAGGAGCACCAATTAGCTGAAAGCTTCTACGGCTCATAATGTTTGATAAATTAATAAATTACTTCGGCTTACGGTGTAATACTCTGAATTTAACAAATGAGTTATTGTTCTTTTTTCTATTTCAAGCCTGATGCCCCTTTTACTCATAAAAATTTCGGAAATAAGATTTCTTACGGAGATTTTAGGTAAACTATAATAAGTAAAAATAAATTTGTTCAACTCTCAGTGCTTGACACCATATTATAAATGACTAAAATAAGTCTTAATTGATGTAAAGCAAAATATGCAGAATATTAGCTCCATTTTTTCAAACGATACGCAAAGGATAATTAACAATTTGATTAATCAAGTAAGTTAATGGCAATTAAACAAATTAAAGCATTTAGAAGGTCACGAATGTAAGTTTGGATTACAAGAAACATAAATTTAACTCCTAGGTTGCCTGGAAAATTAATTTATTTAGAAAATTCATTTACCTTAATTTCTACAACTTCAATAGTCAAAAGTTATCACTGAATTTATGATTACAAAGAAACTTTTGTTTTGGAGTGTGCCTACAATTGATTGATGTTTTATTGATCCAAATGCTATGTATTATAGTTCTGAATCCTGAGTTGTAAAAAACCCAAATGCTGTTCCCAAATTTTATTGTGACCCTGTAACAAATTTTAATATTGTTGTAGTATTTCTTTCAGAAAATGGTATGTACGTAACACCATTTCCCACTGTAAACGTATTTCGAGTCCTCATACAACACCAATTTAGGCTATTTGTAGACCAACATAAGAAAAAAGGCTGCCTTTATTCCGAAAATAAACGCAAAGCACAGGCACTACGAAAGGTAATACGGGAAAATGGCATGCCTATGGTACAGACAGTAAAAATACTGCTGCTGTTAGCTTTTTTCTGCAATATTACTCCATACCACGGTGACTTCATTTGCCCTAGCACGACCTAATTGCTTCATTTTCCATTTCTAATTTTCCCTGTCATCTCAAATAATTGTGCATTTCACTTTCGCTCGGTAAAGTGTAATTTGCATGTTTTTCAAAGACTAAAAAGTTATTGAATATTATGTTGTTCGTTACGTGAATTAAATTTGAAAAACCAAGATTTACATTTTTTCCAAATAACTTCAGACAATAGTGATCCGAAATTGCTAATTTCACACTTGTTCTTTCTTTGCAACCCCAAGGAATTTTATTGTGCTTCCCAACACAGTAATTTTCTTCCGTTCGTTTTCCCCCATAACTCAGGCAGTGGTTCTGCGCTTTCCATTAAATTTATGCTTATGCGTTTTCTTTCTTATTGGCAACTACAGACGGTGGTGCTGTACCCTCTACCGACAGCGGTGACGTGTTCCCTGAGAGTGTGGCTCAGGGAAATTGGCTTCTCTCTCACCTACGGGGCCCTCATGTTGAAAACTTGGAGGTAAGATTGCGTGGGGAAACCTGAGTAAACATGAGAAATTGGACGGGCGAAATCGAGGCCTAGATGAACATCGAGAAAGCAGAGATAATATCCCTCTACTACTCTATAGACCGCGCCTGTTGTTAGCGTTTTAAGAATTGAAAGGCTGACAGCTCACCAGAATTGTATGAACATTTCCTGAATGGCATTCATTGTTCATCTGCATTGGAAGTATTCTAGGGTTATTTTGTCAAAACTGAATTTCAACCGCATAGAAAGAAAAAGACCTCTCTTTAAAATGAAAATGTCCATCTGGCTGAACCATTTTTTTCAGTGTAATAATTCCTCACAAATAGAAATAAGAAGTTGGAAAACGTTTGTTTTCTAGCTTTCCATTTTTTCGGAAACTAATTTTTTATTTTACTTTTAAAATATTTAGAAGGGATAACATTTCTTACAGACCTTTTTGTAAATGATATGTTTATAATCGAGGTGTTACACCTATAACGTACGTTTTGATTTCTCTGACAAGAATATTTTAATCCGATCATAATTCACCTGGGATAAAACGAAGTCTCTAAAAATTGGTTAATTCAGTAAATCCTGTGATGAAAATCCTAGACTACTGTGAACAATTTTTCATCTTGTGCAAAATATCATCCTATCATTTCAAATAGCGTAGGCATAAAAATAATAATCTCAAGCCCCACGGACTGAAAACATAAACATTTTGTCTCTGCAACACGATATAGGGATGTAAATAAAATAACATCAAGGTAATGCTAAAGAATTTAAAACAAGAACTAAATTCATTCTGTAAAGCAGGAAAGAGGACGAATTACTCGCCTGAATCTCTCCAGTATTCCAGAATCGAATACCGAAAGCGAAAGAGCGTTCCTATTCGCAGCGAGGTGGCGGAAAAATAATGCTTAAACCGAGTTGTCGTTCAATTAATTATCTTCGCAGCTATTAAATGCTGGAAAAAAAGCAGCTCTATATCAGGGGCTTAGTATCCGAGCAACAGCAAACAGCTTGTTGTTAGAGTACTGTATTGTGTTGGACTGGTTATCATAGACGATGTGATAAGTGAACACTGTACAAACGTGACACCGATAACTAAGAAATTGAGAGGATTTGTCGCTGAAGAAGCATTTATGTCAGTATAGTGAAGACCATTCAGCATTCCCTGGAAAAGATCAGTACTAAAACTCTAGATGTAGACGAAAATAATTAAAAGTAAATCAAAAACCAGAGGTAAAGATACATCTTCACACTATTCCTAATGCAGTGAAGACGGCTTCAGTTACAAAAAATGGGATAGCTTTTGGAAACATGAAGAGCTAAATTTCAAAATTTTATCACAAATGGTAGTTCAACTGCAGTCAAATATTACCCCAGAATATTTAGATGAACCATTCCACATTACCAAAAATTACATCTTAATGACATAAGTTATTGGTTCTAAATCTATGAGCTGAAAAAGGTTTCATCAAACTTGAATATACAAATAATTTTTTTTGAGGCTGCAATCATGAGTCGTCGTAACATCCCTGTTAGAGGCAGCATGAACGCTTGACCCTCCAACCACTGACTTCAACTCCAGCAGGACAAAATGATCAGCAAGTGCAATGATCAATTTGAAAACAGGTGAACGCACAACATATAAACTTCTATAATGCTGGAATCGTGCATCTTGCACTATCAATTACCATTGTAGCTTTAAAAAATTCTCTGCATGTGGATAGATAAAACCTCATCATTAATATTGAATAACCTTGGTTAATTCAGCAGATTTTAGTGTCTTACGTAATAAAGTGTATAGCTGACTTAGAGCTTGTCTACTCAACAATATTGAAAGCAAACCATCAAGAACTTTATATTATAAAATATGTAATGGCTAAGTCGCATTTTTCTATAGAGGAGGGAAACGAGGGAGAAACAGATTTCTGAAGCTTCTTTGACAAGGCTAAAGTGATTAATTTTGGGCCACAATTTTTGTTGTTCGCAGAGTAACGTTAGACTGTCGCCTTTCATTGTATTGAGTAGCAGCACCGCCTTTCATTGTATGTCAGGGGTAAAGATTAAACGAAATTACATTTGTACAATCTGGGGAAAATATCATGAAAGAACGATATTTTTTGCTTCCAAATTTTGCGTGTGGATCTTGCTTTCGCCTTGCCCCTTTTCAATTGCTTATAAAATAATCGTTTTCATTTTTCCTGGCGCTTCATCTTATCAATTAGAATCGTAACTATTTTATAATAGAGGAGTATATTCCTCATAAAACAAAAGCGTTTTGGTTTCCTCTGTTCCATTTCTGGGTATATATCTCTATGCTAAACATGAACAAGGAAAGGAGTTAGTTTTTCTAAAAAAATCGCCTGGAGACTGAAAAAGATTCCTCGGCATCAGTTGTGTGGCCTCAATTTACCAACATAAACTAATGTAAAACTTTTTATCTATTGGAGTAAATTGACACTGGTTTTTAATCCCATCTAATCATATTTGAATTTGGTTATTCTTAATAGCATAATCGGCACGTCAAAATATTAAGCCGTACCTGACAGGTAATTATAAGGCTTTATTAACGTTCTAGTTTACACTACGAGCTACGAACATCAATAAATTTCCCACCATTAGAAACTTGTATGTATAAAAAGAAAGTTTTCTTTAACGAACTATCTTGGTGAGCATTCAATAATTTATCTGTACTTTTTGGTGCTCGTAACACGTAATTCAGCAGAAAGCATTCTGCAATAAATGCTGTGGTTGCGTTCAATCGAACTTCTTTTCAGTGCAAATACAGTGTCTCACTGAACTTTTTCGTAGAGAGAGTACCCATCAATTTTTGAAATTAGGGCTCGTAAAATGCTTTTAATTGAGCGCAACCACAATACGCATCCAACTGTTTGATGAGGGTATGAGGTAAGCTTTTTAGAAATCCTTCTGTGAAAAACAGTCTCTCGTGAAAGGGTTGTGTAAAAGTTGGTACATATTTAAGAACATTGTTAGGAACATAACTACGAATATAAAAATTACGAACTCTTCGGGAAAGTTAAAGTTAGGAACGTTTTATATGTTTTACCATTATGAGCATATGTATAGTAAATTAAAGATTAAGGCGATGAAAAGGACGAGTCTTGAAAATAAAAAATAAGTCAAACCGAGTTCATTCCGATGTATCACTGAGTACAGAATCATTTCATAACTTATGTAGCGGGTTTTCAATTCATTACGCTAACATTTAAGTCTAATTCTGACGGTATTATATAACCCTTACGAGGTAAATATTCATTTCTAGTAGGTGCCATGACAGCGATGCATACGCATATAACACTGAAGCGAAGCTTAAAATTAAAAGTGTACTAAAACTACAACAAAGCATTTACTTTGGAAAGAGTCGCATGCAACATAATGTTATAGTTCGACTTTCCAGCAGTAGAGCTGAAATCTTTATTTTGAAAAGCAACACAGAGGGAAACTTTCAGTAGCAATTCCTAATTTTCTGATGGAATATTGAGTGTAATGTGCTGATGATCAACAAATTTAATTATTATTGTAGTTGACTGAAATCATTGCATTTAATAAAATCAGCAGCTACATAACAAAGATCGATTGAAAATACGAGAACAAAATGTTGAAACATGTCGCGAAGTAAGATTGAAGTATTAATTATTAATATTAAAATATCAATACAGATTGTTCAAAACTGAGGTGGACATCATGTTCTAAGGTTTGACTTGCTTATTATTATGAAACTTCTACTAAGATTGACACCTGAATTAAATGATAACATTTTGAAAAACTAACTTGATTGCGTTTAATAAGATCGACAATTACATATCAAAAAGAGGCGATAAATGAGAAAGGAAAGTTGAACATGACATCAGTTGCCAAGATTCAATACTGAAAAGAGGAAAACTGAAGCTGCCGCAAATCAAAACTTTTAAGTTTTCCAACTCTTATCATTATAAAACATTTACTAACATTGGTATATAAACTCCTTGATTACTCTTTAATTAAAACTAATTACCTGTGCAGCCAAAAATATCATTAGCAGGACAGAGACCTGACAAGTATAACATGCAAAAAATACTGAAATTACATCACATGACATATGATAAAACTAGTATAACATTCTCTTTTAGCAGAATAACATCAGTGAGGTCGTTCAGTAAAGATGTACGTATGTGATGTCTCGTGAGATTCATTTGTCTCACTATCAGTATTTCAGTAAAACCTTTTTAGGATGGTTAAATATTTTGAATTAAGTATTAATATAAAATGCATTGATCATTATTTCAAATGTCATGGAATTGTCTCGTGAGATTCATTTGTCTCACTATCAGTATTTCAGTAAAGCCTTTTTAGGATGGTTAAATATTTTGAATTAAATATTAATATAAAATGCATTGATCATTATTTCAAATGTCATGGAAATAGAAAGTACAATTTTAATTTTCGAATACGTGCAATGATAAGAAGATAAACTTTAAACCTTCACAACTCTTTATGTAGTTATATTATTCACAAAAATTGAGAGTAACGTTGTAATTTATTGAAAACTTTTTCACGTTATCCATGTTAACTGAAATCTTCTTTGGGCTAATTAAAATCAAAACCACACATCTGAAAGAGACGGTAAATGAGAACGAAAGTAAAAAAAGTCATGAATTGCCTAGCGCAGGCCTTCAACGAGGATCACATGTACAGACGCTAAAAAATTGAGAATACATCATTTATTGAAGGGCAGGGGCCACGAGTGTTAAGTGACTTAGTGGAGGGGCCATGGGACATCATAGCTTCAGAAACGCTGGCCTAGAAACACCGATAGCGACTACGTGGATTTGCTGCAAATAGAAAGTTTCAAGTTTTTATTTCTGTATGTTATAGCAATAATAACATTTACTAGTATCCACATTTGGGATCCACCATAGTTGAGAGTAAATACAGGCGAGAATGTTTATGCTCTAAAATAAACGGTATTTAATTCGCAGTGGTCATGGTGATCGTATGATAGCAGCAGATCTACAAATTACAACGTTTGTTAAATTGAGAATAATTACTACCCCCAAGATCAGCTTCCCGATTGCACTGTAATGGGAGTACCTATTCATGTGAAACGATGAGACGTTTATATCGATACTGACCTCGATTCATTGTAATTGACAGTAAAGCTGCGGTGTAGAAAGTGAATAATTTTTTTAGTGTATTACAACGTAGGAAGTTCTCATCATTTATTTACTACTTTTACGCTCAAAGTGACCCGTCGCTTTTGTTTGGAAATTATTTAGTGATTTATTTATTTTTCTATATGCAGGCAGTTTATATCAAAGCTATGCACCTGAGGTTGATAGAGCTCTTTGTCCAGTTTCAGATGAGCAGAAGCTCAGTATAAAATCCTGTCTTCAATTTTCCTTTTTACTCCCAGTAGGGAGTGGAAGCAATTCTACAACTGCCAGTACTTTGAGGCCGTTATACAGAGGGAAATACCTCTCTGCCCTTGTGAATGAGTAGACTTTTTTTGTCGGGGTTCAATTAAGCTTCTTTATGTGGGAGTCTGCATGATCGTTTTCCCCGAAGTTTCCTTTGCACATCCCCTTGGCAGTACAATTCATGCATTTCTGTTACTCTCTTTGAAGTTCTTTAGGTTTGTACATCTCCCCAGACCGAGTCACAGTAATCAAAGAGCAATAACAGAAGAGATTGGGTGGCTAATGCATAATCTAGCTATTTTCGTCAAAACGTTTTTCACTCGATGAAAAAGTATCAAAATTAATTTTGTCGTATATTTTCTTGACATGGGATGTGAAAATTATATTTTCATCAAATCAAGTGCCCAAATTTTACTTTCTCTACTGATTTGATTATATGATTTCCTAGCGCTAGAGCTAAGTTCGGTAGCTTTCTCATCGTATCTTGGAATCAAAAATGATGCAGTGTTTTGCTTACGTTCAGTTTAAAGCGATTTTGGTCGCACCATAATTTTAAGCTATTCAAAAGGCTTTCATCGTTGGTTTTCATGTTAAATAATTTGATCAGAACACTTATTATAATTTGCACACCATATGCTTACATTGAAATTTTTGTCCGGAGGGATGGAAGGGAAATCGTTTATAAAAACAGAATACTGAAATGCGTCGAGAATAGATCCTTGTGAAACACCGAAATCATTTCGTCTGAATGGTGATATTGTGTTTTCTAGGCAGACTGCATGAGAGCGGTTTGATAGATAGCTCTGCAACCACTGTTTCTCGATTCCTAAGTTTGAGATTTTCTGCAAAAGCTGTTTGTGTTCGACAATGGAAGCTTTGGAGAGATCAAGTAGCAGCAAAAGCGAATTTTTTGTCAGTGTCACTGTATATTTTTTCAATATTTTTGTACAGTGCTATTTTTCTGATGATTTCTCAAGTGCATTTTAGATTTCTCTTGACGGTTAATAGTTCTCCTTGGAAATTCTCTCGTTTTGTTTCTTTAACTCGCTTCCGGAGAGTCATTTCATATGTTTATAAAGATCTTGTCGAGAATTGTTCGATTTGCTACGTGTATACTCTCCCAAGTAAGATTTTTTATTTCATCTGTTATCCAGTTACTACGTTTCGGTTTAACTTTCCTCGCAGTGACGGTGCACATTCGTTCAAGGCTGCGATAAAATTATCTTTGAAAAGTGACTCTTGAAAATCAACTTCATTTGTGATTTCCATACTTTGAAATTCAATGTTCTATTGAACAGTTCTACTTGGAAGAGTTCTAGTGTGTAGAAAGGTTTCATACGCTAGGTAATCAAGCGGAATTTGTTTCTCTTTTGCTACGTTAATTAGACATTCTATCATGTTGCGGGCGAATACTGTAGTGGATATCTCGGTGCTGAGTATTGCTTTCGGGGTCTTTGTAATTTCTAGATATAGAAGAGTTTTTAAAGTTTCAATAATGCGAGTGTGTTCCTACACCATTAGTGATGTGTTCACTCTGTATATCATTTTGGTCAGCTGATTATTTTTATTGATAATGTCTACATTTAAGTCACTGGCAGCATAAAATAACTTTTTGGTTCCTGAACTCGTTCTAAATATTTTTTTCAAAAAACTAAGATTAAAAATCCGATTGAATGACATTTGATTCACATTTTTTGAGATTCTGCTTATTTCAATTAAGGTTCTGCAAGTAGTATGAGATGATACCACGTCTTGTTAGAAACGGGTCTCCTAACATATTTTCAACTCGTTGAAAACAAAAAGAACATGTTATGTATAAGTAAAATGGATTATCAGATAGCAAATGTAGCCGAATGTGACTTTACATTTGTAAATTATTAATGCTGATTAATTGGTTACACAAACTCTGAAGGTAATGCTATCGTATCTTAGAATGCAGGGGAGAGCAAAGATGCAGATCCGTTCCATGACAGTAATTCCACGTTCAGTAGCTCTATGATCAGCTGCCCCTTCTTCAGCTGCCCCACGTTCAGCAGCCCCTTCTTCAGCTGCCCCATGTTCAGCAGCCCCATGTTCAGTAGTTCCATGTTCAGCAGCTCCATGTTCAGCAGCCCCATGTTCAGGAGCCCCATGTTCAGCTGCCCCATGTTCAGCTGCCCCATGTTCAGCTGCCCCATGTTCAGC
>VCRD01000803.1:0-17504 GCA_006783055.1 Trinorchestia longiramus | reverse complement strand
TGTTCAGTAGCCCCATGTTCAGCAGCCCCATGTTCAGCAGCCCCATGTTCAGCAGCCCCATGTTCAGCAGCCCCATGTTCAGCAGCCCCATGTTCAGTATCCTTCACTGTGACAGGCGGGTAGAATACACTGTGAATACACAAATAAACTGATAGATGAGGAATGATTGCAGGCCGGTAGACGGATCTTCAGCACTTAAGTTCATTAATATAACGCATAAATTTCCAAACAATATCTTCAATAATTTTTTAAAATATTTTTTCTGAACTTTCTGTGCCTGAATCAATCGGGTACTAAAATTCGCAAAAAATACAAAACTTAGCTCAAAAAGAACTGTACTCGAAGTAGAGATACTCAAAACAAACTGAAGATTAACCGAACCCTCGTAACAATTAACAAGAATAGTTGCGCATAGCATGACCATTCAGGCATGAATGATGGAGTTTATCAAATTCATCATAACAAGCCCAAGTCTCCTCATTTGAGTTTTGGCCCCCTAACAAACGGAGCTTCGGTGCGCACCAAGTTTACATTTCGAAAAATAGTCGGACGCTCCACTGGCTCTAATTAGGCTCTTCTGCTCTGAGAACTTCAGCTCAAACTTGTGGAATAATTAAGGCACGGGAATCGGTTTGCATTCTTATATCGGACGATGCAACTCCATTAAGAGCGTTGCTCATATTTCGTGTAGAAACTATCGACAATGTGGAATTGACGTGTTGATTTACGAAGAGCTTGTTCCTATCGTATATATATCAAAATATCGGAAGATAAGAAATATTTTGTGGTGATCTTGAGGTAGAGGTCTTATGTTCAGAAGCAAGGAAACGTTTTTAGAAATTCCCACTTGCGTGTTCTAGATTCCTGTGGCTTCAAAGTCTGCTGTTCAAAAATACAGTAACCACTGAAATTATGCTTTACACGCTTCTATGATTTTTTATGACTCGTAATTGTATTCCGTGTTCAGTGAATCAAGTCTCTTTTACTAGCTGTGTTAGAGAACAGACAATAAATTTGGGCTTTTGTAGAAGTGGAGTATTTTTCTGTTCAAATGTACGTATTTGTTGAGACGGGATAGGCAAGAATGAACACAATTCTTCTATATATAGGGTGCGTCTGCTCATTCATTGGACAAATTTAAAGTCTTTTTCAGAAAATTCATACGTGTAAAACGTACCCAGTATTGCGATAGCATACGTAGTATAAAGAATAGCAGAAACTTCGATACGTTTTTTCTGTTCATTTCATGTGGAAAATGTTACGCAAGCCGCGTTCTACTTGAAACGTGGGTTGTGCCTCGGGTGCAGGGCGATCAGGATACGTCAGTGGAATGAGGTAATCAGCTGGAGGCGATGCAAAATCGTAAAAAGAGGTTAATAATTCGTTCAACTAATGAAATGGTTTTAGTTATTTTTCTCGAGTACAAATTAATGAAGTGGTGTGAGGACCACCGGTTGGCAGTTTCTGAAGAGACTTTTGTATCCTTCGTATGAGAACTACTTGTGCTTAGTTTTCTTACACTTTAATATGTAATGGCCTTTAAGACAGCCTTCATGAGCTCAAATTGAATAGTGTTGAAATCTTCAAAACAGTTTCAAGGAGTTCAGTTTAGATAGCGTTGAAGAGTCTAAAACAGACTCAAAGAATTCAAGATAGATAGTGTTGGAATCTCCAAAGCAGTTCCGATGCATCAACGTTAAAATTCTTCTCGCTAAAATTTTCATTTCCCATGCAAAACGGATGATGGCATCGTCCACCACCCTGAACGTTCCTTTGATCCTATAAAATTTTCAAGCACTCTCCGCCTCCAGCTTGTCGGAGCCAAGAAGCTTTCGTGATTCACTCATCAGCAACGTTCAAAGATTCAAATAATACATGCCTAGCTATGAGTACGAAATATATATGCACTTAAATTTTTGCGCCAAAATCTTTTGTTTAATTTGACACTCGAATAATTCAATACTACGTCTTTATCATTAGTTTTAAATGTCTATCCGTGTACCTTGTTTGTTTTTGTATCGTATTTCACTCGTTCAGAAAACCAATTGATGTCTTGGGCTGCGCTCATCACGATTGCTTCTAAATTTAGAACATGTGTATCCAAGACTATTTTTGTTGTAGGGTAGTACAACTCGGATGCATTTCAGCTCAGAAATATTTTTGTTTCAAGACATAAAAAACATCGCTAGTTACAAATAGGGTATATTCGTTCAAGGATTTCTCTGAATGAAGGTGTAGCACACTTTCAAAATATAGACTTCTCTCTTACATGAGAAGACGTAATGCTACTAGCGTGTATGAAACAAGTATGTCGAACACTCTTCTGATGTTTCTCATTTCCCAGACAAAACTTTGTTATTTCTAGGTTGAATAGCTTATTTTCAGATCATGTCACCCTGCCGACCTCCGAGCGGAATGTGATACAGATTAAGCATTCAGGTCTTGTCGGTCAGAAATTCCATGTTTGTGCGAGTGAGACACACATTTGTATTGAAAGAAGCTTCATCTTCTGTCAAAGTCCCTGAATTCAGGGCACAAGATATTCACTTCTTTCAGTAAAACGGAGTTATCTCCTTGTCGACATTCACTACCGAGTCTGCAATAACCTCGGGTTTAGTTGAGTTACATCGTACCAAGTATTTGTTATTATACTCCTGGTTTGAGTGTATTTAAAAATAGTCTGCATCAGCATGCCTCTGAACTCAAACTGATACTTTAATAATTTACGCGGATATTTATACGCTGTTTCTGACATTCTAGGTCTCACACTTCTGATGAAACTGATATCTTATGTGTCCAACAGTGCTTCAACTACATGAATTAATGTTTCTTTGCAGGTAGAAAATATCAGCTACATTTTCCCCCTTTTTCCATCAACTCTTTTATCACATCATCAAGTTTTGGTTGCATCGGAAAGTCTGCAAAAAATATTATTTCCACTCGTTATTTCAAGACGTTTCTTTACATTCCCCATAATTCTATTTATGCCTTACGAACTTTAGGATCCAAGTTTATCTCTGAGTTCTGGGCTCCAGAAGCTTGTTATTTTCCTTGTAATTTGCATGACATTCGATCGTGTTTTCAACAACATTATAAAGTTCGTACGACAGGGTTCACCAATACTGGAGAAATTACTGATGTCAATTAATTAATTTATTAAATTAATAATTTTTGAAAATTAATTTTCACATTCGAGCAATTCTTTTCAGTTTCCTCGTATACAGTCTCTGCAACACTGTCTGAAGTTTGCTTTGCTTTGTGTTTTACTTTTATTTACAGCAGAGGCATTTCAAGATCTTTTGCGTCATTCCTTGGTCTTCTAGTTTCTCGTAATTATTTCGTAATTAAAGATAGCTAGAAAAACATTTTTTTCAAGTGAAGCTTTTTGTTGTGGCATATTTTGACCAAGCAATTTAACTTTATTTTCACCTCTTCCAGGATCTCCGTTGTGTTCCGGGTGCGGTCTGCCAAAGCGATCAAGATTACAGACCTGGATCTGCTAAAGCGTCTTTGGCTCATCGTCGCCGGCTTCAGTGCCTTCGTCGCCGTCCGAACCATCGTGGCTCCTCCGCACGTTCGTATTCCTAACAAATAATTTTTGCTCCTTGTAAATAAATCCCATGGACAATATATATTTCCGTAGTCTCTTGAATTAAAACAACTGACTGATTTCACTGAAAGCTCGACACCCAAGGTAGACAGAAATTCACTGTTCTTAGTAAAATATGGAGCAGAAGAGAGTGAGTTCAACCATTTTCTTCCAAGCTATGTATCGCATGAGGAAGCAAGCCTTGTACACTCACATGAAAACGCATCTCTCCCGCATCTCTTCAACTGAAAAAAGTCGATTTATGGTTACTCATAATTTACGCTTTTAATTCATTTTCTAAAAAACAAAAACTGTGATATCTGCGATATCGGTCGGAATATTTAAACATAAAACTGTCATTGTTCGCTCATCATAAAAAACCAATTCAAGAAAACTTCTCACTTGGAACAAAATAAATTATAGCCTAGTAAATAACTCCTCAAATAATTATTCATAGGTCTTCCATTCCGGAACAAATCCCTTTCTTTAGTTTATATCTGAACCTGTGTTGTCTTTTGTGAGGGATTATTGAAGCTTTCACGGGTTTGGATCTATTAACCAGAGCCTCAGTTAATTATTCTGCAGGTCGTCAGCTACGGGAAGTTATTTTATTATGTCTCTCACCCTCGGGCACTTCAAAATTTAAGCAACATCGAGCATAAAATTCGCAATATTTTTTCAATATTGTAGGTAAATTGAGTTCAGAACACCACCTGTGAAATTATGTAGCCATTTATTATTTACGCCGTATTAATAAATGAAGGGTTTCGTAGTGTTCTGCATTCTTAACATCCATTCTTTTACTGTTACCTGTTGTCTCTGTTGTGCATGGAATTGTAATGAGCTTGATAATTGTAAAATTGAATAAATTCGTAATGAAAATGTACAACGAACTCCAAAAGTCAATCACTATTTTCAGAGCTATCATCTCTTCAGTAAATATGTATATATATTCAATAGATTTCGTACAAAACAAGTACCATGATACATATTGCTCAATGCTTGCCTAATACAATGCTTGTCTTGCAACGTTCATATTCTTAAAGTTGTCTTTCCAAAATATTTGTCCTACAAGATTGTATCTGCTGTTTTATACTTGATCTACAATGGTTGTCCTACAACACTAGTCGTACGATACTAGTCCTATAACACTCGACCTACAATACTATTTCTTCATTACTGCTCCTACAATAATAGTCCTTCAATACTATTCGTTCATTACTACTCCTACAATACTTGTCCCACAATGTTCCCACAATATTAATGAGTTATTTCATTCCTTTGTGTTCCAGGGGGATATTCAAAAATGAGAAACCCAGCGTCAATGTGTTGTTACATTTAGTTAACAATTTATGTCTATGAAATAGATTAGGATATGCTAGAGAGAGTGTGAGGGTCGAACGAAAGAAATGGAAGTCTTACTTGGTCAAATGCAGTCATTTTTTTATCATTTGCCTTTCGTGTATTTACAACTGCTTTGGTGCTTCATTACTGCCTGTATCAAAAGATCATAAAGGTTTGACAGCGTGGAACTGCGTCGGAGAAAAACGCTTTACGTAAATTTAACCTTCGGTTTCTGTGCTCATTCTTGCATAGTGTCTTTTTGCGCCATCTATCAAAAGTTGATAAAAAATAGCTGTAGAGTTAAACTTTGCTTGAAGCAGACAAGAAATAGTTCTGAGGCACTCAGTTTATTTCTCATGTAAGCCGATGGGTCAATTAAAAGAAATTCTTACCAAACACAATTAAAATAGTCGCTCACAAAATTAGGATTTCCTTTTAGTTTTCTCATCTTCAACTCTTAATGTTATTATTGCCTAAACGGAGAATAAAATATGTATGTAATGGCTGATGTTCGACTTCATTTTACTGAGAAAATTAACATCGACGGAAACACTAGAGGTGCAAAAACGGAATCGCTCGTAGCAAAGACTTCTACGAAGTAACAAAGGCTTCAGTGAGATTTATTAAAACTTTTAGAGCAGCTCAAAGGATTTCTTCCTTCCATTCTTCGGCGAGAGTTTACGTGTGCAAGATCTGCCAGTAATCTTGCATAGGAAAGACTAAACCTCACATCCCCAGCATCTTATGACGTTGTTCGTTGTTTTCAATTTCCCAAAGTTGCGCTCTGCGATTGCCCCGATTTTATGCTTCCATCAGGATTTTTTATGAGACCAATACTCAGTACATATGATATGAAACTGAATGCCACAGCTGTGGGCTGTGGAACAGGATGTGTATCACGGAGGCAGAAAGCTCGGCGTCCTTTCTGCATGTCATGGCAATCAATTGGAGAATGAAAACCTTTTAGAAAATGAATAAATTTGATGGAGTTCATATTTTCGTTTCCATGGAATATGTTGACTGCCGCCAACGAAGTTGCGAGTTTGTAGCAAGACTGATATTAATAGAACTTGATTGTAAGTATATTTATCATACTTAATGTTGAATTCAAAGTTCTGGAAGAATTTCCATTCATCAGCGTCGTGTGCCTTCTCTGAGTTGTCTTTGAAAGTACTAATAAATCTTTGTGGTCTTTAATTGGGATTTCGATTTTAAATTAATATATCAACGCAATTTAGATTTGTTTTAGTTTGTAACGATGCTAAAAAGTGGTTGCAAATGTGACGCTTCTAAAAACAATTCTACAATGTAGATCTTCCTATTTCGTGAGTTTGGTGTCACCGGCCTCTGCACAGGTGCCTTTGATACTTCATCTGCCGATATCATTCTTTAACTTTTCATGCCTTGAACTGAAGGGAATTGATACCGAGATTAAATTTCTTTATATGTCGTTAGTGATGGAAAATACTTAGTAAGACATAAAAAATGCTTCGTCACCATACATAAAAGCAAGGTTACAATTTGCTTACAATCGATAAGAAATGATTATATGTATGACACGTATTCGACACTAGTTAGATGAACAGATTTATCGTGGGAACACCATTCTAAGTTTTTGCCATGAATTGAAACATTTTCATGTTTCAATACCAGTGGGCATTTTCATATAGATGAATTATTTACTATAGTCGAAACCATTGATGGAAGTCAGAATGTATTTAACACATATTTCGTATATATATTGTTCAATCTTGGAAACAGTGGAACTTTAATGTAACTCCTATCGGTGGGGAAAATTTTAGCCTACAGCTGTAAACTCATCATGAGACGAATGAACTCATCATACGAAGGCCAAAATATTCAACATATTTCACAATATTTATGCTGCACATCGTGAGCTACACGACACAGTGATGTGTTTTCACAATATCAGTGCCGCTGGTAACTAAATTGAGTTATCTCACTGCCAGGTCATCGTCAGCTACACGACACAGTGATGTATTTTCACAATATCAGTGCCGCTGCTGTAACTAAATTAAGTTATTATCTCACTGCCAGGTGATCGTGAGCTACACGACACAGTTATGTATTTTCACAATATCAGTGCCGCTGCTGTAACTAAATTAAGTTATTTTTCACTGCCAGGTCATCGTGAGCTACACGACAGAAGGCCTGAAGGCATACCTCTGCTCGACCGACTGGTGGGATCACGTCTTCACCGCCAGTGAGTACCGCTAACTTTTTCATAAAAATATTTGAGTACTTTTTAGAAATTGAAAAACAACGAAATTAAAAAAAAATTGGTGCTGTGGTGCATCTGTGGCAAATTTTGAATGTGTTGACTGAGTATAGACTTGCCAGGGTTAGTAGTGCGTAAATTGCTAATTATCCGCAAATTTTGAGGCTTGCATAAAATAAATTTAAGAGTAAACTGCTTACATATCAGAGATATGTAAGCAGGAATCTTAGGAATCTTATGTAATGAATCTTAGGATTCCTCTGTCAATCAATTCTTGCGTAGTGTCACGAGATTCAATCAAAACATAACTCTATTAACCTGCTTCACTATCTCGTCGTTAATGCATTTCCTGCTACCACTATAATAACTTTTGTAATTAATAAAGCTATATATGACAAGGGCGTATCAAAAAAATATATGCATTTATAAAGGTTGTATTTGAAAATAGCTGGTATTCGTATGGTGTACATAAGGTAAATAACAACGTATTCTGGAAATAAAATATTACTGCTGATCTTGCTTTTTAAAATGAGATCTGTCCCAGCCTCCTAGCACCAGTAATATTTAAACTCCATCCTTTTAAAAATGTATATATTTCTTGCGAAACCTTGTACGTTCTTTGAGTACGCTTAGGTTGGAAAAATAGTTTTCCTGACCCATCTTGAAAGGAAAATTTTAAAATTAGGTGTACAATAGTGTTCACTCGTTCACATATTTTTTATTCACCAGAAATACTATGATAAACTTGAATACATCATTAAATCTTGAACATTTAACTGATATGAGCACAAAGCTCTTCTAATACAATACGTAACAATATCTGAAACACATTTAGTGTTAGTTCTCTAATCTTAATTTGCGAATGCAGCTTGGATTCATTGATTTTTGTTTCGAACATCTAAAATTCAAACTTTGATTACAGAATGTGTACAGTATGCGTGTTGGCTAAGAACTGTCATTTATTATATTTTCAGAGTAAAAATTCATCTATCAGATTTTTTTAGAGATGACTAAATATTTCTTCGACTGATAATGGGGCCGTATAACTTAAAATCTGGAACGTGTACCAATTCATTTGAATAACTGTTCAAGGAAATTACCCGAGTTGAAGTCAAATCGATCATAAAATATCTGCTATGATACACTTGCCAGTCACCGCTTTTATTGAATTAAGTCTTAAACTGGAACCTGAAATTTATCTAAAAGAAGTCCATAAGCATTTTCTCGAGTCATTTAACTTTTCCGTTGAGCATAACGGCTTGCTCGCTTAGTTATTTTCCCCATAGGCGCAGTTTGTTATTCGGGACATGGCCGCCATATCACGCAAATTTCCGTAAACGCTGGTGGCCATTTGCAAATCTTGGTAGTATTATTCTTGATAACCCGATGTCGTTATTTTCCATTATTTTAATCGTGCTGCGTATGCTTCTTACTCAAAGTTCCCTCGTAATCTAAATCAAAAACTGAAATATCAAACGAGCGAATCAGCTCTACCTACTAGGTGCACCTAGTTGCATCTCAACTCGGTGTTGGCTGCACTGATTTTTAAATGCCTAATATAATTACATTACATACATGTTTAATAATATGTTACTGGTAGTCCAGTAACAATGACAATGACACGATCATTATGCCTTTGAATTAAGAACTTTTCCGAGTACACATTACAGTATTGATTTGAGTTTGAAAGTGCTTTGTAAAATGGAGGCAATACTACAAGCAAACAGTATTCAAATTAGTGAAGTAATCAGAACTACTTCAAAGCATGTACATTCAAAGTTTTTGTATTGTAACCAAAGAAAATACTAAAATACTCGACTCGAAAAACTATCGTATGTTACATTTCAAGTAACTGGCATAAAAATGGCTTCTACATAATTTTTGTGAAGTTAAATCTTAGTATCAATAATACAACTTGTTCGTGAGATCAAAAAATGCCCTAAAGTATGAAGAAGGCTTTAAAAAGATATATATCACATTTAATTTTAAACTGTTGAACGAACACAGGAAGATGCAAATTTCAGAAAGAACTTTGATGCTGTCGGAGCTCAATGATGGCCAAAACGACGTGAAATATATTTGTATTTTCAAAATCATCAATACTTCTTATTCCTTAATTTGCTATTTTCTGCCACTTTGGTGAGTACATAAAATACATAAAATACACATCTTCCTATATATTCGATGGCCATTTCGTTTTAAGTCACGGTTCTTTGCTTGCAGTCAAAAGTTTCTTCAGATCTGTAGTTCTTTTCCTTTTCACTCCAGAATTGAGTATGCTTTTTGCTCATAATATGACAAAAAATTATAAAGCTTCGTTGCAGTTTTCAAGAAGAATTTTCGCCACATGAGTCTAATAATATTAATAATATTTTTAAAGCATTAACAACTGTCGTAAGTAAATCACATCATTGTGTTTTAAAGACCAATAAGATAATTACATGTAACCTATTTTGTTATGATCTGTTTCTGTATTATCAGTACCCAAAAATTGCAAAAAAAAATTCCTATGCACCTTATACGTATTTCGTAAAGAGCGTAGATCGCTCGCTAAAAAGCGTTTCGATTAATCTACGGAGAAGACTACTAATATTTAACGTACTATGCGTAAAAACCAGCAATAAAGTCAAAATTTACGATAACATTTGTTTGGGAGGAAAAATATATGATTGTTGTTTTCCAACAAAGACATACTACTTTCTATGGAAATTTATGAGCGTTGAAAAATTTTTACGCCCTGAGGATTTCTTATCGCTTATGCCGCCAATAAGGAGTACCAAATCTTTATCCAAATTAATGACTTTTAATTATCCGTACTGCTTACTTTGTGTATTTGGAGCGACAGACATGCTGGGTTTAAAGATTTTTATTAATAGTTCAATCTGATTTAAATTTCGAGAGAAATATTTTTCTATCACTTTTTTGTTTTAAAGATCAATTATGTGTACCCTATCTTATCATACAGGCCTTTGATATCAAGTAGTAATACTATAAACTAGTGCTGAACATTTACTAGGGCCTTTCGTGGGAAAACATTTCAGTTTTGTTCTGTAATTCATCGAATAGATTTATTTTTCCCTTATTTCTTGCAATAGTAAAATTTAAACCCTTTATGGGCTATCAGAGGGAAATCGTTCAATGGTATGATAATAAATTTTAAATCATTCTACAACATAGGTAATCACATACTGGTATTTGAAGTTTTATTCTATCGCGTTTCGTTTTTATTCATGAGTTGTGGAATGAAATTTAATAGTTGAATAATGTTTACCCCCCCTTGAAAGTCGTAGACGTGCATTCAATAATAGCATGTGAAAACATCCTTTTCTTGTACTATGGAGAGTTTCAGAGACCTTATCTCAGAGTGCGATAACTGTGAAAGTATTTGTGCGTAAATAATTTCTGAGATCTACACATAGGACCTAAAAGAATAGGAATTCTGAGTAGTATCACTCCCCTAATAGCTACATTTTCCTGGCTAAGCGATGATTCTGTCAGTTTCTTGTCACATGTTAATTTCATTTTAGGAATGATATAGACGACAGTAGAAACTTTTAAGGAAGCTTGTTTGTGTTACAAGAGCCAAGTTTGGTAACAATAAATCGTTATTATTCTTAAGCATAGCGGCACAGATAAAGCGTGTCTCAATTTATCGTAGAAATCTCACAAGCACCTGCCTTAGAAGGCAATTGTAAGAAAAAGATCTGATAAAACACCAGCTCCATGTTTGTGAACGTCATAATGAAGCTGTTCTGGTATATATTTGACAGGCAGTTCTTCTTTTCGTTCATGAAGCTTTTGAAGCACATAAACCAGCCTGAATGTTTAGATCGTGTAATCTACATTTAATAATGTTCAAAATGAACCGATATTTTAAATTTTTACATTGATAAAAATTTTAACTTTAAAGCATTTAGTCGCCAAAGTCAGCGACTGGTGTTACCCAAACTATGATTGTTTTAGATATTTTTGGGGTGTAACCAAGTGAACTTTACGGCTCTATTATCATTGGCCTTAATCTAAATACCTCCACGTCCAGACATTTGGTCACCGAATAGAAGGATGATATCCCGTTCTATTCATCATTTCAATGTAATTATTACGATAACAAGGTGCATGAGACAATGTTTTACAGACGTTCGTTGTTATTGATTTTACGAAACATGTAGTATTCATGCTATAGCTAGTTGCATTTCATGCTCCATGAGGCTATGACTGAGTTTTAAAAAGTAAAGGCTGTAGTGAAAGTGAATGGAGGGTCAAGAAAGAGCAAAGTTAACAGCATTCATCGCGTTGTTATGCTATTAGTAAATTTTTTACACTCCGAAGAATAGAAGATTGTGCATTCATGTGCGCAGACAAATGTAGTTAGACTTTCTTTAAAAAATTGCTCAAAGAAAGTATGCAAGTATGCAGAAAACATGTGGCTAAAGAATTTCAACTAAAATGCTGTAAAATTTTTGTAGAGGAATAAACAATTATTATTCAATCTTGATGTAAACTTTTTGTAATGAAAATTACCAATTAGTTTTGATAACTTGTAGCTATGATTGCAGTCTCCTCACCCGTGCACACAGACAATAAATAGCTTCCACAGTATTAGCTTTCGTCCATTAGGTAATTCATATAATTTTTCCACTTAAATAAAAATCTTGAAGTCACTTGATTATTAGAGGTAAGACAGTTCTAAGTGTCGATGATTTAGAAGTTACTTCTGTCTTCATAATGAGGCAGTATGTTCATTGATAGAACAATATTGAGGGGGAAAATTTTTTTCCTCATTATTTGTAAATGAACTCCAATCATACTCAAGTAAGCTATGCAAATCAAATGTTTAATTACACGAGGAAACTGAAGACCAGTTTTATCGTGTCCAGTTATTAGTTGGAAACCAATTGTATATAAATTATTGAAGTATTTACATATAATGACGGTTAAGAACATTCATTTTACAGCTCAATTATCTGTTCACTCGACCAAAAATGTGAAATCGTGGTGAAGTTTTTGTAGAATACCTACATTAAGTTGATTATTTAATTTGGATGCCCGACTGTTTATGAAATTCTGTGTTTAGTTCAGCTGGCAATTTAATTAACTCAGTTGCTCATTTGTGAATTGCCGATTTAATTAAGCCACTTGTCTCCAAATTGTCCTCAAATTTCTGCGAAAAGCACTCAGCTCTCTTCATCTACCGTGTTGTTCTATCGATTCGGTGCCGGGGTGCTAGAGGACGGTCATCGACTGGGCAATGTGCAGTAGATTTATACTATGACTTTTATGTTATACCTTGATTATTTTCATAAATGTTTGGGAGAGCATATGCGCGAATTCCATGATATTATTAAATACGATATTAATACTCACATAGAGCAACCGTACCGATATTCATAGTAGTTAACTCGTTTCACTGAGTCTATGTACGAATGAGGAACTGCATCAACAGTTATAAGTGATTTCAGCAGGGAAGTTGACACTGTTAGTGTTTTATTTCAGTAGAACTTCTCTATAGCGTATATAAGAGTAAGATTCAAACTCTTGCCCCACAAATGATCATAATAAAAGAATAAAACGTACTTTTTTAAATGAAATTTGCTTGTTTAAGCAACAGGCAACCATTCCTCGCGTTTATGAAGTCACATTTGGTCGACAATGTCTTCAATCTCGAGCATTGCTTCCCCAGAATAAATACTCAACATCATAAGCATGAGGAAATTTCCGTTTTCTACGTAGTTTTCTTTTATTAAGAGTTGACTAAAGCTGATTACTAGCAGTGTACGTTTTTTTTGGCACCTGCAAATGAGGCACAAGCACCGCTGTAAGCACACTGTTGTATTACGAGGCTCAGTAAAAAGACCCAGTGTAAACTAAGAAATGGTCCCTTGTTCCTGCCAGAACCTGAATGGTGTAGCTTTCTTCTCGAAAAATTCAATGAGAAATCTCCAATTCAGAGCATGTTTGCACGTTTTCATGCTCGTATTTCATTTTCGTGCATCATTAGGCAGCAATGTACGACCGCATTTCAAGACCAACAGGGAATCTTTATTTTGATTGATACAATTCACTCTTGGCTGTTCATTACTTGGAACCGTGCGCTGCTGTGGGTTTTAGTCACGTGTGTATTCCAAATGTCGAGTTATTAAGACGAAAAAATGACTTTTAAACTGTGGTTCACTGAAATTGAGCGTACATAATCATATTTTTATTTTGTGAGTAAACGTTTTGAAGCCGTTTGGCGCAAAAATGGTTATTACAGACATTTCTCTATTCGTATCTCTAATGTAACTATGGATCAAGATTAAAAATGGTATATGCAGGCTGCGGCAACATAACTTTATTTTTGGCACCTCAAAAAGTTATTAAAAAAAGTTTTGTTGCAGTACCTTGTATGTATGTAAAATACGAGTATATCGTGAGGAGTCTAGATTTTGAAGTGAAGTTACCTACTGTATGCATTTCCCAGAACATGAATGTTTTTTCCGTAAATGTAGTTACGTGCACTCATGAATTACAATTTTGGTCAATCCTACTATGAGTGCTATTAAATCTTGTACTCTATTGTTGTATTGTTTTCGAATAAATTAAATTATGAAGGTCGGTTGAAGCATTGATGGAAAATAAAGTTCTCACGTTATAAATAAAACTTTGAAGTAAATAGATTCTTGCTAAAAGTAGCTTTATATAAACCGTAACTACATTAATGAGTAAACCCAGAACATACAAAATATTAGCTGAGTGAGTAAAACAGAGGCTAGCAATGAGTGACATATTCGCTAATGAGCCGAGCATTTCAAGCGAGTTTGAGCATGTCTTGTTCAAAAGATGCTTGCATGTATGAACTAATGTCTTTTCACATTTTCTTAGAAACGGGCGAACATAAAATTTATTTCTTCATACGTATCATATTTTGACACGGTTTCAGCATTCTTAACAACCCGTAACGTGGAAATAACTCTATTTTACATCTATTTTTCCCATTTGTTTAATCGGGATACTCACCCCTGATACTTTCAGAGTTTAACGTTTGTTCCACCTTCATTAACTTTCAAATACTTCACCAACTTTAATTTGCATTCCCATCAACACAAGTCTTTTAGTTAAGGAAAACAAAATTATTCAAGCACTTACTAAGCATTCTGTTTGTTTTGTCACGACGCTGGAACTTTTGCTCAAACGTATTTCGCTTTGCAGTTAGCTAACTTAAAATGTACACCAGTCAGCTACTACATCAACAGACTGGTTAAAACAATTTTAAATGCATGTTGGCTGGTGTTTTTACGATGATAGGAATTTGTCGATGTTCCAATGCGTTGCCATATTTTCATTGCGCTGAGTTCATTGAAAAAAGTTGAATCGAGTTTCAATGATTTGTCCCTTAATGCACTGGGTTCCTAACGTTGATGTTAAGTGCAAGCAAATGATCACGAACTGAGAATAAACGGTTTGTTTTTATTTTTCTTTGGTACTTCATGAGGCAGGTGATAGATATGACATTTTTACACTATAGGAGCATATTAATTGGGCTCATTTTTCATTTTTCCTAAAAATCTGGTGAATACTTTTCGAAATCTACCAGATTCTGTACGTAGTTGCTGTGCAAATCCTTTTCAAAAATCCTTCAACGTTTCACGCTCATTTTTGTCCTGTCAGTAAGACCAAGATTCGCTCGACAGATTCAGGCCTGTAAATCTAGCGAGAGTTTGGTGCTTCAATTCGGAGGAACTTGTGCCAGTTTAGATATTTTTAGTTCAATTAGAGTGGAAAACTCGAAACTTAGCAAAGAAAGCGGCTACAGATTGTGAGGACCATCGTAATGAAGCTCACGTCTGGTCGAACAAAAGGGTGCTTTTGAACTGCCAGCAAAGTAAGCGAGGGCGTCCTGTTGTGTGGGCGGTGTAGTCCGTGCAACTGATAATCGTTCCCAAAAGGAACTTGTGCGTTGCTTTGAGTGAAGCACGCAAAAAGTGATATTTTCCCTGGAAGCATGAGCTCCTTATAGACAAAGGACGCAAAAGCAGTACGGCCGTGCATTAAATTTTTGCCTTGTGAAATAAACTGAGGCTGTGGCTCTGCAGTAGAGAAAGTCGCTGTTTCTTCTGCATTCATTCGTACTTGGTGACCGCAAGGGCTAAAAAACTGAACCATAAATTTTTATTATAACTCTTGCGAACGAATATTCTAGAAAAATCATACCCTGCGATAGGCAATGCGCAACAATTTCCTCTACGTTGGAGGAACCTAAATTTCTTGCAAAAGTTTGGCAAATATATACCTTCAATATTTAATACGAATTATTCTGAAACATTTTTCTTGCCTCTTGCTTGAACTTTCAAAATATTTTGAGACAAATTGAACATGAATTCTCTCTTGCGTTGCAGATTGCGATGGTCAAAATTTTTCGAAGATTGTGTTCGCGCCGTGAAGGAATTAAAGTGTAAGAATGCAAGTTTCTGTCCAGCTTCCAAAATAAACGGCTTCATAATTTTTGCATTGACTGAAAGGCTCCACACAAATATTTAGCTAGCTGGCGGTAGCTAATCAGTTGATGATACAAATATTTACTTTTGAAGTATTATTTTTGAACTTTATGACGGGAAATTACCAACTCTTATTTTTGCAGATTGCAAGTCTCTTTTTATAGAATTTTCTTCACTCTCATCATTTTGCGAGTTATAAATTAAAAGTTCTTTCAGCGTGTTTTGTTTGCTCCAGGCCACCAGCCCAGCAAATTTGAGGTAAAAAATTAATACTGCAGCAAAATTGTGAGCTGATGTTCAGCGGTTCTTGTAGGTCGGATCGCTGCTCAGCACAGCTGATGTGGTGGAGATGCTCTACTTAAAACCTTCAATAAAACCTGTGATCAATGCTTCTTGAGGCAGGAATCTGTAATAAATTTTGCTTCAAATATGAGCAGGGTCATCCATTGCTAAACTAAGACGAAGACCTATTGCCACTAAAAAAATGTGAATTACGATTGAGGTCTTCTAATTTTAGATTAAGATAGGGTAATTTCATACATATAGAATACCAAATGAAAATAATTGTAGAAATGTAGATAAAATAAGTTTTTAGGCTCAATTCAAACTATATTTTGACTAGTAATCGAAAATGAGTCTTCTTCATTTCAGAAACTACTACACTAACTGTGATTAAATTCTGTTTTTCCTTCCGCAAAAACAAAAATTACTTGGCAAATTTAATTTCACTTTTCATTTAGCAACCTTGTGCATCGATAAAAATTACATTTAAGGGATATCTCATGTTGGAAGTTTTCACATGTTTCATTATTTTTTAACAAAATTCTCAGAACTGGAGTGGTATTGTTCTACTAAACATTCTAGGCAAAAAACTAACATTCATCGAGAAGGCAAATATTAATTATGATTTTCATTTCCTCTTGGAATGATTTTTTAAGCAAAATTTCATCACCATTCGAATGAGTATCAAATTTTTCACAAACACGTACAAGGTGAGCTATAAGTAACTGATACTTTCTTTAGGATAACCTTTCGTTCGTAATGAAAACGCCTTGTATATACATATATCTTACTTCCTCGATTAAATTTACAAGGATTTCTCATGTACATAAATAATATTTTAATTTCATACCATAAATACTTCTTAATTAATATTTTAACAAAAAGTAAATTTTTGGGTCAACCTGTACTTGGACGTGTTGCTAACGTTTTGTTCTTATGTTGCGTTCGCAGTGGAGATGCTCTTCTTGGTGTGGGGGATACGCCTGTGCATCGTCGTGCGCAAGGCTCCGTCAGAGTTCAACGAATCCAAGTTCATCTCCATGGCCATCTACAACGAATTCCTGCTGACTCTATTTCTCAACGTTTCCATGTGAGTTTCCTTCTGACTATTTCTCAACGTTTCCATGTGAGTTTCCCGCTTACTCTATTTCTCAACGTTTCCATGTGAGTTTCCTGCTGACTATATTTCTCAACGTTTCCATGTGAGTTTCCTGCTTACTCTATTTCTCAACGTTTCCATGTGAGTTTCCTGCTGACTCTATTTCTTAACGTTTCCATGTGAGTTTCCTGCTTACTCTATTTCTTAACGTTTCCATGTGAGTTTCCTGCTGACTCTATTTCTCAACGTTTCCATGTGAGTTTCCTGCTGACTATTTCTCAACGTTTCCATGTGAGTTTCCTGCTGACTATTTCTCAACGTTTCCATGTGAGTTTCCCGCTGACTATATTTCTTAACGTTTCCATGTGAGTTTCCTGCTGACTATATTTCTTAACGTTTCCATGTGAGTTTCCTGCTTACTCTATATCTCAACGTTTCCATGTGAGTTTCCTGCTTACTCTATATCTCAACGTTTCC
>VCRD01000802.1:149054-207207 GCA_006783055.1 Trinorchestia longiramus | reverse complement strand
GAAATCAATAAAACATCCCTGAAGGCGTGGAGCTGCATGGACCCATCTCCGAAGCTCCAATAAAAGTGAAACAAGAAGAAGAAGAAGATGGCTGCAGAAGCTCTTAGAGAGGAAAAATGCTATGTCTGCATTTTTCTTCAATGTGATTACCTGCTAAGCATGAGGGGCTGTCTGTGACAAGCTGGATCTTCCAGTGATGCCCTAAATTGGATGGTCCATGTGCATGGAATGGCTCAGGGTGGCCCCAGAAGAATTAGTTTGGATGACCCTGGTTCACAGGAGAAAAACTCTGGGACGCCATCCTGTTGTATGTGCATGTGTATTGGAGGGAATTGAAGGCCGTTACAAAGGCCCCAGCCAAACGCTGGCCCTCGATCTAAGTCTAAGGACCTAGGGTGGAGTCTGTTTTCTGAAAGAATGGTAAAGGCTGTGTTGAATTATATGGTGAGGATTGAGCGAATAGAGAATAAAAGGTGGGTTAAACGAATCTTTGAATGGAATCTGAGTGAAAGTCTTTGGGAGAAAATTTGCTGGGGGCATGCAAGAACACTGAAGATTCAGAAGACAGTTTGTGTTAGAATTGGAAGAACTATGGACGATTGGTTGTTGAGAGGTCATGGAGGTAAAGGAATGGAGTGGGATTGTAATAAGTGGAAGAAAGAAATTAAAAAAATAACAAAAGAGTATGGCCTGAACAAATGTAAGCATAGTATGAATGGGAAAACTACTTTAGTCTGGTATGCCAGTAACAATGTACCAAGGTTTGAAATGTTTTATGATGGAAGTTTTGGCAGCCAACTCTTGTTTGCCGTCAGATGTGAGGCATGAAGTGTGAAGAGGCATACATGAAGGTGGCATGAGGCGAATACAAGGTTATGTCTGCAGTGTAACAGAGGAGTAGAGGAAACAGTTGAACATCTGGTCTTGGAATGTAGTAAGTATGAACAGGAGCAAGAGAGCCTCATGGATGTGGTCCATGAGCAATGTGGAGAAAACAAGTGGAATGCAAGGTGTGTTGAAGAGGACTCTGGTATGAGATATCTTGTAGGGCTGGATGAGGAATGTAACATGACTGTTGTGGATGCAATGAAAGATTTCTTAGTGCATGCATGGAATAAGCTACAGGGATGTTGAATAGGCATTTTTCTTCAATGTGACTACCTGCTAAGCATGAAGGGCTGTCTGTGACAAGCTGGATCTTCCAGTGATGCCCTCAATTGGCTGGTCCATTTGCATGAAATGGCTCAGGGTGGCCCCAGAGGAATTAGTTTGGATGACCTTGGTTCACAGGAGAAAAACTCAGGGATGCCATCCTGTTGTATGTGCGTGTGTATTGGAGGGAATTGATGGCCGTTACAAAGGCCCCTGCCAAACGCTGGCCCTCAATCTAAGTCTAAGATGATACGTCAGGGGAGCGACTATTTGACATTAGACCTTGAAACTCAGAGGAACACTAACTTGAACAGGACGTTTACCTGGAAGTTTTTGGTGACAAGAGCGATTGAAAACTAGCGTGCCACTGTATCTATTAACAGAAAATAGATAAATCAAAGTAGAATTAACAATGGCTCTGTCTCTTCAGGACGAGAATCTGAAGCCTGGCCCCTCTAGGAAGAATCTTCTCGACCACCTTCAACGTCTCCAACTGTGTCATATGTAGAAGAAGAGGGTCTACTGACGGAAAGAAACCTTCTGGATTTGGAAGCACCAACGATGACCTCAGAAATTATTCAGCCAGAAATAATATCCTCTACCAACAGGAGCTACTCTTTCTACTGGAAAAATAAATTTGAAATACCAAACTTTGAGGGTTTTGATGAAAGTCTTCACATGAGTTATAATTGATACAAGCATAGTGGTGGGAGTATAATTGAAATGTTGAGATGTCTGTTTGATGAGATATAGAGGAGTGAAAAAGTTCCAGATGACTGGAATAAATGTAATGTAGTTTTATTGCATAAAGGTGGACATAAGAATATGAAAGAACTAAAAAATTATAGACCTATTGCTCTGGCTGACACAGTAAGTAAAATTTTGTGTGGAATCCTAAATGAAAGGATGAAACATGTGGTAGAAGAAAAAGGAGTAATGTGAAAAGAACAAAATGTTTTAGAAGAGATAGACGTGGTGAAGATAATTTTTTTGTGGTAAGTGAAATTATTGAAAGAAAGAGGAAGGAAAATAAACCGGTATATCCTACATTTTTAGATATTGAGAAGGCATATGATAAAATAGACCATAGGAGGTTGCTAGACATGCTAGGAAAAATTGGTTTTAGTGAGAAGATAGTGAACATTGTGAAAAATTTGTATGAGAATACATGTGCAGTATACCAGCTGGAAAATTTAGTGATGGGACAGGTGAGGAGTGAGACAGGGTTGTGCCCTGTCTCCGTTACTGTTTGGCCTATATACAGAAGAATTAGCAGTACGCCTGAGAATGAGTGGTTTTGGACTGAAAGTTGTAGAGGAGAAACTGAGTTGTTTGCTGTATGCTGATGATATTGTTATGGTTAGTGAATCAGAGCAGGAACTGCAAAGGATGCTTGAGATTGTTGATGGATACAGTACAGATTTCAAGGTGATATTTGGCAAAGATAGAAGTAAAGTCATGGTTTTAAATGGTGATGAGACTGACAGAGATAGAGAATGGAATATTGGAGAAGTTAAGATAAGTAGAACAAAGGAATATGAGTACCTAGGATGTATGTTGAGTGAAGATGGATGTGCAAGAGCAAAAGGTGGGGAAAGTAGCTAAAGCCATGCAATGGTGGGGAAGACTCGGCAGTGTGGCCAAATATAAAGTAAATAAGGAAGAATGTATCAGAGGGATTTGGAAGTATGTTGCAGTGCCTGGCATAATGTTTGGCATGTAATGGAGACCTTAAAAAGTTGGAGGTGCTGCAGAATAGGGTAGGGCATTTGGCATTAGGTACCCCAAAATGGACTGCTGCAGAAGCTCTTACAGGGGATCTAGGTTGGAGTCTGTTTTCTGAAAGAATGGTAAAGGCCGTGTTGAATTATAAGGTGAGAATTGAGCGAATGGGGAATAAAGGGTTGGTTAAACGAATCTTTGAATGGAATCTAAGTGAAAGTCTTTGGGAGAAAATTTACTGGGGGCATGCAAGAAAACTGAAGATTCAGAAGACTGTGTTAGAATTGGAAGACCTATGGACTATTGGTTATTGATAAATCAGGGAGGTAAAGGACTGGAGTAGGATTGCAGTAAGTGGAAGAAAAATTGAAAAACTAACACAAGAGTATTGTCTGAACAAATGGAACCATAGTATGCATGGGAAAACTACTCTAATTTGGTATGCCAGTAAGGTTGTACACCAGTTTGAATGTTTTATGATGGAAGTTTTGGCAACCAACTCCTGTTTTCTGTCAGATGTAAGGTATTAAGTTTGAATAGGCCTATATGGAGGTGGAATGAGAGGAATACAAGGTTATGTCTGCAGTGCAACAGAGCAGTAGAAGAAACAGTTGAACATCTAGTCATAGAATGTAGTAAATATGAACATGAGGGAAAGAGCTTCATGGATGTGGTCCATGAGTAGTATGGAGAAAACAACTGGAATGCAAGGTGTGTTGAAGAGGACTCTGGTATGAGATATCTTGTAGGGCTGGATGAGGAATGTAACCTGACTGTTGTGGATGCAATGAAAAATTTCTTACTGCATGCATGGAATAAGCTACATTGATGTCAAATAGTCAGTTTCCTTGAATGTGACTACCTACTAAACATGTGGGGCTGTTTATGACAAGTTTCATCTTCCAGTGATGTCCTCACTTGGCTGGTTTATTTGCATGGAATGACTCAGGGTGGCCCTAGAGGACTTACTTTAGATGACCCTGGCTCATCTGAGAAAAAATCTGGGATGCCACCCTTTGTATGTGTGTGTGTGTGTATTAGAGGGAATTAAAGACTATTACAAAGGCCCTAGCCAAATGCTGGCCCTCAAATCTGAGTCTATATTCCTTTTGTTTTTAGTATCTTTCTCAAACAAAATTTCCACTCTTTTTTATCTAATTTTTATTCATAATCTTTACTGCACTGCCACCTTCACAGTATAACATGGTATAGGGAAAATTGGGTTATATCTCTTAGCTGACCCCTCATGCCTTGGCAAGAATTTAAAACAAGTTGTAAGGGACAGTAAAAATACTGTGAATGTCAACAACATGACACACAAGCAAGGAAATGCTGGGATGCCATTCTATTGTATGTGTGTGTGTAGAGAAAATTATAGGCCACAACAAAGGTCCTGACTACAGTCAGCTCTTGAGTTAAAGTTTAAGATTCAAGCTTGCACAATTTAACAACCATTAGCCATAGCCACAGGACCATAAATGAAGCTCTATGTCCTTTCACTGATTAGATACTATGTAGATGGTACAATCATGAATGCTGTTTATATTTTTTGTCAACTTAACATTTTAAAACTCTAATCTCTTGCAATGGTTTTAGTGTATGTAATATGGTTTCTCACCTAATGAATGTACATTTTATGTTTCAAACATTTTTTCCCTCTTGCTAAAAAAATGTTTCAATGTTTTTCACAAAATTTTGATATCATAAGAACTTATGCTCAACAGTGATGAGTATAATTGATGAATGCTACCCAAATGAATGATTCATCTTTACTCATTTTCAGTACATCTCAAGATCTCAGTTCTGCTCAGTGATGTTCTTAAGCAGAAGTGTTTGTTACTTCTTTGTGATAGTTTATTGTTAATTTGTATTGCTATTTCTTTATCTTTTTAATCTGCAAGGCCAATCTTTTTCAGTACTATTTTTTATTCCAACTTCTGTGAAATATCTCATCCTTCACAGTTTTCTCAATGCTTTGTTTTGTGCACTGGTGATACTGTAATGTCTCAAACACTGAATTCTAGTTTTTAAAATGAGCTTGTAATTAATTTACTGTGATGGTATTATCATTAAAGCATGCATATAGGAGTGATGGTAGTATGAAATTTTACTGTACTCTACAGATTTGTCAGCATCATGTCTGATGATTACTTGACTACAACTCTGCAATGTCTTATGCAAGACAATGCTAGAGTAGAAGATGACACAGTTCTTATTAAATTATACTCAAAAATTGATTCAATGTTCAAAAGTTTTGAACCAAAAAATGGTGAGTAAAAGTAAGGCACTGTTTTATGGTTCTCAAGTTTATAATTTATTGATGTGTTATTTAAATTTGTTGTGCATATAAAACTTTGAAATATATTGTGATGTACAATACTCAGTTATGATAATTCATTGATGATGTATTTGATTTGGATGTACAGATACCAGGTTTATTGTATGTTTCAAAGTGATCTATGTTTTATAAGCCTTCTGGTTGCATGCCTAAGTATACAAGAAAAGTCCTGACCATACATGAAATGTCAACTATTTTGGTTCTGTTGTTAAATTTCATTTGGCACATCTATCTGTTGCAGGTATGTACATGCTCATTATTTTCAACATTTTGTAATGTACTTGTTATTTCTTAGCATTATCATGGAGCCACAGAACTTACCTTTGGGACTTCATGGCATGGGGCTGCTCCCGCCTACATGGGCAGTGCTGCTCGTCTGTTGCTGCCCTCGCCCTCAAGTGTGTGGCCACTTGTGTACACACAGAAGCAGGCTTTGATGCTCTCAGAGACTCTGAGGTAAGGTAGATACCTGACCTGGTTCTACATGTGCTTGCTCAATGTACTGGTGGTTCTCTTCTTTCAAAAATGCAAGTGTACCTAGATGCAGTTCTTCCAAGTCTGGCTCCCAGCAATGGGCCTTTGGCTACTGTGATAGAGTTCTTGTTTGCAGATTACACAGCTTAATACATTAATAGTTATTTGGCAGGCATTTGAATCAGTTTGTTTGCTAAATATTTCCAAGTAGTTGTATAAGATTTATACCCAACTTTTATTAATACTTGTCTAAACTTTTGTACAGATATTTTTTTCCACATGCCACATTTTTTGCTGAAGTATGGGTTTTAATATTGTTTTTTTTTACAAGTTGTTGAGTGTTAATGTTGGTTGAATATTGTAAATTCTGATAAGGATACATGAGTACAATACAGCACCTAGTTATTTCTATTCTTGCTTCAGTTGGTCAGTTTATGGAGTAACAAATGTAAAGATTTCTTAGCATTATTGTCTTATGTTAGTGGATCATTATTGTCCCCTATTAAATAGTTTTTTATGGAGTTAACAGGAAACTATGAGAATTATTTTTCAAAACTATTATTTGTTATGTTGCAATACATGTGTTCTATATGAAGAACTTTGTCTTTGTGTTTTTGATTATTCTTTAACAGTTTAGTTAGGAAGGTATAATTATTGGCATGTTATTAGTTCATGAACTAGTTTCCTTTTCCAGGAATAAGAGTTAGTATAACTAAGGATAAAAACACAACCTGAAAGAGTCAATACAACTGCACCTAAGAACATAATGACATGATAAAGTCAGTATAATGAAAAATATGACTATAATAACATGAAGAAGATAAAAACATAAACTAAGGATTAGACCATAATAACATGAAAGTCAGTATGGTTAGGGATAAGAGCTCACCTGTTGGTCAAGCACAGTTCTCTTATTCTGGTAATACATTTATGCTTAATTTTTAATTTGTTTGTATAAGTAGTGTTGAATATTTCATTAAATTTACAAAGCCATAGCAGTTTTATAGCATGAATAAATTTATTTTTATCAGAACTTCGGGTCATGTTAATTTCAATAATGGGGTATTGCCTAGTATTCTTTTTTCATTGTAATGACTTTTATTCCACCATTCATTGTTATTTGTACTAGAATTGCCTGAAGTTCCTTCTATCATGAAGTACATTATGATAAATGTATGTTCTTCATATGTAGAGCTAAACACGTAGCTCGCGGTATACTGTTATGAGTAGACGCGACATACCAACACGGAGTGGAGCGACGTCTCGACCACCTTTATACATCAACAAAGCTGTGCTGATACAGGCATAACAAGGGCCTCTTATGTGAATGAGTGTGAGAGGGACTCGACGACAAGAGTAAAAAGAAGAATGCGAGAAGGCTCAAATAAAAGCATAGCGACAGTGAGAGAGCATAGCGATTAGGAGGCCAGACTTAGACAAGGGTAGTGTGTCCAACCGCAACGTAAGGATGGAGGGTGAAGGCTTGGCACCTAGGCGATAAGTTGTAGGATATGGGTTAGTTTGAATGAGGAGGGAATTAACCCTTTGGCCATCAAAAAGACCATACGGTCCTCTTTTGGCTAATTGCTTTAATAAGTAAACAGTGAACAATGTGAGGTGCTACTAGGTTTGAACGCGTCAGAACATGTTACGGCGTTGTTCTGTTGCCAGCCTGGCTCAGTGCGCTGCATTGTATCAGAGTATAAACGGTCTTTGTGAGCTGTAAACATGTTGTTCTGTTTACCCTAGAAGTTCATTTTTTGATCTTAAATGGCACATACACCAGGTGAGATTTGAGTCTAAACAATATATTTATGAAAGAAGCATTTAGAGTGACGTTTTTGTTTTTAGTAAGATAGTTACGCCATATTTTGTAAACAAGACTATATGGTCCTAATGGTCTTTGGAATGGCACAAGTAAAAAAGGACTGCATGATGTAGTTGGTCTTGAGAATTCATTTTCAGAATATAACTATATGTTATTCGCCAAATTATTTGTCTAACTAGATTTTTAGGCAGAAATTTATAATAACAGTGATATTCATTACTTCAAAACAGTGTAGTAGCTCAAGTATTTGTATTCCATACATATTTCTAGAGTCTCTGATATTTGCATAGTCATGTAATATGACGTGATCATTTTAATAAAATCTGTAAAACACATCTAAAATATAAAGAGCATATGGAAATGTTACGATTGAAATATTATAGTTTAATTCACACTCTTATCAGCTATTCTGACACAGCAAGCATGACTTGTTTTGGAATTTTAAAATTTCCAAAAACATATTTTATCATCTTTTGATCATAATTATTTGTCGGTGTATCTCAGCGTGTTATACATTTTTAGTTTTGGTGTGGCGAGCCGAAATGGCAAACAAGTCCTTTTTGATAAGAGCCCAATTTATATTTACAAGGTTTTTGTTTCCAGGTACCTCCTCTGAATTTTCTGCATCATCATCATTGTACAGTAGTACGAGGATAAAGCCTAGCAGAATTGCCAGTGAAGTAGTCTCACTAGATTGTACGAGTGATGTGGAGTCAGATTTGTCTGATGATGATGTTCTAGATCCTGATTTTGAAGTGCTCATGCAAAATTTAAGTGAGGCTGAACACAATGTAGAGGATCCAGAGTACCTATTTGCTGAAGAATGTAGTGTTGACACTACAGTAACAAGCCAAATGAAGAAATCTAATCGTATTCATTTTGATTCTGTGAGAACATCACATAGGGAAGAGGATGATCATGTATTTGTAAGCCATCCCTTCGAAAATGACAACATTGAGTCTCCAATGTATTATAATACTTCAGGAGTCTGGTATCTGATGACATTATTGAAAAAATTTGTAAACAAACTAATCTGTTTGCTCTGCAAAACGATCAGTCAAAACCCCTCAATCTAAGTGATCTTGAATTTGAAGTGGTTAGGTATTTGTATGCAAATGTCTGTGACTAAAATTGATAACACTCTTATCCATTGGTCAGCTCATGCTATGAATGAAAATATTTCTCAAATTATGTCACGAAAAAGATGGGAAGATATGAAATCGCATCTACATTTGGTTGATAATTCCTCATTGAATTCAAGTGACGAACTAGCTAAAGTGAGACTCCTTGTTGACCATCTGTAGGAGAAGTTCAAGCAAATCCCTATGGAAGAAAATTTATGCATTGATGAGCAAATAGTTCCCTTCAAGGGTAAGTCTTCACTCAAGCAATATATCTCAAAGAAGCCCAATAAATGGGGATATAAAATATTTGTTCTTGCAGATAGTAAGGGCTTAGTTTATGACTTCTTCCCATACTCAGGAAAAATTATGGCTGTAGCCAGGGCAGATGTCCCTGATCTGGGTCCAAGCTCTAACGTTGTTCTGAACTTGGCAGAAACCATTCCAGATGGTAAAAATCATAAGATCTATTTTGATGACCGGTTCACATCACCGAAACTAATTTCTCATTTGGCATCAAGGAAAATATGGGCTTGCAGAAGTGTTCAAAAAACAAGACTTGGAGGGTTGAAGTTCAAGTCTGACGAACAATTACGTGAGCAGGGCAGAGGTTCATTTGATGAACATGTGATTGAAATTGATGGCGTTTCAATCACTGCTGTGAAATGGCATGATAACAGGTCTGTTTTCCTTGCTTCTAGTTTCCTGACGTCTGCTCCATTACATCAGCAAGAGAAATTTGATCTCAGGTCAAAAGAGATGATAGAGGTATCAGTTCCTAATATTGTGTTTTGCTACAACTATATGAGGGGTACTGATTTGCATGACAAGTACATGGCATACTACCGCATGAACTTCCGCGCTAAGAAACGTTATTTCAGACTGATATTTCACTTGCTTGATATGGCAGTGGTAAACAGCTACTTACTATTGCGTAGAGCTGAAAATTCTAAGGGAGTTGCATATTATAATGAGACATCATTATGTGACTTCAAACTGAAGCTGGCAAATTCCTTGATCAAAAGCGGAAAGAATACTCTGAAGAAGAGAGAGCGTTCATCAGAGGAGAGCGTCCAGCAAAAGTATGAAAAGAAAAGGAAGACAGGGAAAGCATCAGTACCGATTCCAGATGAAAGCATCAGGCATGATGGTGTCAATCACTTACCAACTTTTCATGAGAATAGGGGCATGTGTAAATATCCTGGTTGCAATGGCAAAATACAGATGTTTTGCAAGAAATGCCATGTACATCTATGTTGTGACAGGAACAAAAACTGCTTTGAAGCTTTTCATCAAAACTAAATTGTTTTGAAATTGAAACTGTCTAATAAGAGGTTTGAATAAAATTTCTATATGCAAATTTAATATTTTCCTCTAGTGCAATAGGACCGTATGCTCCTCCTTTGTTTAGCACTATTTCAGGTCCAAGTGGACCATATGGTCCTCTTATGATTTTTCTTTTTAAACTAAAATTTGAAGTTTAGATATATATTATTATTATGATCTATAATTATCATTTAAGTGGAAAAAACTGACAAAAATAATTTTTTCCAAACTAGAAAAAAACTTGGTTGCTAAAAGGGTATATTAAATCATCACACCGATGAGTGGCAGTAGGTCTCACATGTGCAGTTAACCGTGTACGGTTAGGAAATATTTAATTGTGTTACACCAAGTAATGGAAGGGAAGTAGCGGTATTATTAAGGTACCATTGTGCGTGTTAATTTGTCATGTTCTTGTCACCAGTGTCTTCATCAGTGTAATGGCAAGTACTAAGGTTAATACTGCGTCAAGATAGATTAATTCTAGAGATGGGGTGAAATCTCGTATTTTGATTTGTACGTTCATTAAAAGTAAAGGTTCTGTGTGCCCTGACTATTCAGCAATTAAGTATGCAATTGATGTGTAATTGTGCACTGTTTAATAGTACATTATGCGTGGTTCATATGCCAAAATGTGGTAGCTGGCTCACATTTCCCATCCCGTGATATTTAGAATAACATGTATTAAATTTTCTGTGTGTATCATTATCCCCTCATTTTGCCATTGAAAAGGAATATTGGGAACCTTTTACCATTTCATGTATTCAGAGGATTAGAATCCCTCTTGGAGCGATGATGTAAGTTTTCTTACATTTAATTAATTGTGTCATTCACAAGTATTAATTGAAATATAACGGAAGGACAACATGCAGAAAGTCCGTGCATTGAAACCAAGATCATGTGAATTATGAGAGAGAAAGGAACTCATTACCAATCTATCAATGTACCATTAAAAGTAGGCAGAAAACTTTTTTGCTTTTTATATTCATTAATCAATTAATCCAATAACAAATAGACATTACAATATATAATAATACGTATCGCTACACTTCTAATATACTGTAATTACTAATAGTTCGACATGTTTTTAATTTAGAAATACTTCCATTCATTTTGTAATATTTTAATGATGTTCCAATAAAATTAAAAGAAGTTGAAATTACTTACTATCTTTATTCTACAACTTGCTAGGAGATAGTGATCATCTTTGATAGACTGTGCATTTAATTTTTATAGTCTCTTGGAATAATTATGGATATTACCCAGTATCTTTCCATTTTCAGATCTTGGATGGCATCTTATCAGTCATGCAGTTGTCATCACAGCAACCATCTACCCGGTGCAATAATGGCTCTAGCTTGCACAATGGTGTGCAAGTCAATGGTAGTACTGTCATCAACTCGCAAAATGAGTGTGCTGGGAAGGGTGTGCTTCCCAACAGTAGAAACCTGAGCAGCTGGAATGATCTTAGCGAAATGAACAGCTCCATTCTACATGCTCTTCTCTCTGTAATCCTTGCATTGTTGGAGCATAAACCAGGTATCTAACCAGAGTTTTACACTTATCATGGGATTGGAAATTAAATTTTTGTGGTCACTGATGAGTAATGTTTCTGGCATTCCAATAGAAATAAACTAGTAAACCAGGAATATAGTAATAATAGCAATAGTTTTATAATTTTGGATACATTAAAAGTTCTTCATATAATAGTCTAGCTTCAATTTGCTTATATATGTTGTGAGAGAGATAACTGCTGAAGATCTTGGTGAAGGTTCTAAGGTAATTCCAATTAATGGGAGTCAGTATCAAACACGTATGCTATTTGTTGTTATTAATGCAAGTGCAGTTTTAATCTGATTTTTCAAGAAATATGCGATTAGTTGTCTACTTCTGAAGCATTTACAAAGGAAAGAAATGCATAACAATTGCAATAGTTTGATCTTGAAGAGTTAAAGGAATGAAAATTGGGTTACAAATGAATGTATGAGGTAGAGCTGAGATGTTTTGAGTAATAACAAATATCTTTCTGCACATTTCAGAATAAGCACGGAAAGTTTGTCGTAGAGTGCGGTGTGCACCAAATGAAATGTAGAATGGAATTGTGAAATGTGGAGTTGAAATATATACATAAGAGCTAGGAAGAGTGTGTATGGAAATGAGATTGTTGCCAAGGTTTTTTTTAATCCAGAGGCCTAAGAACTTCAGAGTGTGAGAGCAACTGAGAAGATATGAGTTAGTGTTAGAGACGGATTGGTTACAGAGTATAACTCAAATATCTTAGAATTTTTGTTTTGAGGGATTGTGCCAAGTAGGTCCGAGTATTCAGTAGGCCTTAAAAATGAATGAAGAGTATAGTTCAAACATGTTATTAGAGAAAATGGTTGGAAAGTATTAAAAAGGTAGACTTAGACATGAGATCAAATGGTGTGAAGTATTGAGAGGGAAGGGAGAAAATGAATCTGCTAAAGTGTGATTCTTGGGAGCTAACACCATAGTAGAACAATGATCAACGAGCAGGATCTTTTAGTTCATGCAAATTTCTTCTACTATGTCTCTGACCTGTTTGGACCAAAATGAATAGCTAGACCAATAAAATTGTGAACTGTTTGAATGAGTCAGTGTCCCATTAACTGTGCTTACTTTTGTGATGGAAAGTTCAAGGATGTATTCAGAATGGACCTGACTATCAGTATTGGTATTGGTTAGTTGCAACTATTTTTATGGTAGGTATCCTGGTCTGATAAAAATTATGAATATCTGATCCATATGACCATCTTATTTTCTATAATGGTTTGTTCAAAATGTTCTGCACTATTCAACTATTCTTACCCTTCTGTTTTAATTGCACTGAAGGAAAGTTTCAAGTTATGTGCCACGTGATGGAATGTGCCTAATCTAATCTTGATAATGTGAGGTCGCGAGTGGGTGCAGCATCACGAGGTGGGCATTAAGGTGCTGCTGCCGTGCCTGAGCTACAGCAGTGTGTTTGTACAGCGAGCAGCTGCCTCAGCCCTGGCTCAGATACTGCATTCTTCTCAACAACAGGTAAGACCTCCTGTCCTCGGCCTCTCACTAATTAAAGTGTTGTCACGATTTCAATGCAACTGGTCACTGTTTTTCTGAAAGTTTCATTGAAGTTATTATAAAATAGATTATAACTAGGGAAGATTTCATTGACTTACATCAACGAAAACTTTTAAATTTCTATTGTTCATAATATTTCTTAAACTTTTGAGGAGCACTGTACATAGAACTTCCACCACATGCCACAAGCAACTCCATGACAAATATTATAGCACAAAGACAGTGCAGGAAATTGTTTGATGATAGCAGCAGTTTCAATTGAATAGTAGCGAAATACACTGAATTTTTTGTTACTACTGTGTGAGACTATTTTTCTATCACACAAAATTAAAGGTTTTGGTGCTGGATATATGTTTGGTTATCTCCATCCTAGAAATAGATTCATGTTTATTTCCTTGCTGTTTCAAAAAACCTTCTATCTTTATTTGTGTTACTTGAACTGCAAGAGGTCTGGCACTTGTTAAATTCTCTCGATTGGGAGCATGCAACCAATTGCTTCTTTGGCTTACTTGCATATGTACACTCTGATATTATTTGCCTTGTGAATATGTTACTTAGCATTGTATACACATTCTGCTGAAGGAAATCCTTGTAGTACTCAATTTCAGTGAATATTATCATAAGAGAAGAACTTACTGATCTATAATACTTTTCAGTGCGAGCTGCTCTTCCCATCAATCAGAGAAGCATCAGAAGGACCATCTTCGTCTTTAAAACCATCTGTGCTGATCTCCTTCATGTCTCGGCTGCTTGATGATATGTCCGTGAGTGTAGGGATCTGTATAAGATATTAACTTGAGTATCACGGCATGGGACTTTGGTAACAACGGCATGCGACTCCGGTATCAACCCAAGAATGGGACAAACGGCTCGTTTCTATTGCCTTATTCTATTCTATACTGAACTGTTTACAAGTAAAATTATGTTCGAAGTCTGATTGATTTCCCAAAAAACTTTACTCTAATTTGTCTAGACATTCTATTTCTGATAAATTTAGTGTACACAGCAATGTGATTTATCATTAAAATGAACTTGATTTGGATAAAAACAACAATTTTGTAAAAGTTAGTGATGACATCAGCCAACTGTGATGGTCATGTTGACCATCATTCAAACATGGGTGCTCCATGTTTGAAAAATACATTAATCGAAAAGTTGAATTTTGTTAGTGTTGTATTTCTAAACCAGGATTTACTCTTATGTTCATTCATTCATCATTATAAATTTTTCAGCCAAGTATTGTTGAGATATTATCCTAGTCAATTCTCTTTTTCAAATGCATATCAAATTCAAATACATTGAGGTACATATGGGTACTAGGTGTTTACAGTACTATTTTGATAACATATATTTATATGGATGAATTTTATATATACGTCTTGAGTTTTAAATTAGGAGATATTTCAATAAAATTTCTTAATTCTCTGTACTCATTTAAGTTAGTATTGAAAGTATGTGGGCTCTGTATTCATTGGTTTGTAGGGTCAAATAAATCGATGACAGAATTTGTTGCACCACAAGGGTTTATGATACTAGTTTTGGTAGAATTCTGGTAAGTTAGTAGTGATAGCTATGCTAAAAGTAGAATGATGAATAAAATAAAATTAACATTTTATATATTACTCTATTCGATTACAGAGTGTTTATTTTGCTTTGAGGATCTATTCCTAGGTACATAAATTTAGACCCTACATATGGAGACAAACCTAGTTGTGCACTGTGTGCATCTAAGTACCTTCATCTTCTCTTGTTTATACGGAGGCGAAGCATCTCAATTTCGAGGTATTGCGCTGATAATGTTGTAGGTATCCACTAAGATTTATTTATCATTAACATGGCACACCCTTCAGTAGGTCTCTAGTTGTGGGTAGGTCAAGAAATGTAATCTTTGTAGCACCCTCAGAGCATTTTCTCTTGTGCAAGCCAGCTACTGTTAAGGCATTATATGTATTGCTCAATGTATCACATACTTGGTGTGTCTGTCATTGAAACATTTATTTTGAAGTTTGTCACTGTTCACTGATTCAAAAAATTAAATGCAGAACTTAGTATTTTACTGGTGTAAATTAACTAACTGGATTACTGAGTTCACGGAAGTTTATGACATTGCCTGCGTTTAAATAAAAAATTTGCTAATTGATGAAACAGTTTTTAACGTATAAAACAGTGTATAATAGTTAACATAACATTTTATTAGTTTTAAACAAAATCTAGAAATTTATCCAGGGCTAGGGACACAGGTGTTTTGTAAATTTTGTTTCGTTTCCTACTTCTTGTTAGCGGTATTGTTCTTTTGAAGTACCCATACAAAATTTATTCCCTGCAACTAGTCCACTATCAGGTATCTATCATAGCAAAATGATGGTTGTCAATTAAAATTAATATTGTCAGTTGTATGCGTATAGGAAGCTTACATGTACCATCTGATTTATCAACATATGGTCACTCGTACTTGAAACCATGAGTATAAAATGATAAAGGGAAAAAATAATTGTATATATTAAGTATTCTGTTGATACATCATATAGGAAAGAATTGACGTTATCCCCTAAGGTAATGCTTAAGGGTTTTTCAAAGTTAAACATGGCTGAATAGTTGGAACTGAACTCAATTGTAACGTGTATCATGTTGTAAAATCATGTGATTTTAGTTTGGATCTATTGCTCTGAAGTGATGAAACTAAACTGTTGTCAGCAAGGACAGTGCCCAGTATGGCTGAGTGCAAAGTTAGTCTCCTTGCACCAAACGCTCAGGAAGCACATGACGTCCCTCTCTGCCAGCACCTCTCAGCTGCGTTCATTGTTTGAACTTAGATTGCGGCTACTTCTTCAGCAGGTATGTACGCTCATCTGCATAAAGGTAGTGTAAACTTTACAAAATTGGGTTCATTGTTACAAAATTCAATGTGATTGTTATGATTGATATTGTGAAGTTCATTACTCTGTTTGAATAAGTTCATGTATTGAGATGTTGTGATGGTGATATTGGCTAGGAAATATCTAATTATAAATTTATGTTACTGCCAGTGTTCAAAAGTTTAGTTGGAAAAAAATTCACCTCTAGCTATCTATAAAGTCATCCTAATTTTGTAAGGTTCTTTCTTCCTTTTTTAATTTAATTATTTGTGTATTAAAAAATTTCCTGACCGTTTGAACAGCATCGGCTGGATTACCCAAGTCTCATAACAGTATTTGCTCACTTTTAATTCACGTTCCTTACTGCCACTTATTCATGTGTTTTCATTGTTATTGTTTGAAGGAACTGCTAAAAAGAGTATTTGATTTGTATTTGTTTGTAAGCTGCTTGTATAAATGCCATTCTAGTAAGCTGCTAAATCTTGGTATAATTTTTATTTTTAATTTAAATTCCTTACACAAATACTACTCAAACAAGTGTAACTTGACAAAATATTTGTTGGTTAGTTAAAAAAAAATTTCATGATTATTTTTCATTTGCATATTTTTTGAGTAGTTTTATTTTTAACTATTCTTTATCCATTTGTAACTCGTTCAGTGTATTGCTAATTTTTTCATGAAAGCAATGTATGCCCCAATAATGGCTGCTTCTCTTTCTGCGCAGCACTCCTACCAAGTGCTGGGTGGGGGTGCTGAAGAAGAGACTGCTGAAGGAGAGGTTGCTCTTATTTTCCGTGTTCTGCCTGACTTGATCATCACGGATGGGCACCTCGTATCATCTAGGTATGACGAGCCCCATGTTAGTCGTGCCTTCTTGGCCGAAACCTCTTTGTATGGAGGACTTCCAAAATTATTATCTTCCTTCGATGTCGGTGTACTTCAATTTATTTTATTTAAAATTGCTTGAGTCTAAGCAGTATTGTCTCTAACTACATAGTACTATGTGTTTAAGTTTGGTTTAGTTTTACTTATGTAGGCCGTAGCTGTAGTTAGTGTAGACTGTAGAGGATCCATTCCTCATCTCCAGTTATAATCCTATGAAAAATAGTGTTTGGAATTCACCAGAAAGAAATAAATAACAGCGGCCCCTACGCTGATTTCAAGTGTTTTCTGACAGATCATACGGAACTTTTTTCCAGCTTTCAAGATCTTGTCAAGCCTTAACATTTTACAATAGGTGTCATATGGCTCACATTAAACTCTTTGCTCAGTTCTCTAGTTGTAATGGTTAGATTTCCTCAATAGCTTGAAATTCTTTATAAACATGTCCTTTGGGAAATACCAAATTAGGAGGTAGAAACTTACGGGTGTAGAATGCTTTTTAGCTACTTCTGTTGAGTTCTGTAAAAAAAAGAACAAATCCACACTTGTTTCCCTGACATTACACTGTGCACTTCTTCCTTCAATTGTGGCACGTTCCATCAAAGCCTCTATTTTCTCACTGAGACTTCGACGAGCTACCGCACAACTAGCCCCATTTACCGGCGGTGTTCGGCTGCTGTAGTCGTCTCAGGGGCAAGGAATTTAATTTGTACAGGGAATTTGCACAACCCGTCAAAGTTCTTTTTACCTTATTTTGGGAAATTTCCTCGTTTGTCATTTAAAAAATAACCTTCGTCAGCTACTTTGTGCTACTCTACTCAAAGCGAGATATCTGTGTACAAGTAATAGTGTATTTATAGTTTACTTTACGAGAACGTAGTGTAAATATCTTCTTATCCCAACACAAATTGATTGGGATACTCGCTGGTGGTGTGCAGCGGGTGGGCCCGCGCAGCGACGCTTGTCGGCTGCTGGTGGGACGCCCTTGCTACAGCAGATCGTGATACTCCCTCCTGCATGGCAGTGGCACGTCTTGTCCTGCATCTGCTGGTAAGATGGATTACTGGGGTTACAATGTGGAGCTGTTTCATTTTCGTTGATGTATGCATTTTTATACAAAACATCTGGATAAAGCTGGAACATCGCATATTTGCGAAGAGTCGGCATGTGTATACCACACAGTAGCAGACGATAAGTTGCGTATAAAGGGTCATAAGTAAGGTACCTTTGCAGTGTCGGATTTCAGTATACCGTTGCTGCTAGCATAGCTGTGCGACCGATAATTCTACATCCGCAGAGTTCCCTTACTTATGCCCCACCCAGTACAATTTCTTACTACTTCTGTCACTACCAACCTATTATTTACAAGAAAGTGATGTAGTCTGCAGTGCAAGGGAGGTTTACCAGAGGTATTCCGAGTTATGCCTTGATTCGTAGAAGGGCAAATGAGGGGATAAATAGTGCGAACATCTGTGGATAACACAAGTGTTTAAATAGAGAATACAAAAGTGTCTGCTGAAGAATGAAAAGAATGGTAAATGTGTGAGACTCTGCCTTGTTAAGAGGTAAAATAATATGACTGGGGTCAGTGCTTTGGTAATGGTGGGATTGATCTCACATGTTCTCGCTTGCCCGCTCCTGGTACGGAGTTGTGGAGGGAGATTTTCGTGGTGCATTGTTATCAAAGTACATAAAAATAGATGCTGTTCAAGTAATCATTGTTCTTTGATTCATTTCGCAGTTATAGGATTTTTCGATATGATTCAATCTACTAGTAACTAGTCCGTCGTTTCATTTAAGTCTTTGCGTACAAATCTTGATGTTTCTATAATAATAATATGTTCTTTATACTCTTAGAATAGGCTGCAGACCGCACTGCAGCATCTACTTTAAGCTTGTGTCCTAATGTTTTTCGTACATTCGATGTCATAAATATAAGTATTCTCCCATAAAACTTGTGGGGGTAAAGTAGGAGCGGCCTGGTTGTCACTAGAATGCTATAGTTCCTCTGCATCAGGTCTACGTACTTGGAAATCAGGCACTCTTTTCTCAGACTGATAGCAGTGCTATGGCATGGTATCCGTAAATGAAAATTAAAATACACACTAGTGAAGAATAAATCATTTCTTTCATCTCGTAAAAAGCATATTCATGAAGTACTGCTTTACGCACACTTGCTTGTTGATTGGAACTCTCAATTCGCACTTGTTGCAGATGCTGCCAGTAGGAGTGGCGGTGCGTGCGGACGTGGCTGAATGGCGTGACACCGTCATGGCGCACCTGAGGCAGGGCGCCCCTGCTGGCCAGTACGAGACCAGTCTTTCAGCTCTCCAGGTGTGCTTGCTAGAACTCGCCTCTCCTGCAGTGGCGAGAAGACTCTCATCATATTCGAAGGGCACTGAAGCTGAAAAACTTCAGTAGAAACTGTCAGTTTCAGCCTAGCTAAAGTAGAAGTTACTCGTATTTCACACAATGTTACATTCTGTGTTTAATCTGGCCTCCAAAACTACGGAAAATTAGGCTAGCTTGTGCTCGTGGGGACCCGGTATTGAATAATTTTCTTTGTTTACTGGTGCACATTGTGTGCACTAGTAAAATTGCAAATAAATTGCCCATAAGACATTTCAATAATGTAAACCTGGCTCTTGAAAGTTTCGTTTTGTTTTAAATTGAAATCGCAAGACTCTATCAGTGTTTGAGGTCTAAATGTATCAGGTTTACCCCACCGACCTAAAAGACTAGTAAAATGTTAAAAAGTTGGAAATAATTTGGATTTGGATGTCATGTTCAGGCGTGGCTGACTTGTTTGGGATTCCTTCAACTTCAGCTCATGTTGATTTCCTGGGATGCAGACCCATAGAAGCTCAAAAGGGTCTCTCATAGTGTTTGTAACGGACGCTGTATTGGTGGGAACAAGGCCGAACATTTTTTGCTAGATGCTAAAAGCGTCCTCGCATCCAGACCAAGAAAGTTTCTTTTGGTGTCCTTTAATATACTGTATCCGTGGGTGGACACGCAGTAGCCTCAGCCCATACTCCACTTAGGCACGAGTGTCATATAAAAGTAAGGTGCATTCTGTAGCTTGTGTTGATGTCTGCAGGTGTGGCTGGTTGAACGAGCAGAGGGCTGCAGTGATGCCGGCGCTGCAAGGGCGTGCCTGCTTTCTGCCACCGCTGCCGTGCCTTCTCTCACTACCCAGGTCAGTTCACCCCTGTGATTCTAGTCAAGCTTCATCACACTCACTCAAGAACATGCTTCCATGAAACATGCAAAATAGTGCTCTAAATACTTCATGAAGATTTCTCAATGGCTATAGCAAGTTCTGTGTAATATGTAAGGAATTTGTTAAAAATGGAATAATAGCCATTTCATGTAATTTTGAATTTTATTGGTACTGGAAATAATGGTTTAAGAGCATACAAACGTTTATTTGTATCCGCACCATCAGGTCATATTTTTCTAGACAATTCAAGGAGATGCATTTACTACTTATCAATGGACCTGAGCTCTTGTAGAGCATTAGATGTTCTTTTGTTTTGCAAAGTTATCCGTGGAAGACTATCGAAGTTGTACTCAACTACACGAGGAAACTTGTTATCGACGAATTTATTTTAAGCATTGAGTATAATTTAGGATATTAAAGTAACGGCGTAGCGCTGGTTAGTTTACTTCTAGTTTGCGCTTTTCCCGTATTTATTAATAAACTTTGGGAAATTTAAAAACATAAATCGCCCTCAGTGAGATGGCTACCGTGCCACCGCTGCTTGAGTAACCTTGAATTCGGTACACTTGAAAAACGGAATTTTCTTTTACCGTAAAGTGATGGTAGCGTCTTTCTTTCTAGAAATCTTGATTCTCAAAGAACATATTTGGTGTTTTTTTTTGCTCTTAATTACTGACTAATAATCCTCGCGTCGCAAAGGTTCACAGATGTCGCATTTCACGGTCGTATCCGATACTTGAAGCGCACACATTAAACATGGAATCAAATACATTTGGCATGTAGGAACATAGCTGTACAATTGGGCATTACTGTACGGAGAGCTCAATACTAATGCAGAGGATGTGTCGTTACTACAGCTGTGTGTGGAGCTCATAAAGCTGTCGGGCTGGCGAACGCTGTTCTCACTAGACCGTAGCTGCGACCCGCCCACTCCACTTGCTGATGAGCCCACCGTGCTGGCCACCGTGCTACTCCTGCAGGCACTCATCAGAAAGTGAGCAGCACGTTCTACACTGCTCAAGTTCTATTCTTACCTTATATTTCTTCACTAACGTTCGTTGATTTACGAATATTTTTGGACGTAGTTCATACTTCATTGACAGTTGTTTATGTGTTAGGTTTGTTGTATTTATTCCCTGAGAGATGTTATGTGTGATAAGTCGTGTGAACTGAACTACTGAAGTTCTACAGATTAATCGTCTTTGGTGAGGCTGTTCAGTTGGTGATGATAGAGCTGGACTCAGGTCTGCCTATTGTCTCTTGTTCCCATTGGCATCGTTTGTTCATTGAAATGGAAGCAGTGGGAAATCCTTATTAATAGTCAACTTAATAAGGGCTCATCTACGTCATGCATCTGGCAGATCTGTACAAATTCCTTGCGTGGAGTTTCTAAATGCCTTCGTAGCGAATTTCACGTTCAGGTAATTACTGTATAAACAGATCAACGTGAAAACTAAATCATAATATTAGAGGAATAGTATTGTTCAGGGTGGGCATACGACAGAAGTCTGGTGACACTACAGCAGTGTTTCTATTGCAGAGATGTGGCACTGATCCCTATGCTCGAGGCAATGCCTGTGCTCAGTGATGTGTTCAGCAGCCCCCACAACACCAAGCAGGTAAATTCGACAGTAATAAGATCCACTTGGCAGGGTTAAGTAGCCCCGGATGTGTTATGTAAAAAGAGTCAAAACTAGAATCTTTTTAGTCATGCACTTTAGAACCCTCAGTAACGATATTAGTCTTTTATACAAGTGTACTTTGTTATAACTTTCTCGTTGATGCATAGGGCTATTTCATGTTTATTTTTCGATAGGAGGTTAGTGCACTCATTTACTTTCACGTCTCTTAGTTTATCACTAATGTGCAACTTCTTTAATTTCTACCCATGCGTCAAAAGTGTCCCAAGTTTCCTTATTTACTAACTGCTTCTAAAAATAAGATAAAGCAGTGCGCCTGCGTCTTGACATGGGCTGTCAAAGCTTTTGTGTCGTTCACACTGAAGGTTGTACAAATGAACCAACCCTTAAATTACAGTAATAACACAAGACGCATATTTCCTAACCTGGGCCTTACTGATAATTACATATAATGGTCTATTTTAAGGAACTAAACTGCTATGACCCGACTACTCGTTCGTCGAGTGCTGCAAATAGGTTCATTTAATGTCTCAATTATTTTAACTTGAAGCGTGATTTATGTTCAATATCACATGCTAAGCATCTTTGCATTTCAATCAGTAGTGTTAATTGTAAGAAATATGTATTTTGTCAGAACTTTTGTTTATGTTGTTTTAGGTAGCGTTATTAAGCGTCAAAACATGATCTCTGTGTGGAAAAATCGTGAATTTGTTTTCAAAGAAAACTAAATTTAGTTCTTGCTTAGATACGTTGAAGTATCTTGATTTCAGTTTCGCACGCCTACCAAATCAACTGATATTACGTTTTTGGAAATGGCAGGTTTCTGATAAAAGAAACACGAATTGGAATTTTATTCGTCGCCTGCACCAATAATTTATAGGAAACTCACATTTACATTAAACCCCATGTTGTAGTGTTCTGCCCCTCATTGTGTTACAGCGTGCTGTGGCAGTGCTGGAATGTCTGATGCTGTACTTGAGGCCCTCTGCAGTGCTTTTGTACGGGTTACCTCAGGCGAACATCGTTAAGTTGGTAAGAAATAAGAAAATTAAAAATTCAGCGAGAGCAATTTGTAAACCGGAAAGATTCTCTAGCTCCTGTAATTATTTATCACTTTTTACCTACTTGATATTGCATCATGCATGTCTTTATTGTGATTCACAGCAAAATTGCCTTCAAAAACTTTCAAAATTTATTTTAAATTTTGGAATCTTAACCCATGTTCAGAAAGTTTTAAAATTTGTAAAACCGGGGCTTTGTTTGAATTTAACATGAAGACTGAAGGAAACAATTTATCAAGAGATTTTGCTGGCTGGATGTCTAAAAAGTGACGCAGATGGGTGTATGGGGCAGGAGGTGGTGGGTGAAACAGTCAAGGATTATATTCAGCTGGTGGCTGTTAGGAGAGGTACAGCCGATGTTATTGTGTTAAGGGTGAGTTTAGGTTTGTGATCTAGAACCATTCACTCCCAGTGTCAATTTACGTTTTCATGCTGTAATTCAGTGTAAAGAATTTTCAGGAACATTCTTTTAGTGTCCTCTAGCTTTACCCACTCTAAAGTGCTATGGACATTCCCTGTGTTTATTAGATTCCAACATTTACATGTGTGATTATTGGTTGTTTTTTCAGATGGTGGAGGAGAGCCTATGCCACACTGCATGGGAAGTGCGAGACTCTGCGCTGCAGGTGCTGACCACGGCTCTGCAGTACGAGGGTCAGGAAGCAGGGATATTAGGAGACTTATTGGTTTACTTCAGTCGTTTAGCTGGAATATTATGTTCAGTAACTGTTATCAGTTTTTCTTTTGTTGTCACGAAGTATTCCTCATCTGTTTTGTACCATGTCAGTTTTTATTTGAAACTGATGAGTTTCTCTTTCATGAAACTGAAGGGCTTCTGTTACTAATTTAGGGACATTTTTGTTGTGTCCTTGTGTTAAGGGTCATGGACTAAAAGCGCAAAGATAATCATGTTGTGATCTCCTGGATCTTATTCGTAATCTCTATACCAGTGTCCGACCTTTATTCCGTATCTTGATCTCAAGATTACAAAATGAGCTTGATGGTATTTTCTCAATTGGAGTTAATTTTTTTTTACAGAGTACCACCCAGTGGTGTACTCGGAGTGTGTGCGGCGCAGCACGGAAGCTCTCCTCGACTGCCAGGACAGCTTCGTGCAGTCCGCTGCTGCTACGCTGCTTGCTGCTGCGCACGCCCGCTGCCTGCCTGTGAGTTCTGCACTACTGTAGTCACAGCTTCAGTTATTGAGATTCCTGACCTAAACTTAGGGATATTAAAGGCAGCAAAAATTAAACTGAAGCCGTCAGCAGCGGCCTAATTTAATGAGAGGTCTTTCAAGTTGTGTATTATCAGTTACAGATGGCCATGTCTTATTTTATTGTATCACATCGAAGAAGTCTCAATAGCAATCAGGGCTTCATTGCCACTTGAGTGAGTTTTTAGTTACTTTTTGTCATGACATACTCTGTTCACACTTAATGTTAAATATTTGTCTTGTTTGTTTCCAGTAAATTTTATTTCACTATATGTTTAGTATTGAAATGGTTTACAAATTAGGTTTAATACAGTAATGAAATAATATGTAAAATATGCTTTTCTATGAGATCTAATGTAACTTTTCATTTCAGTGGCCTATCTACTTCATGAGTCCCTTTAATCCTTGAATGAAATTCAGAGTTCATGTTTATTTGCAGTTTTTTATTGGGGCTTGCACTGTTACGTAAAATCTTTTATTTTGTGAATTTTCAAGTCTGAATTGCGCTTTGAAATATGCGTAATCAATTTTAGTTCTTGAATGACGTTTTGATTGCTCTGAAAATGGATACACTCATAAGATGAAACCCTAATACTTTTTAATGTGGACAGACGCACTGTTCCTTCCGTGAATGAACTGCAGAAACCTGAATTAAATTATTCGTGCTTACACCTGGTGGGTGTGCAGGGGTGGGACTGGAGTGCTGCTCACGCGTGGTGTGTGCGTGTCTGCTGCAGTGCTGACGCCGTGGCGGGCTGCGAGTGTGACGCTGTCACAGCTGCTGCTTGGGTCCTCTTGCTCTCCCTCCATTCCCGACAACGGTTTGTCTCTCCCCACTCCTCTGTGTGCACTGTATGCTAGTGAAAATATGAAACTTGACATGGCATTTTGTGCATGAGGCACAACATAAAATGCATTTTTCGCCAGGTTCTCAAGTCAGCAATAGGAATGTTGGAGAAATTAATGTAACTGTGTTGGAAAATGATGGACTGAAAGAGACATTCTGGATACCCACAGTCGTGTGTCTGTGCAAACCGAGCTTGATAGTTTCGCTGATATGTCATAGATTGTTCTTCGTAATTTTTGGTTTTGGCTTTCTTCAGGGCATAAGAAGAATTTCTCAATTTTTCGCATGATCATAGTGTCTGTCCTTGTCGGCATGCCGTGGTGACTTTGCGTTTATGGGAGAAATTTCTAGCTACTCGAGACAGAATCGGCTGTGAAGAGGTCAAAATTCTATCGAGAATTGGACTGCTATATATTGCCTCCGTTAGTGACCAATGAATGACCTGTGAAGCAAACGTAATTTTTTACTTCTCTATTGTTGTGCTAATCATTAAGTGGGTCTTTACGGCTAATATTTCAGTCCTTCTATATTACAGATGTGTTTATAGCTCGAGTGAAGAGCAATCATCTACATGCATCCTCGCAGCTCTGCGTCACGCGCAGCACTGTTGTGCCGCCGACAGTGACATCCTCAGATTGGCCGCCCTTCAATATGTGGCCGGTCATATCGAGAGTGTTCTACAAATATCTGGTAATTGGTCTTTATTTTTAACAGAAGTACACATAGGGCTTATGGTTGTCTGGAAAGATAGCGGTTCAAAATTATTTGATATTAAATTCTACAAATCCATGCCATTTGACCACTCGTGACCTTTTCAAATTTCTCGAAATCTGAGTAAAGCCTTTTTTTGTTAAAATAGGTCGTGAACTAGTAACGGCCGTGTGACTGCTGAATTCTATTCCTTCTGTGATGTTTTAAAATATAAATTAAGTGTGGTTGATGGTCAGAAATATGAAAATTTCATATTAGCAGTGCAATTTGGCTGATTAAGTTACTTGTGTTAGGCTTTCATACTGAATTCTGCAACAGTGGAACTTACAGTGCTTACTGCAAACTTCTGCCAACGCAAACTATAAAACATACATACAATTGAGAAGGAAGTTCATGAAAATCTGTTTGAATTGAAAATAAATATTGTAGAAGATGTACATAATGTATTGTCGTATTATTTTCTACGAGCAGCTACATCTCAGTTAATGGAGGCAAGTAATTAAAGAATATTCTCTCTTGTTTTGAAGTGTGAGCGCTTCTAAGTCATCTTGAATTTTTCAGAACTGAAAGTTCTGCCTTTGCTACTTTGATGATCGTAGATCTTTTTCCAATTTAATTTGTCGTAAGCTATGCATTATAAACAGTATTTTACACTGAGTTAAATTTAACGCTACTCACGTTTTTGCAGAGCCTTCTGGGAACAATGCTTCTTCAGTCTCCATTGTAAGGTATGCATGCTAATTTATGTCATGTTTTCATTTATTTAATCTCTTACGCCATTAGTCATGAACAACGGTGTCAGTTTAAATATGCTTCAGAAGTTGCAGTTTGTGAAGTGTTCTGCTTCACATATTCTTCACTTATCTGTTCTTCTTTAAGTATACTTCTCTCAATAGTGTACCAGTGATCGAAACGATGTGGCGAAATCCCTTGCCATTTATCTAATTTTCCATGTGTCCACACTTAACACGTTTAGCAGGCTTTAGCATCACGTCAGCTGGGCAAAGTTGCTTTTATTATTAAGTTTGTATGCTTCAAACTATTTCTGAAAACATAACATAGACATTGTTCATAAAGCTGAAAGTTATGTAATCAACAATATTCTATATAAGAGAATAAAAATATAATAAAAAATAAATAAAAACGTATTAAGTAGATATTTTATCAGATCAAAATAAAATAAAATGAAAATAGAAAGTACATAGGCAAAGTTTATCTTTTTGGCAATATATCTATCAATCTACATGTATAGTAGTTTAGTTATTGTGTCTCAACCATTTCATGCATAGTGTGGGGCCAGTTGGCACAGAGCCAACGCCCCAATTTCTATTAGCCAACTTGCCCCATTTACTCACTTAGTCATGAACAGTGGTGTCAGTTTATACAGAAAAACAATAGTATGATCTGTATCAAGCGTAAACATTCTTAAATCCTAAGTTTTATGACTCTATATAAAAGTAATCCTTTATAGCCAGACACATGTTACAGCAAATAATATAAACAAAAGAAAATTTTCTTACTAGCATCAAAATGAATCTTTTCCTCACATCGACCAACTCATGTTCTATGGCTGCTTCTTCATAACTGAGAAAGTACGTGGTGATGGTCGGATGTGAGTATCGGTACCATCTAACAATTCACTGAAATTATTTCAAATGTGTCAACTTACCTCTGTTGTCAACTTGCCTCGGTCTTCCCTACTTGGCTCATCCAGTTCCACTCTTCTTAGGTGCTGTGCTGATGGCAGTGCTTGGTGCATCATGCGGTGCGCCCACGACCTTGCGGCTCCTGTGAGAGAGAAGGCTGTGCTGTTGCGTGGTTTGTTCCAGGACGCTCATTGTATACACACAATCGCACCAGACACTTCCAGTGACTTGCAACCCCCTGCTAAACGCGCTCGGTCTCAACAATCAAAAAATTCAGAAATGACTAACTACGATCCTAATCAATTAGGTACGTTTGTTGAAAGTGCACAAATAACTAGTGCCAGTGTTGCAGGACCTCTTGCTGGTGCTCAATTGGAAGTGAAGTTTAGTGGCATTATTGAAAATGAAAATTTTGACATTGTTTTAAAGTCAATTTCTAATTCACAAAATATTGAGTCTATTAACGAAATATCTCATCCCTTAAAAAGGGATCTGAATCAGGATTCTTTGGCAAAACACTTGGAGACAGATGCTGACAGAAGTGGAACCATAGATCATATAGAGGCGATGGAAGCACGTTTAAGTGACGAGATGAGAAGTACGGTTGTGGGAACTGGTGAGTTAGTTTCTAAACCCAATGATGCTTATAAACAGGCATCATCTATTCAAGTCGAGCAGGAAAACGATTTTAACTCAAAAGCTGTTGCTCTTGCTCAAAATTGTTCGAATTCTGAATTGGAGTCGCCTCAACTAGATCACTCTAAAGACATTTTGCTGTCGTGCAAAAGAGACTCTATGAAACGAGCTGCCTCAAATTTTAAACAGAAATTTACTGTTTCTTCTAGCTGTACTTCTAACTCTAATGAAGCCGAAGTTATTTTAGAAGAAGTCCTAGACTTCCCAGATCTGCGAACGCTTGATGACCTGCGCCGCTGTCCTGACTCGACGACGTCGCATCTTCTGGCTGACCGTAATCAGACTCCAGCTGTGTCTTTGGAAAGTTTCACCAGTTTCTTGAATGGAAATTTGTCAGAAACTGATAGTTACAGTGTAAGAGAGAAAAGAGAGTTTCGTGAGCTTTTAGAAGACATTCAACTTCAAGTGCAGAGACAGAAAGAAGAATCATTGGAAGATCATTCACTTGTGTTTGGTGAACCGTCACATTTGACTATAGATTGTTACTAGGTAACTTAATTACTTTATTTTGACTGGGTAGAACGATTTATTTCATCATTTGGTGCCTCTTAGCATCGCTGGCCTAGTACATTTGCTAAACCGTTGTGTGACTTTGGCATTAAATCTATCAAGGTTGTACTGGATTACGTTTGGAAATATTATAGTTACAAAATCGTCGAACATGTATGCTCGTTTGTATCAGAATGTGTTGTTAACACTTCATAAGGCCGGAATCTGAAGAGATGAAATATTTTTTCAATCAAAATATATAATCTCAAAACCCTAACTTTTTTAAAATGAGCAGCTTTTGCGTAGTAGCTTGACAAATAATTTTAGTAGTACATCAGAAGGACAGAAGAAGAAAGCCAATTGTCCCCACCCAAACATGCTGAGGTAATCTAGTGTTTCAATTGAAAGTGTAGAGTGTGACTCACAGAGGACTGTGCCTTCTCACATGAGTTTTTTACTCGCTCACATCACTTTCTTCTGTTTTTCAGATTACGCGTCCCGTTTGATATCATGGTCTTAATTGATTATCGATTGTTACTAGATCACTTTACTTTGTTTTACCTGGCCCATTACCACTTTCTCTTTTTTCTCTTTCCTGTTTGATTATCGATTGTTACTAGATCACATTATTACTTTGTTTTACCTGGCCCATTACCACTTTCTTTTTTTCTCTTTCCTGTGCATACATATACTCTGGATTGATAACCTAAATAGAGCAGGCGTTCTGGTACAACAGGGTCAGGGAAACAGAATAAAGGTATAAACACTTATTCAAGGCCATGAAGCTCAAAAGTTTATGCTCGCGAGATGCTGGGCCAAATTTAGGATCTCATCTCAGTTTTATAAGAAAACTCTTCTTAATGATTCTCTAGGCCTTTTTTCCTAACGAATCACAATTTTTAGATACTTTTATCACTTCATTTTTTGATCGAACTGTATACAATGTTCTTTGTTTTTTGTGTCGTCAAATGATTGGTTCTGTCCGTAAACTTTCAATAAATGTATTTCGGCCATTGTTTCTCACTTTTTGTGTTCTTCTTTACACAGGGTGGCCCACAAAAAAATAGGAAATTTGGTAGAGTATTTAATTGTTTGAAACAGAATAAATTTTCACCAATTTACATCAGTTTATACTTTTTAGTTACCGAATTAGCGAACTCGGGCAAAACGTCTTGTGAGTTTAAATAATGCTAACCTCTACAAGCATTGACTCCGAGTCATGCATTTTAGTTTGTCTTTGTATAGAAATTTCAGTCGTAATTCTGTGCAAGAGTCTTGCTATGATTCGCACGAGCATCGCCCGCGTGAAACAATTTGAAAGAAGCGGAAACTGGCGAGAAGTGGGTACATTCTGAAACTGAAATTAAAGTGAATGAAAGACGAGGACAAACAAACATTCATTTCATTGAGGTATAATTGTTTAAATAATTTTGTCAACCATTGTCATGAAATGAGTGCAAGATCAACAAATTATGTTTAATGAGGATGTTTTGTACAAACAAAAATTGAGTAATTTCGGGCAGTAAAACGTTGAATTCAATTCTAGATGTTGGATAACTACCCACAATCGCGGCCACAATACAACAGGAGGATTAAAAAAATAGTGTTCTACTCAGATAAAATTGTACCTTTATGCGTCATGTTGCCATTACAAATACATATGGAAAAATAACCTAGTGTTGTAAAAGGAAATTTAATACAATGCTTCGCTTGCCAGATCCTCCTTAATATTATCAATGAAGATTCACTCAATGCGTAGTGAAAGGATAGCAGATAAGAGTATGGACTTGGCTCCTATAGTGAAAATGAAAATATTTTATGGATGAACAAATACTAAATAATCCTGTTTAAAGTGTTCTGATAAGACTCGTGAAGAATTTGGTAGTTAAAGTTTAAATAGTGGGAAATGTGTACATGATAGTTTTACGTTTACAGAATTAAAAAGCTTAACTTTATTTTTGAAAGGTTTTATTGATCTTTGTACTATTCGAATACTGATGTTCAAATACGTTCTATAATTTATGAGAAAACTTTGAGCAAATGCCTTCGTGGTAATAAAGTACTTTGAAAAACTTTCCTGAATTAACTGAACATTGCACGATTATTTTATTTTTGTGGACAAAGTTAGCTTGAATGGCTTCACAATGGAGGTAGGATTATCGGCCCTAAAAAATATTAAGGAATAAGTTCTGAGTTTTCCTGCAGTTCCTGTCAATGTGTTAATTATTGCATGTTTTAATTAAATCGTTTTCTCATAGAACTTGGTATTGGAATTTTTCGAGACCAATAAGCAATGCTGCTATTATCTGGGAGTTTAATAAACAGCATGTAAGTTGTCGCCTGATTTTTGGGACTAACTGTTGACTGCTGAAAATTCTTGTACCCTTCTGCTCCTTTCGCTTCCAATCGTGCAACTTTATTCACGAATTCCCTAAATACGTGCTGCAAATGCTTATTTTAGGGTGCTTTAAAATTCATTTATGCGAAAGCTTACGTTAGAACTATCTTAATATCCAGCGAGGAGAGACGGAAAATATTCAATTGCAAACATTTCTCGCTCATGTATGCATCAATTTTGCACCAAAAAAGGTAACGAGGAGAGTTTTTATCATTTTTCTACGATCAAAATTTGGATTACAGCTCTTTATTCAATAGTAATCATGTGCTGATTCAAACGTCTGTACAATGCACGGCTCATATATCTAATGGTTGACATAAAGTTAAAAATCGACCATACAGATTGTTGGCCCAATTTCACAATTATAATAGATAATTATTAAAATAAAAATTATAATATTGTGAATTAACGTTTAGAGAAGCACTTTCGAATGTAAACAGAGATTGTTTATCGTAAATTTCCGACTGGAGACGTTTTGGTCGTTCCATTTTTCCATCCTTTATTCAGTGCTTTTCAAAATGACTACGGGCTAATAGTGCGTGGTTTTCTCACTTTCCGTAAACATGAAGTGATCGAGCTTCGTTTGATTAGCGTCTTAAGGTACACGAGTACTGAAAAATAATTTACTAGGAAAGGAAGGTTATAAAACACGTTAGGTTTGATCAGAATTTATTGTAATACTTAGTATAAACGATTATATAAATAAGTATATAATCTTACCTCTACCTTTGACTGATCTGCCTCAGAGGAGGTGAGTGGCACCAAGATTTTTCAAACTTCTTTTACATTTAAAAACCATAGATATACTCAAATTCCTATTTCATAATATCCAAATAACTAGGCTATTGAAAAGATCTCCCGATGAACAAGACTTCTACTTTGAAATACGTGGACATCATTCATATTGATGTCATTTAGATGTCAGGTCGCTCATCCACCTGACTGGAGCTGGCAGTGGAAGTAAATTATAAATAGGGCTTTCATCGCTTGTGCTTTTTGTTTCATCAAAGTGTATCAATGGAGTTATCTGCTTCAATGTGCTGTATAAATAAGTCCTGAAGCATGAATTAAAATGCTTCGATGGATTCACAATCCGGGAAGTCTTATCCATGATATCTTAGCGAAGTCCATTTAGAAGACAGAATCCTATGGAATAAAGAAAAACTATTGAAATAGTGACCACTGCCTACACAAGGCGGCGCTTGGAATTCTGTAGGACAGCTACGCTGCAGAAAAACAACTGTTGAAGGCGTCCACGAACGTACGTCAGATCTCTTAATTAACATGCCTACGTCGAACATAAAGAATAACAGACTCATAAAAATATCAGGTCCTGCTATAGCAATATATCTAAAATTACCGGTTCGGTACCAGAGAAGAGCACAGTATGACCAAAATGTATGTGCACAGTATGTGTTCGTTACACATCGTACCCTGACTGAATGTACAATCATGCATTGCCTGGGTTTCAAGTTCCGTATTTCGTTTATGATCTGTTTAAATATCAGGTCATCCCATAAGTTCTGTCTGCATTTTACCTTTTTTTAAATTGAACATAATTGAAAGAGTATTTTATAATGTCTAATGGAGCTGAACATTATTTTATGTTTAGATGCATTTAAACCGATCAAATTTTATTTCAGAGAATAATAAAATTAAATTTAGTTTGATTATAACCCTCCTAACATCGGAGTACCCGAAAATCATTTGAGGCACATAATGCTTTATGAGTTCAAGAGAGGAAACTCAACAGCCAAAGCGACTAGAAACATTCAATCAGTTTATGGAGAGGAATGTGTGAATGAAAGAACTTGCAGAAGATGGTTTGCGAAATTCAGAGTTGGAGATTTCACCCTTGAAAATGACGTCCAGTTGAGTTTGATGAAAAGCTTCTTGAATCAGCCTTTGAAGAAAATCCTGCTTTATCAGCTGAAGAATTGGCAGTGGTTCTCAGTTCAAACCGTACAACTGTTCATTGTAATCTTTAAAAACTTGGAAAAGTTCCTAAACTTGGAAAGTGGGTACCTCAAGAATTAAAATTCGGATAGAACTTATGGGATAAGCTGATAAATTAGTAAAGTAATTCGTTTTTCCCGATTAAAGAAACGTGCAAATGTTATGAACACTTATTTTCCATTGTGAGAAGCTGTCAATGAATGATAGTAACAGTTACGAGCAAAACGTGAAATCAAAATCTCCCAAGAATGTTTGAGATGCGTTGATCTAGCGTACAAAATTTCGGTTCTAGAACCCAAGGGAACAAAACTTGAAGACTTATTAGCTTGGAGCATAAGACAGTTCTTAATCTTAATAAAGTGGAGAAACCAACAATGTAGGAGTCTTCTCTGTTCCTTTGTCATTCCAGTTTTAATGAAATGAGAGTTGAAAACGAACAACTAGTGTGGAATCGCTGCGCCATTGTGATCCAAGCACGAGTAAGAATCGTAATAAAAACCAATATCTGCACCATATCGGACAACTCTTTGGATAGTTCATCATATTATTGGTATTTAAATATGGCAGTGATAGCCCTGATCTAACACATCATTAGTTCTGTTTTAAACCAATAAGATTGCTCAGTACATTATAGGAGCTATGCGTGAGCGGTAGAGTTGAGCTCCAAAGGTTGAGACAAAACGCAGAATGGAGTCAACCGTGGTAGAGCACTTCGACTCACGGCAACTTCAATTTACCAAACTCGAATCGTAATAAATTACGAGTACATTGCGTTTCAGTGTGTGACACCAATATTTTACTTACTGGATTGACTTACAACTCAACAATACATTTGAGCTATTTTTAAAAACAAAAATATCTGTAGCATAACTTACAAAGTTTCGAGGAGACACACAATGAAGCACCTTTGAATTAATCTGGATTTACTAATTAGGAAGTGTAATTTACTGTTTAAGGTACTTTAATAATTGGAAAAGCTTGTACGTTGACTAGATTCCTAACTAGTATTTCATAATATATCTTAATGCTTGCACGGACCGATACCAAACTTAAAAAAAAATAACAATAAGAAATGGACCACTCGATAGAAATTTGACAAAATTTCTAACGATATAGATGTGTTCTTATGGAGAAAAGCAGCAGACTAGTTTCAGTAGGAACATTTAAACATGTACACAGACCAATAAAAAATTTCCTATCACTATATTACAAGCGTTTCAAAGACTTGACAATATCCCAAATCTGTTTTCTTCTACACCTCACCCAACACAGAGTGCTCTTCTTTTATTTATCTCACTAATGCTCAACAAAGACTTCTTGTCTCACCGTTGAACAAGTAAATATCTATGTGGAGAGAAAATAGACATATGATTCCACGTCATCCTCTCTAATAAAAATGTAATTATAAAATTGAATGAGTATGATTCAAATCGGCTATGTATTGAAGCACCGCATGGGGTCGCGGATACATGAATGTATTAGAGCAAATGAGTGTCCGTTTTATATTTTCATTAACACTGTAAGGATCTTTCTCACTAGAGATATTATTTTCGTTTTGTACACAACCGTATGTGCAACATTTGTGCCTGTGTCATGCATTATGTTCATTAAAAATTACTTTATAAATACATCATGCACGACTTCTAATGCTAATATCACCGAAGACCGGGAAATCTTTCGTACCTTCTTTGCCCGTTACTAATTTATTGAAGTTCTGAATAATTTCCTCCTTGAAACTAAATTTTCTTAACAACTAAGTTCAAACATCAGCACCAACAATTTGTGGCCGTAAAACGTGACAGAGGATATCTAAACTGATACATTGTTTAATGACAAAACTTAATTTTATAGCAAAAAAACACGTACGTCTAACCCTAGTGTTAAATAACCACTAGCATGGAAGTCCATGTCTCACATTTCCACTTGGATTCAATAGCATTTTCTCAAGTTAAACCTTCATTGGAAACGAATTTGTGACACAAAGTTTTGTGCAAGTTTCAATGAAGAGACATGGATGACTGTTAATTAATAGCTAGGCCACAGAATCTCACCAATGATGTTCATAGATTTTAATATACGATTTTCCGGTGGAGAGAGAAAACACCATCACCGCGCATAAAGTACGGCAAAATGTACATGACTGAGAATCGAATAAACGAAAGTTTTTGATTAACATTAAACTCAAGTTGAATAACTCCTTCCACGTCCTCACAAACAGACATATACCTCATTTGTATATAATCCATGAGGACTCATTTACGCTACTTATTTACAACGTCGCCCAATTTTTAAGTATGTACACGTACTAATGCTACAGGCCTAGTACCCAGCAACAATTGCAATTTCTGAAGAAGTGATTTCTAAGACATGGAATTTCTTCATAATACTGTGCGTGGAAGCTGGCAATGACGACCATCCAATTTCATTAAAAAAACAATGTGTCATATTCTGAACATTTTAGCTGGAAGTACTCAAGGGTTGTCAAAAATTTACTCAAAATTTTCCAAAAATGATGTATGGGAAAAACATGATTCTAAACTCTTTTTGTGTAGTAATGTATCATCAACAAATCAGTAAGATCGAAGTATTATTTCCTCTTTTCTTTCGATCCTTACGTTACATTTTTACCGAGTAGGTGTTAAAATTTTTTAAATAAATGAGAACTTTCTCATACCTTGCTTTACTGGGAATGAAATAATTTTGTATTTTTTATAACATAAGACCATAAAGTTGTACCATTTTGGGACGCCTTTAAATTGTTGAGCGTGAGTGAGGAATGATGAACAGCAATGACACCGCACCGCCACACTGCAACTAGCTGTACTAACTTAATGAAAAGTAGCTAATAATTAATTTTTATTTTACCATACTACGTGGATGTAACAGGTAAACACCCTCCGCGCAGTTAACCATTAATGTTATCCGTACCGGGAGCGATGACATGTCTGTCGTATATAACCGATGCAGCTCGTCTCGCCTTGTGCATTATGTTATTCCTACCGGTGAGCAATAACATGTAAAAAACGACTATAATCATTGTAACTGTTCCTTCCGAAAAATGTTATTGCTTCTAGTGAGCAATAACATTATTGATAACCATTATATTTAATGGTGCTCTTCTTGTCTAAATTTCGTAAATCTAGCCATTAATAGCAGCGCTGCAAACACTCAGTTGTGCTGCAGCTCTACATACGAGGTAAAATATTCTTGTATGGCAGTTACTCTTGCCGACGCAGCTTGATGGGAGGCAGCGGAGGAGCAGGAGCTGAAACTCCCTTCGGAGGCAAGGTTGGAGGAGGCTTTGTGGCACTCTGGAACAAAATAAAAATTACATTCAAAATGGTTCTGAACACGAATCTTGTAAATGATGTTGATAATCCTAGGAATGATGACAGGAATGATGTAATGATGGAATTACATCTATCAAAGCCTCCCCAAGGCACCTAATCCTCAGACTTGACAATATCCAGATACAAATTTAACACCAAAACGAAGCTGATTTTTAACATGATTCAATTATGATATTTATTACACTTGCACCTAGACTTCCAGGAATGATAGGACCCTCCACAGTCATGACAGCTTTTATTGCTTCAGATGTTCGTTTGTGATGAAATAAATAATTCATTAGCATTCTTTTATTTATCATGGGAATGTGATAATATATGTCCCATAGCAACATATTATAAGTGAGCATAGTGGCTAGGAAGCCGAGTGCTGTGTGTTGATTACTGTGTATTCGTTCACCACTCACATAAGCTAAATAACCACAACAAAATCAAGGGTCGTAAAAGCGTGGAATAGAGAAACATCTTTTCTACGGTAACGTATTTCTGAATGGTTAGCTTCTTAATTACATGGAAAAATCATAGCATACTGGTATTTTTTAATATGTCACACTCACGCTTGGTCTAGCTGGGGCTTGTTTGTGCTTAACCCCTCTTGGTGGCAGAGCAGGTCGGGCTGGACTGCATGGTCCAGGCAAGAGGTTTTCACTGCTGCAAATCGACATCCGACTTCGAAGACAGGAAGAGTGAGAGGAAGACGAACTAGAAGAGCGTGAAGAGCAGAAATCTGCTGTAGCTGCGTCAGTTACCGAAGATTCTGCCACCTCTTCTTCGCCTGACTCTGTTCTGTTAGAGTCCTTCTCACAAAAAGGTGGTCGAGAAGCAGTCCCTGTTACTTTGAACGATGAATCGTATTCAGTATCTAATGGAATGCCGTAATGCGACGGAGAACGGGGGGAGATCGCTGTTCCAGGGGAAGTCAGGGCAGAAGGAATGGTCCCTGGGTTGGATGTAGTCAGGCTATGAGACTCAACAGAAAGGCGACGAATGGGAGATTCTGAATGGAGAGACGAATTTCCAGGGGTAGAGCACGTGAGAAGAGCACTACGGTGAGGGGATGAAACGTCGGTTGTTTTCGTGTGTGAAGGTGAAGTCATGGCTGAATGATGCGGACTAACTGAAGTTAATGAAGAACAGAAAGAATGAGAGGGAGAAGTCGATGGGATGGGGCTGACTGAACTGAGTTGTCGGGAAGGTGAAAGTGTTGTCGATGAAGTGTTTGGAATTGGAGACGACGAGGAAGTACTGGAAAATTCTTTGCGCTTTGGAGACAAAGATCCTTTGACTGGAGGACTTGGCGCTCGCTCCCTCGGCGGACGCATGTCTTGCAAGAATTGGTCAGGAATAGATGAAGCATTTTCTTTTATTCTTCTATCTGCGGTTGACAGTTCCTTTACAGAAGATTTTGTCTTGATATCTTCGACGGGCTCTTTTCCACGTCGAGTTGGTCTTTCAACCTTACAGTATGATTTGGAGTGCCTTGATCTGCTACGAGGTGAGACGGGGGCGGGAAGCTTAGGAATACCTGATGTTTTGGTGGGTGGATACCTCCGTAAGCATCTAATGTTTTTAGATTGAGGATCAGCCACGTTCCCTGGAAAGGATCAAAACAACAGTTAATTTGATTCGAACATATATACATCTTTTGTTGATTGTGCAAGGCTAGTTGGATCATCTAAATTTAGCTAATATATTTGTTGCTGTTTATGAAGTTGACTATTCTGTGTTTAAGACTGTCGGTTAAGGAAATAAAATGATTACAATTGCTCTAGAACTACTACAATTTAACTAACCAATCACATTGTTCTTGTAGCTACTGCTGACACCTTCCAGTAATAAAGTTTACTTTCAAGATAAGTTTTTCGGCTTTCTGAGCCTTCTTTTAAAGGTTTGCTGAAAGTTATCCGAGCAATTTAAGCCCATTGTTCACGAAAAAACAAGTCATACGTAAGAAAAGCTCAAATTTTAAATTAAAGTGTTTGTACGTGACAGATTTTAACATGAGATCAATCGGGTATAACATCAAAAGTATAATGTTATTCGATATTTTGAGTGAATTGAATTTTTACGTGAAAAAAGACCATCACAGTAAGCAGGATGTCTACCCGTATTTGCTGGTGTGTCCCTGACACCTCACTCTGACTCTACATGTCATGTATTTTAACATATGATGATGCTGCTACAGTACTCACATGAAGTACCAATTTCGACGTTGGCAAAAATTGGCTCTTCCTGCGCGTCAGGCGAGTCTGGGGAAGCGATGTCCCCACCGGGCTGGGGATGAGTGTTGGAGACCGTAATGTACGGGGGAGGCAGCTCATCCTCATTACTTTGCACTGGAGAGATGCTAGAAGGGGAACAATCCCCAGTGAAACGAGTGGAAGGTTGAGGATGGTGGGCTTTGAAGTCAGAGTAAGGGGGGCACGGCAACACAGGGTGGCTCAGAGGAGGCCAGTAGCAATGAGTGGGCTCCTCGTCACTGCTGTCGCAGCTGTGACCGTAGCTCATCCTCCGCTCGCGAGGGTTGAACACAGTGGGGATCTCCAGGGGTTCGAGGCCGGACGTGCTGCGGGTCAAGGGTATTCTGCTCGTACTCTTCCGCCACCTATGCCCCTGCAGAGCAAACACAGAAACATGTTTACGTCAGAATCAATTGTTACTTTTCTTAGTGAAATAAAAGAAATACCTTGAGTTAAAAGTGATGAACGTATTTCAGGAATCTACATACATAATACATATGTAGTGTATCTCCATTTTTCTCTATCTCTCTCTGTGTGTGTCTATCCCATTACTTCCTAGCTATTACTAAAAAAATTATTGAAATCAGAATGGGTGTACCGTATTACTATAAAATACGTTATCTTTTCCATTATCAGCCTTCTTCTCCTACATGGTCCTGCTATCGGCACATTAGATACAGAATATAAAAACAGTATACAGTGGGGGCCAAATAATACAAGACGTTGATTAAATCGCCTGATTGGACATTTATAGACCACGTACAATTACGAATATTGGACTATATATAAACAATTGTAAAAAAGGTTAATAATATATCTAAAACCAACAAAAAAAAACCACAAACGCAATTATAGACAAAAAATTTCTTAAATTTATCACTATTTAAACATGGAGTTTCCATGGAAACTCTCTAGTATGCAAATATTCGTGCGTAAATCACGAAAAACACATCAGTTTTTCCACAATTGTTTTCGATTTTTTACTAGTAAATCCAAAACTTCAATAAGTAGGGTCAGGTAAACTGAAAAATGTCACGTTTCAAACTGCTATGCGGAAAACTCTGACCTAATGTGTTTCCTAATGCACTTCCAATCATTTTTTGTGAAAATAAATGACAATAATTTTTCATGTAATTTTTGGAAAAAACGTAAGGATATACTCTTTTTGATATTTTTTCACTAAAATTTGAAATTTTTGAAAACTCCATAAAACGCCGTCTATATGAAAATATTCCTGCGTAGATTACGAAAAACACATCATTTTTTTCACATCTGTCTTTGATTTTTTCTAGCGAATCCAAAACTTTTATATGTAAAAAGAAGTCACGCAAACTGAAAAATGTTGAGTTTCCAAGTATGTTATATGAAATCTTTGATTTAATGTGTTTCCTAATGCACCTCTTATTATTTTTGATGCGAATAAATGACAACGATTTTCTATATCATTTATATAAAAAACGTAAGGCTATACCCTTATGATATTTTTTCATTAAAATTTGAAATTGCATGAAACGAAATGAAACTACGTATATCTCACTATCCCACAATATAATCACATACAGTTTGTTTCTTGCTTGGTTCATCTCTCTGTCAAGCTCTTGAGGATTTACATAGGAGAAAATTCGGTCGGGTATACATGTATTGTTAGCCTTCAATGTAGAAAATCCGCAAAACTCGCATCCACTGGCGAATCGAATCACAAATTCAGTAAAAAACACGTGAATTTTTCATGTCGTTTTATGCATGTCCAACTATATAATAAGTAGTAGACCCACACGTGAAAATTCACGTGTTTCTTACCGATTTTTTTTCGATTGGTTTGCCAATAGACGCAGGCTTTGCGAAGGAGTTTCCACATTGAAGGATGCGTCTTTGGTATGCACAACACAATGATACAATACATGTATACCCTACCAAATTTTCTCCGACCTAAATCATAAGAGCGTGACAGAGAGACGGACCAAGCAAGCAAGCAAGTAACCAAGCAACAAAGTGTGTACATATTATTATATAGTGGAATACTCAGGTTGGTCCGTCTTGTCACGCTCTTAAGGATTTAGGTAGGAAAAAATTCGGTAGGGTATACATGTATTGTAAGCATTATATTCTGTATACCAAAAGCACATCCCTCAATATGGAAACTTTTTCGCAAAGCCCGTGCCCACTGGCAAATCAAACCAAAAAATCAGTAAAAAACACCTGAATATTTTTACGTGCAGGTCTACTAGTTAACGCATGTAATACTTAGTGTATTTCCATCTCTCTCTCTGTCTCTTTTTCTGTTTCTCTCTATTTGTGTGTGTGTCCGTCCCATACTGTCCAATCAATAACTGAAGAAGAATTATTGAATTGAAATCAGAACGGATACACACCCAATGTTTATAAGCTTTGTATTCTATACTATAATAATAGCCGCGTCCGCCCGTCCGTCTGCCCGTGTGTCACACTTTTCTAATCGATAGCTTTGATAGCAACAAGGCAAGGACTACTATAACCAGGACGTGCATCGCCATGTAGCTGACTACGGTAGCGGAGGCCATTGCATTCTTAGTAACATAACATTTTCTATCGGACAAATTGATCAAAAATTACTTCTTTCAAGCAATAGAAGGGATAATTAGGTTTTACAGTGAATTTTAAATAGTTTGAAGCACTGTAATACTTTGACATACCAATTTTAACCGGACTTAACATGTATTATTGTATGAGCTTAGTGGCCACTTTATAGAAAGCCGAGTTGCTGCAGTTTTAGACTTTACAAGTTGATTATAGTTAAATCTTTTTCAATGCAAACAACCAAACATACAAACATTCACGCATATAAACAAACAGACATAAATGCAAAAACCAACCAAACTGCAGCGATTAGTCAGCCAACCGGGCCTTTTTGACAGAGGTCTGAAAGACTTCATTCTTCTGCTAGTCTTTCTCTGAGGGGTTGACAGCAAATTTGAGAGGTTGACAGCAAATTGAGTGAGTGTAGTAGTCGTCAGAATACTGCCTTTCTTTGACTCGTACAGTTTCTTGACGTCTGCAAATGATGCTGCGTTTCATTGTCAAGACTGATCTTCTGGCCCTTCTCACTGAGCCAGTTGCGGATGCAGTTGTTTAGCAGATGTACTGTGTCAAAAAAGAGAAACCAGACACGCTTGTTATCAAGAGGATGCTTGGCTGTGGCACTGCAATTACCTAGTGATTAGAATAGAAGTGGCCTTGCAGTCTCGGTTGTTCTCGGCCATGCCACTCAGCAACCCACCAGAAATTGAAACAGTTGGGCGAATCTGTACTTCATCTACCAAGAAAAACACATTCTTCTGTTGCAGTGTCTGGACTTTGTCAAATGTTTCCCCCAGCACCTGGTCCTTGTCAATAGATGAAGTGATGTACTGCAACTTGCGATTGTATGGCAGCATCAAAAAGTCTCTGAGCTGTTCATAATTACACTTCGGGTATGATTGAAGAGCAAAACAATCATTCATGGAAAACTGCTTCTGTGATAAAAGTTCCAACAGACGTCAAAAATACCAACTTCTTCTTCTCGGTGTCGACATAGGCTGACGTGTGAGCTTGAAGGGTGACAACATTTTGGATCGTTTTGTCAAACGGGATGTCATGTATAGTTCATTGCCAAGCGCACAGTTTCGTCGGACTGCGTATACGATCTCAAACCATTGTTGGGATGAAGTATCTTAAACAGTGGTACACTAATGACGTTCTTGAACGCACTGAGCGTTTGAACGCACTGAGCGTTGCAGTCACCGTAGTCGAGTGGTCGGCGGCCCGTGTTCTGTATCGGGTCTCTGCTTGAGCAGATAGACTGCGGGTTCGAATCCCGGCAATGAATACGAGCTGTTTCTCGTTTCACGCCGTGAGCTCGCACTTATCGGTAAGCCCTCAACTCCCCGGCCATGGACACATCCCAGGATCGTCGCATGAAGCTCACCATCACCCTTACTCTAAGAATGTTAACCTTAAGAATTTGAAAAACCAATGTACTAAATGTCTATGTAGTACTGTGTACTTGATTGGAAATAAAGATTGTTTTTTTAGTGGGGAACACAAAGTGGGATTGTTTTCGAAAATCACAGACAGGCTGCACTCACTGAAGTTGTCGGTCATGAACAAACACACAAGCCTTTTTTCGATCTTAAAATAATTAAGTTCTTGTATGGCTTCTGCAGGTTACGTTCAGGTTTGAAAGCATCAAATGAAGTAATCTTATCCTTCTGAAGAAAATACCTCAGTTGTTGGTCTTCCACTTTCGCCGGGCGAGATGCAGGTTTTGGAGATGGCAGACATGAAGCAGGCACATTGAAGATACTGGGAGGGATTTCACTTGTTCACACAACCCCACACTTGTTCGGCATTTTTAATACATATAATTAGTAATAAACTTTATAAACAAACAGTATCCACTTAGAAATGCAGTAATGTGCCTCGAAACAAAAAACAATGTCCGATTCAAGCCGTGCGAGACTACGACTTGTTAGCACTATGACAGATGGAGGTTAACTGAACTCGTGAGTTGGCCTCCGCTACCGTAGTCAGCTACATGGCGATGCGCGTCCTGGTTATAGTAGTCCTTGCAACAAGGATAAGCTTAAGAAATACAAGAAATCATTCTATTGCATTATTTTTTGTGGCAATTTAATTCCTTTTCACTTGCATTATGGTATATTCTGGATACCGTAATGCAAGTGAAAGGGAATTAAATTGCCACAGAAAAATAATGCAATAGAATGATTGCACAATCGGTTTATTTTTATAAATAGAAATTTCCTTTGAACCTTTTCCTGTTGACGTTCATCATGATGCTTTGATATTTTTAACCGATAATGCGAAAAGAAATGTTTTAAATTAGTTTGACCAGTAACCTGGCTACCATTTAGTAAAAGGCCAAAGATTTTGGAAATTGATTCCGTGTCATGCTCTTAAGAATAGATTAGCACTGACGGTCTCGGTTTCAGTTCACTGGTAAATTAATACACTCATTTTCGCTGTACAAGTGCACTATAATAAGTCACTTTCAAAATAATTAAAGAGATCCAGAGCCTTATATACTCGAGTCCGTATCGTGGATACCGAGTTCAGCGGTACATTGCAGCTCAAAAATACTGTATTCTAAGTGTTTATTACTGTCACAAGAAGAATAAGTTACATTTGAAATAAGCTTAAGCATGGAAACTCCACTCGAACGAAAAAAGACTGAATCGAGAGTGAAAAAGAAGAGTGAGAGGAAGATAATCTCGAGAAAGATGTATAAATATTTTTTGCCATCATTTTTGATGGCACGGGTACACTGCCGCGAAAAATTGAGACATACCGAAATGCATGCTAGGATAATAACTGTGAGTGGACGCTCTCTTTTAACTGATAGTGCAAAAAGAAATGTTTTAAATTAGTTTGACAAGTAATCTTGCTATCACTTAGTATAAGGCCAAAGATTTTAGAAATTGAGTTATTGTTTTCGGAATTGTGATTATCTTGAAAAGCTTAAAAGAGATAATAGAGGCTATTTAAGAATAAAATTTCAGCAAAAAAGGCCAACATGGATAGAAACGTGTCCAACCGTAAGACAGAAGCAGCAAGACTTCGACAGCCAGAAAGACGTTGTTCGTCCTATAGAAAACTGATTCTCTTCCCAAGCCCAAAACTGATTCGTTTGGGAACAAATTATCAACGGGCATTGCACTAGTTACTATAAAACAAGTAGACCCACACGTAGAAATTCACGTGTTTTTTACTGAATTTTCTCCTTTAATATGCCAGTAAATGCAGGGTTTGTAAGGAGTTTACACATTGAACGATGTGCCCTTGGTATCCACAATACGATGCGTACAATACATACCGAATTTTCTCCTATCTAAATCCTTGAGAGCGTGACAGAGAGACGGACCAAGCAAGCGGCAAACTGTGAATTATTATATAGTGGAATACGATACACGTTCACGGTATGTCACGATCTCCTACACGGTCACGTTATTGGTGGATAAGATACAGAATGGAAGTTCTGTTATATATTCGTCAAAAATATTCAGGTTCTAATAGTATCACGGGTAAAACTGAAAAATGTATTTTTTTCATACATCCATAATTCTATCACTTTTTAACTGTGCAATTTTCACAGGTACTATCTAGGCCATGTAAGTAAGTAGTAAATAAAATGCAGAATGTAAGTTTTGTTTATATTCATGAAAAAAAATTTATTTAGAGCACAATAATTCGTCGTTAACCTTTGATACATTCGTCTACGTAATTTCAAATTAGTTAAATCTAATCAAACTTATAACGGAAAAATGGATCCAAAAATAATCAATTTTATCACTTTTAAACCGTGGACTTTGCCCGCGAACTATTGGGTAGCCTAATAATTACCTCGGGACCAGGACAACTTGAAATTTAAATTTAAAAATTAGCGTGTTGTGTTTACTCAGTTTTTAACAAAAGCTCTTATACACAAAAACATTGAGTCAGAACTGGAGAGATTTTCTAACGTAAAAATAGACTGAAGATATTGCTGACGGAATAATTTGCAGACCATATCTACAATTGTCAATATGTTAACATTGATTTTTATTATTCTACTGAGAGTGACAGACCACAATAGAACTTTCAACGAACCAAAATATGACGCAAAAATAAGCATGTTATACAATCAATGAGATATTGGTAAAAGAGATGTAAAGTTATGGAGACTTGCCATGTACGGTGATCAATGCTTGAAATATGGTAAAAAGTTTTTGCCGTGCATGTGAGGATTTTATATGTATTAAAAGTCTTACCAAATTTATGAACTTCATCGAAAACAACCATGAGCATTTTGCACGTTGAGGATGGATGAGGCTACCTAACATAGAACATTACATTAGGCATAGAACATTACACTAGGGCAATGCTCATGACCCAGCATACGTGCTGTAGTCAGAAGTATAGCATGTGCCGGCAACAGAATTAACGTTTGATACGAATGTCACCTCACTGAAGATTATGAAAATTAGCAATCATGTAATAATCCCAACCATTGGTGTGACATGCAGGGTTGACAGAGATTTAGCCCCTTAATCGCAACAGCTCCTCGAGGCAGTGAACGATATGACTAGCATTTCCGAGTGCTTGAAATTTACTGGCGCTAACTTCAATATCGTTTTTATATGTTGCTCCCTCTGTACTCAGTCTAATTCTCTTTTATTGAGTCTCAGCAATACAGAATTATTGTTTCACCAAGCATTACTATCGGCAAATGTTGTGAAGAATAAATTATTTTGTAAGTCAAACCCACGACTGAGATCCGAACATGACGTGTCAAATACCTGGGCAAGACAACTTCAATTAACCTCTTAAAGCATTATTTATCTTTGCAAAATTCTAGTCATTTTGAAACTCATTTTTTATCAACTATACATTACAAACTAAAATGAGCAAAAAAATAATTTTGAGTTATAATAAGTGAGTATGGTGCTAGGAAAATTGACTATATGAATTAACACGAATATATATGTCCAAACGACAATCAATGGTTTCAATGAGTTTGACAGTTTATAATATTAAGAATACATAACAAAAAGTTTGTATGAATATGAGTTATACTAATCCTGTACGAAAATAGGATGCTCACATCTATTTAGAATGACATTTTTCGAAACATAGGATGATGCACAGGCTTTCAAGGCAAATCTTACATTGGTATCTTGTCTCTCTTCTGATTTTCTTTCCATTATTGTCCCGTTTCAAAGCACACACGATGCAGCGTCGTGTTGGAGTCTTTTTCTTATCTGTCGGTGGAAGTTAGACTGGAAAATGTCCACCTGAGTATCGCGCAGGATGATGAAACGAAGACGGTCTTCCAGGTCTTTCAGCTGGACACTCTGATCTATATTTTTCTATTGATTGGCGAACTACTTGCGTTCTGTATTCCAATGGTGAAAGTTTCGGTTTGCCAGCCTTGTTGTACAGAAGGTAGGAATTCCAGACAGCCATGCCGAACATATGGAAAAATAAGTTTCTGTAATATTTTTTGGTTCGTTTCTTAGCCACTGGGTAATCGGATAAGTGCTGGTCTGCTTTATCAACACCTCCCTTTGAGTGATTATAGTCGCAGACCACCATTGATTTCATTGTTGTTCTTCTTCGAGTTTGTATCTGTGACTGTTCTGTGCTGTGAATTGTGGAGAGAAGTGTCACATCCTTCTTCTCTTTCCATTTTAGTACCAGGATTTTTCCCTTTCTGTAGCCTTTTATCTCTCCTCTTTTCAGAAATGTGTTGCGCAGTTGAGGGGGCATGTTCTTCCTGTTTGCCCGCACTGTTCCATAACAATCTGTCCTTTGAGCAACGAGGAGTTCTGCTAAATTTGGACTAGTGTAATAATTGTCCATTGTTATGCAGTACCCTTTCTGTAATAACGGTTTAGCGAGAGACATAACAACACGTTCTGACATACCATCAAGTTGTTGCATTTCTAGGTCGAATTGAGTTCCTTTACCTACATATATATTGAATGGAAATACATAACCAGATGTTGCTTCACAGAGCATGAAAAACTTTATTCCGAAACGAGTACGCTTTAGTGGAATATACTGTATCCAACCCAGTCTGCCTTTATACATAGAGCATAAGACTTTCAGCAATAGAAATATTTTGCTCTGGAATGTAGCAACTGAAAACCCTTCTCTCTAAATAACAATAACCTTCATAAATTTTGTTTAGCTTAGGATTAGGATGTGAATTTGGATTGTAAGTTTCATTATTTGCAAAATGAAGGGATTGTTTCATTTTTTTCATATCGTGCTAGTGGCATTACACTTTTATAAATTGGCACAGCAAACAGTGGATCCCTTGACCAGTGCATGCGTACACATGGTGCTCTAATCATTCCATTGTGAATATTCAACGCAAAAAACAAGCGTGATTCTGGAATAAGTAAAGGCCTCCATTTTAGAACGTTAGTTTCTTCTGCGTATCTATTAGTTTCCGTGCATACCATATTCAACAACGTATCATCAAAGTACCGTTCAAAAAAAATCCAAGGGTTGCATCTCATCTGTTACTTCCACTTGCAATCCTGGCGTCCCTATAAAAGGAAAGCGTGGTGGAGCTTCATCATCCTGCCGCACAGTGCACCACACGTGAAGCATCATGAGAATCTTCAAAATCGCCTTCACGCGACGACTCGTCTAGATTTAGTTCAGTTTCACTTGATACTGCACTATTTTCTGAACTTTCTAAGCATTCTACAACAGATTCATCACCTAAATAGGTACTGAGCTCGCTATCAGTTTCTTCGACCATTTTCATGGGGCTGTTTACCACGAAAAACAACGTAAATAACACTACTAATACAACACCGCAACGACACAAACACAGCCGGTACTCCACATGTTTACTCAGTCATGCACAGCTAATTACTGCCCAAAGAGAATTATTGAGACTCTTTGTTGAGCAGGTTTCAAGCGGGTGTGGCAGCTGTCAAATGCACGATAAAGCAATCAGGACGAATATTTTTCGTTGGTGTCTCATAATGTTACAGCTTAGTGCGAGTAAATACGGCCAAATGCTGACTCAATGCATCAAACAATGATTTAGACGAATATATACGGGATAACCCAAAAGTGATACGGAACCGGCGGATGAACATATTCGGGTTAATGTTTTAAGGGGTTTAATTGGTGGTGAGGGTGCGTGAAGCAGTATTGATGCAGCTCACCTTATTAGCGTGGTGGTGGTGGTCATGCTTGTGGTGGTGAGGGTGCGTGAAGCAGTGTTGATGCAAACAGTCGCTCAGAGGCTCAGTGTCGCTGTCAGGACCGCTGCTGCTACTGCTGCTGCTACTGCCCTCGCTGCCTCCACCTCTCCTACCTCCGCCTCCGATCTCCTCCCGCCACTTCAAACCCTGCACAAAGAAGCATTTTCACTATTATAACACAATTTAAAACGTAACATTTATAAGTTTACATGACCCTACTTTTTACCAATAAAAGTTTTGGATTCACAAGCAAAAAATCAACAGTTGTGCAAAAACTTGTGTGATCTACACACGATTATTTGCGTACAGGCGGAGATTAATTTACTTTCGTGCAATTTCGAATTTAAGTGAAAAAATATCAAAAGGGTCTTACGTTTATCCAAAGATTACGTGAAAAATCATTCTCATTTATTTGCACAAAAAATGATTGGAAGTGCATTAGGAAACACATTAGATCAGAGATTTACATATAACACAGTTTGAAACGCAACAGTTTTCAGTGTCTGAGGCCCTACTATTAACCAATAAAAGTTTTGGATTCGCTAGCAAAAAATCGAAGCCAGTTGTGCAAAAACTGACGTGTTTTCCGTGATCTACGGACGAATATTTGGATGTAGACAGAGTTTCATGGAGTTTCGTGCAATTTCGAATTTTAGTGAAAAAATATAAGAAGGGTATATCCTTACGTTTTTTCCAAAAATTACATGGAAAATCATTGTCATTTATTTCCACAAAAAATGACTGAAGTACATTAGGAAACACATTAGATTAGAGTTTTCTGTGTAACAGTTTGAAACGCAACATTTTCCCATTTACGTCACCTTACATTTTACCAGGACAAGGTTTCGCTGGCAAAAAATCAAAGCCAGTTACACAAAAATTGGTGGGTGTTAAGTGATCTACGCACAAATATTGGCATACTAGATAGTTCCTGTGGGAACTCCATGGTCCAAAAGTGATAAAATTAAGGATTTTTCGATCCATAATTAAGTTATAAGTTTGATTAGATTTGACTAATTTGAAATTATTTTCGAGACGAATTTATCAAAAATTTGCAACCAACTATTCTGTTTTAAACGAATATTTGTAATGAATATACACAGAACTTCCATTCTGTATCTTATCTACCGATGATATGGTCTAGATAGTACCCGTAGAAATTCTACAATTTACGTGATAAAACTCAAGATCTATAAAATAAAATACATTTTTCAGTTTCAGCCGTGGTACTATCAGAACCTGAATATTTTTCATGAAAGTGTACAGAACTTCTATTTTGTATCTTATCTACCGATAGCAAAGCCGTGTGTTAACGCATAGAGGGCTAATAACGGAAAATATGACATATTTTATGGTAATCCGCCGAATTTGGTATCCACAATAAAACGCTTATTGCACATGTGTACCCGTTTTGATTTCAGTTCAACTATTTTTCTTTAGTAAGAGATAGGACGTAATGGGACGGACACTCACAGAGAGATAAAGATGAAGATACACTGTATATTATATATGTGGCTAGATAATTTTTTCACTTCCTATTTTGCATGATGCTCTCTTTATATTTATCAAATTGAATATGTCAATCAGAAAACAGAATTTAATTTTATTCATGCATTAAAACCAAATAAAATGTTTGGAATCATGCGCATTAAAATTCTAAAAAACTATTAAAACGTTGAACATCGGTGGTTATTCGAATAATTTCATTCTTCACCGACTAAACTATTTATGTCTGAAGGATGAATGGCATGACCAATAACTCTATTGACACAGTCCTGGACATCCTTGGAGCAAGATGTCATAATGGTTCTAGATTATCTCATCTAAAAGCAGTAATAATATCCAGTTCATAGAAAAAACTGAATGCTGAAGGCTACTGTATCGTTTTAATAAAGTTTCAATTCATCTCCATATTAATAGTTTCATTTCTACATGGAGGAGAGTTCTTTCAGAAAGCTCCAGATATAAAGTGTGCGTCAAAATTTGCTCGTAAATCATTCTTATTAAACAGATTCAAGCATCATAAATGGCCTGATCAGTCACAAAATTTGGATCATGTTTAAAATTGGCACTGAATATTACCAAATGTGAAAATTTCAAAGAACGTATTCATCAATTGTATGTAAATTATTTACATGGACAAGGGAACTCAAATACCAAATAAATATCCCTGTTTAATAGAGAAAAAATGCGGAAACGCTACGTAGCAGCGAAAAGTGAAAAAATATTACCTTCCAAGAATCAACTTGTGCGAACACATTCATAAGTCATGAAAGTCATTTCAAATTTTCCAATTGTTTGCATTTAGGAATTAACCCGACATGCATTCATTACAAAACAATCGTAAAGTTTACGATTGCCAGAAGTGCCAGAATTAATAATTTTCCCAGCTCTAAAACGGTGCTTTGGGTAGATGCTGTGAAATTCATTTGAAGTCTACGGATATTACTCCTGAGATTTAATTTACTTTTCCGACATATTGCCCATTCGTTGTTGCGACAAATATCTTTGTTCATGCTCAGATTCTCAAACTAGGTATAAAAATCTAAATTAAACCGTGTATGTCAGGAAATGCATTGTATGATAATACTTCTAATAGATTTATTAGATACAATGAATTAAATATGTATCGTAAATGCGTAGTTCACATAGACTTATTTTTTAGTTGTATTTCCCTGCACATATTTCGTGTTGAATGATTCTACGAGTGTGTAACCAGTTCTTGAATGTATTCAGACTGATAATATTAATTGTTATTCATAGGAATGCTTAAAATATGATTCCACTTCTGTTTTTTACCAACAAATGTTTCTGGTGACAATTGTGCTCAGCTACCATCTGTACAAACCTACTCCTTTGAGGATTACGCTGACTGAAAGCTGAGTCAGTTATTGTAGTTTGTTGCTGATGCCGTTAAGTTGTAATCTATATGTAAATACATAGACTATAGTAGAGTGTTTATTTTTATATTTTCAGATCATTCAGTGTACTCATAATGCAGATAGATGTTTTCTGAATTCAGTGAAATATCTTAACCTGTTAACGGTCACAGCTCACTTGACAATAATAATACTATTGTCATATTTCAATTGTAATATGACAGTAATAACAACGCTAATTGAACTAATAAATATTATAACATCATATGATATTAACGTTTCTGTGGAATATAGCAAAGATCATGGTGTGCATAATTTTATGATTATTGGCAGCGTTTTTGTTCATGACACATGTGTTAACGTTTTTTTATGTAAAACAATTTTTGAGAATAAGTGTCCCAAATGAGGCAAGCTCTAAAATTTTACACAACTGTGGTGGTCTTGAATTCTTTGTCATCGCGGATATGACTGAATAAGAATGTATCGCGGAAGACGGGACATTTAAGGTAAGATCTCTTCAAAACTAAATCCAGCATAAACTCCTGCAACCAAATGTCTGGGACAATGCAGCAGTAAAGAACTATGTATTCCTTAAAAATTCACCTTGTTAGAAAAAAAATCCCATTTAGGAAAAAATATGTTCTGGACAGCAAACGGAGCTATGGAATGTTTGAACTCTTTACTACCCTGAAGATGGAGCCCAATGGTGAATTTTCCTAAAAAATCGTCCATCACCTCTCACTGCTCAAAACTGGACTGAAGCATTACTTCTTGGACTTCACATGTGCCTACATCACTTATCCATTTTCCGTTGATCCAACCGATCTACATGTCCGAACCAGGAAACAGAAAAAATGTTTGATGAGTGAGCAAAGGCGAAGGGCAAGTAATTTTATCCAAAAAACTTGTGAGTGAACATGGACTCCTCATACTCGATACTAGCCCTTTGCGCTGTCCCCCAGCTACTGATTTTCACTTCCACGTGTGATTGCGAGCAGAGGCTCTATTATGATGTACACTAAGTCCAAGAGCAGAACCGTCTTGCCGCTCCTGGTGTAAATTTCGATGTGTTATTACCAAGGTTATGCCACGCATAGACCATTTGGTGGAGAAGATACAGCTACAGCCCACACATTAAAATTTAATTGTGTTCTAATTATGAGTTAATTGACGTCTGATAGAAAATGTTTTCTGGAACCAGGTAGTAGGCGGCGGTGGTACGAGACCTTCAAATGATATTTGACAAGAAAAAGTTTGAGAGGCACTGATTTAATCGCACAAAGTAAACCTTGTTTCTCCAACAGTACGAATTTGCCTAAACGTACGTCAAGGAGATGTATTTTTACTAAACAAGAGAGAAAAATACCAAGAACTGATGATTTCTGAACTTACCAAGCTTTGTGGACACAAGCCATCAAATGCGTTATGTTGACGCAGTTGGAGATTTAAAACGCAGTGACTGGATAATTAACAGATAGGTAAGTTTTTAATTTATTTGCCAAATTCATTTGCCAAGCAGTAAAATCACAATAAATCGTCTAGATTTCGTTGCAGACTGAAATATTTATCATAAACACCGTTTAGACACAAATTATGAGGTAATTCTTGTCTTACATCGAACTATGCAATCAACAGTTCGGATTCGCTACATGAATGATCACATCATACTGTAGTGAGGGTAAAATAGATAGAGATGGTCACGGCTGGAGGAGTTGATGTTAGGCATTCAGTGAGTACTGTTGTCTTGAACAAAAAATAATATTTTACACAGGATTTCGAGTTACCAGCAGGGTTCAAGAAAACATAACCTGCACTGAAATTTCAATGGAAGGTGTAAACTGCAGACCTTTGTAGTTTTACAGGCCTCCATGGATATTATTTGCGACGCCACTTGGACTGTCAACAAAGCTGGTGTTACATACTGAACTTCAACATATTTTCTAGCACAACTAGGTTGAAACAAGGTTCTTATTCGTTTCAGTTTAGAAAAACGAAATGTTAACTGCTACTTTTGTGGTATGATAATGGACTTTTCTCGTACAACTACTATCCTCATGATCTAGGGGGGAAAAAAGCAAGGGTACATTCTGGAAAACAAGTTGGTACATTACTGGACGCTGATCATCAGTTGATCAAGCATGAATGAGAATAATCTTAAAATATGGACTGTAATAGGACGTTTCATAATTAAACAGAGGCTATACAATACGTACGAGCTCAAGCTAAATGTTTATGACATGCATCTCAAACTTAAACCTTGCACCTGATGAAAATATGTCATGAAAACAATATTGATTAACTGTTCAGAATAAGTGGTTGAGGTGAAGAAATAATCATGCAGAATTCGTAGGCAAAAAACTTGGTATATTTTTGTTCTACTCGCCAGGATTTCTGTGAGGAGAGGATCAAGATAACATCACGGACTACTAGAAACCATAAGTTACAGAATCGAATGTTAAAATGAAGCTGTGCATTTATAAGCACAAACTAAAAAAAATGATCAGGAATTGGATGAAAACATAATGATAACATGAATTAAACCCAAACATTCAAGGACTAAATAAATTAGCTGAAAAATAGAAACTAGCCTGAAAATTTTGGATAAATTTTAATTCCTCTACTTTTGATTTATTATCGTATGAGGTGAAGAGATTGCTAAGCTCGACAAAGAGAACTGATTGAGGTTTCATGCTCTTTTGCGTACATTGGATCTTCTGAGAAATGAACACACACATTGTGGGCGACCTCTTGCATGTTTTGAGTCACCGAAGACGTTTTACAGCTTCGATGATCTGCGAAGATTGTAATATTGATTACTGCCTAGTCACTGAACCAATCGCAGATGCCCAAATTTGGCACCGGCGGCCATTTTGCAAGTTGTCCTACCCTGATGCTCAGTTGTGTGGACCTTACGAATGCCCACGAGTCTCGACATCGAGTCCATTTAGTTTTATTGATATGTGTGAGTGTTGAGGTTACTTTTTTCAGCGGTTCACTCTGATGCTGAATTTAACAATGATCATACGCGTGTCACATGAGAAACAAAGGAGCTTTCTGTCTTATGTTCAGTTATATGATGAAGAAAGAACAAGGAAAGCGAGGGCTGCGTGAGGGAGGAGTCCTCAACACCATAGCGCCGCCCACCGCCTACGAGCCGCGCTTCCTCTTGCCGACGTTATTTTGATCTTGCCAACTATCGATCTCCTTATTCGGATTAAAAAATAGTTCAAACTATAAGTCTTATGCTAAATTGATCAATACAGTGACAATAGAAAATTTTTGAGGGTACAGAATGTTGGTTTCTGTAGTGAGTTTAAGAACGACTTGGTATTTGAGATACAATTCCCCTCACTCTGCCCTCGCGTCCTCGACTCCCTCCACTGCGTCCTCTTCCATTCCAACCCCTCTTTTCCCTTCCCCCACGCCTACGCGACTGTTTACTAGCCTAAATATTTGAAGTCTACAGGATAAGAACATCTCTCTCACCATGCCTTGAAAATTTTGTAAAAGTGAAGCAAATGAAGGAATTCAAAGTACAAAATTCATAACTGCTTGCATTGCTGACAGCAGCAAACAATTTCAGCTTGGCTCCCCATCCAGCACCTCCTGCATCAGATGCACTAGACACATAGCGAAGAGCATCGAAATTGCACTGAGTTTATACATTCTTATCAAAATTTGTCAATTATTTAACCAACGTTGAGTGTGCAAGTATCATTTAGAGGTGTCATGACTACAATATTTAGCAGCTAAATGCATTCTTTCATGCTAGTAGTTTTTTGACGCTAGGACTCCTCAGTTATTTGTATTCAAAGGGATACAAGTAAATATACAAATTCGATGAACTCATTTCGAAAGTTCAAAAAACCAAGATTCATCTTTGACAAAAATTTATGGTAATTTTACGAAGAAAGATCAGACAATCGAATGAAAAAGCTTCTGTGGAAAATAACCTAACCCAGCAAATACCATTATAAGAAAGGTTACTCTATGAAAAAATGTTTCATAAAATGCCGCGTAAGGAAAGATTACACTATGGACGACAACTTTGTAGAAGGGTATTTCATGACAGATACGAGTAATAATGTAATATAAAGACCTGCTTGCTGAAACAACTTCTTAGTGCCAACAAATTCCTAGTTGGAATAATACCAACAAAAAACAAGAATTACAATTTTCATCCGAATAGTAGAACTAACTACGGGAGAAAAATGATAATCAAACACAAAGCAACGCCTTACTACGCGGTAAAACCTCACACAAGCACCTGACTGCTATACACAACCACATCACAGTGTCCATATTAATTTTCGTAATGAGAGGTAAGAAACATCATTTTCCTCATATGCACATGTTGTATGCTTGGACCACGTGCTTGTCCAAGCCAGGCGTGGATATCGCTCCATGGCCAGCAATGTCACTTCGATATACTGTGGGCTTTTAATTATTGTTTTAAAGAATGATTCACGTACAACTGCTTTTGAATTATTGAGTACATTAAATTTGAGTATTGAGTACATTATCAAATTTAGGTGAGATTAAAACAAAATACTAAACAAATAGGGCGTAAAACGTACTTCGTATAGAGCTGTGTTTTCAGATCCACAACAAACTTTCTGGACGCTAACAGAAATACTTATAAACAATCCGTCGCCTAAGGGGGATTCATTTCTTCCAAACATTAACATTGCAAATCAAAAATAAATCACCTGCACAATTCACATAAATTTTATTTTTTATCAAAACTGACTGTTAATTACACACTTACTTTTAAAGCACACATAACAGAAATATACTAGATCGAAATCGGGGAGCTGTTTTCTAAATATTCTAATATCATACAGTGGCTTTTATTTGAGGGTTATAACTGATTTTTTACGAGCTACGATTGGTGGACACAATTAACTACATATAACTCAGAATAAACAACAGATGTGGTCAAACCTCATTTCTTGAAACATCGAAAATAAATTCAATTTCAATTTACCCCTACGATAAAAGCGAAAACAATATTGCCCTATATTTTGAGTTCGTTGTTCACATTCATGAACATGCAAAAAACTAGTCACATGAATAAGCAAACAGAGTTCCATAACATATTTTGTAATCACAAGACTAATTGAAAAGCAGAAAAGGTTTCGAAAAGAGAACAAACACTAGTTTAATTTTTAACAACAAAACACAACAAATTGCAAACACAGCCAGACCGAATCACACATTACATATGAGCTATCAGTGCACATCAGTCAAATCATACAAAAAATTCGAAAAGATTATCTCGTACTCGATTTGACTAGACCACTTTTGAAAAAAGGACAACGTACTTTAGTTTACTTCAAATGTATGTAAGCGATATTCAGATATGACGAGAAAGAGTAAAAAGACTCGAATGATACTAGACTCATCTATGAAGGAAAAAGATATTCAGAGAAGACAAGAAAGAGTAAAAGACTCAAATGATATTAGACTCATCTATGAAGAAAAAAGATATTCAGAGAAGACAAGAAAGAGTAAAAGACTCAAATGATACTAGACTCATCTATGAAGAAAAAAGATATTCAAAGAAGACAAAAAAGAGTAAAAAGACTCAAATGATACTAGACTCATCTATGAAGAAAAAAGATATTCAGAGAAGACAAAAAAGACTAAAAAGACTCAAATGATATTAGACTCATCTATGAAGAAAAAAGATATTCAGAGAAGACAAGAAAGAGTAAAAAGACTCAAATGATACGAGACTCATCTATGAAGAAAAAATATTCAGAGAAGACAAAAAAGAGTAAAAAGACTCAAATGATATTACACTCATCTATGAAGAAAAGGTTGAAGTCCAGCGAGAGAAATTTTTGAGCTGCCAACGAAAGACTTGTTTTATTTCTGTTGCTTTCGTCCTTCCAAAAGAAGGTAGTCATTCTATGCACTTAAATAGAGTAATTGAGAATATTTTTCATATAAATAGACTATTACAAACATCTGAGCCAGAAACGGTTAGTTGTCAATGAAGAATGCATTATTGTCTTGTTTTGAAAGTGATTATTCCAGGCGCGATGAGTAACTTTTATTCCTTCTAGTATTCTGTAACTATATAAAAGATATAAAATATTCCGCTGCAAAATGTTCTTTACAATTTACATCGCTTATCATAATAATTTATTTTTCCTTTGTTAAAGTTTTAGGTCATTTACTGCGGAAAAATGTTTCTTTTCATTCCCAGAGATTTATGTTCAAAGTAATGTTTACTTTTGTTTCTTCCAGTGTCGATTTCTCAAAGAAGTACTTTTTAAATGTGAAAATACATACCAACCAGGTATAGATTTATTTTCAGTTTTGATACTCCAATACTTCTTAAATGCGCATTAAGAGTGTTGGAGTAGTTGCCCTATGACCTTATGTACTGTATGAACCATCATTCAAACCAAGACCACCATGTCATTATGTACTGTATGAACCATCATTCAAACCAAGACCACTATGTCATTATGTACTGTATGAACCATCATTCAAACCAAGACCACTATGTCATTATGTGCTGTATGAACCATCATTCAAACCAAGACCACTATGTCATTATGTACTGTATGAACCATCATTCAAACCAAGACCACTATGTCATTATGTACTGTATGAACCATCATTCAAACCAAGACCACTATGTCATTATGTGCTGTATGAACCATCATTCAAACCAAGACCACTATGTCATTATGTGCTGTATGAACCATCATTCAAAACAAGACCACTGTCATTATGTACTGTATGAACCATCATTCAAACCAAGACCACTGTCATTATGTACTGTATGAACCATCATTCAAATCAAGACCACTGTCATTATGTACTGTATGAACCATCATTCAAACCAAGACCACTATAGTTGTGTAAAATGTTTGAGCTTGCCTCATTTGAAACACTTATTCACAAAAATTGTTTTACATAAGCAAATGCGTTAACACTCGTGGCTTAAACAAAATCAATGAAAATAATCATAAAATCATACACACCATGATCTATGCTACATTTAGATATTTCACTGAAGTCAGAAAACATTTATATGCATTATGAGTACACTGAATGATCCGAAAAGATAAAAATAAACACTCTACTATAGTCTATGTATTAACTTATAGATAACAACTTAACGACATCAGCAACCGACTCCAATAACTGACTCAGCTTTCAGTCAGCGTAATCCTCAAAGGAGTAGATTCGTACAGATGGTAGCTGAGCACAATTGTCACCAGAAACATTTGTTGGTAAAAAACAGAAGTAGAATCATATTTTAAGCATT
>VCRD01000802.1:132163-148755 GCA_006783055.1 Trinorchestia longiramus | reverse complement strand
CCTTGTAAGTCCTTTTCATATAATCGATGTTTGCGTTCTCTGAAAATTTCACATTTGGTTATATTCAGTGCCAATTTGAAACATGATCCAAATTTTGTGACTGATTAGACCATTTTTAATGCTTGAATCTGTTTAATAAGAACCATTTACGAGCAGCCTCTGACGTACACTTTATATCTGGAACTTTCTTATAGAACCCTCCTTCTCCATGTAGAAATGGAATTATTAATATGGAGATGAATTGAAACTTTATTAAAAAAATACAGAAGCCTTCCGCATTGTTTTTTCTATGAAATGGATATTATTACTGCTTTTAGATGAGATAATCTAGAACCATTATGACGTCTTGCTCCAAGGATGTCCAGGACTGTGTCAATAGAGTTATTGGTCATGCCATTCATCCTTCAGACAAAAATAATTTAGTCGGTTAGGGACGAAATTATTCGTATAACCACCGATGTTCAATCCTTTTAGCAATTGTTAAAATCTAATGCGTGCATGGTTCCAAACTCTTTATTTGTTTATAGAATGTAACAGTATTATTAAGTATATGACAAATATGAAATTAAGCCTGTCACATTCTATAAACAAATAGAATTAGGAACCATGCGCGCATTAGATTCAAAAAATGGCTACAAGGGTTGAACATCGGTGGTTATACGAATAATTTCATAGTCATATACTTAATAGTATATGACAGGCAGAACGACAGGCTTAATTTGACAAGTATCAGAACATCATGTAAAAAGGGAAGTGACCAAATTATTTAATCAATGAAAAACTTCCGTTTAAAAAGAATCGATCCTTATAATTATAAAAATTCACGATATCTATTTTATGTACAGAGCATTGTAAAATATTTACTAGAATATTATAAAAAGTTCCAGTAGCGAACATAGCGTGGTGCAATAAGCATCATCATTGTCACTCCTACTATGACAGCTGGATAGTCATTACAAATGAACTTGCATTGATTTGAGGCAAAAGATTATTGACTCTCACAAATCCAGTAATAGTTGCTTAACTATTTCAAAATGTTAGGCTATCTCCAGATCTACCGTACAGCTCAACGTATTTAAGCAGAACCTAAATGGACCACGACAGGCGACGTCACTTTCTTGGACAAAAAAATTGGTTTTGTGAACGAGTACTATAGAGTGAAAAAACGATAATTGAATTATTGAAAATAGAGATGCAAACAAACTTTCGCTTGCGCGTCAGCAAGGTGAGGCTTTTCCCTCTATGAATACAGTGCTAACGGTTACAGATGAAGATGGTTGCATATTGGTGTGGGATTGTTTCAACTTAAATAGGACTGGTAATTAAATTTTAATCAAAGGAGTAATGATATCTGATGACCACATCAAGATACTGAATAAAAACCTCAAGCTATCGGCGTAAATCTTGAGGTCAGCCGTTGGTTCAAACTGCATCTCAACACTGACCCCAAGCATGAAGTAAGTCTAGTTCCGCGACTGTTCGGTTAAAAATAAATTAGTTTTTCTATACCTTCGATAAATCCTGATTTGAATCTACTAAAATCTAGGACGAGAATTGAAAGTTCAAACACATCAGCGAGCTTCGAAAAACCTTCAAAATTTAAAACATGTTTTGAATGGAAAATATCCCTGCGTAAACATGTTCAAATTTGATTAGAAAGTATAAAAATCGTTTCCGGGAAGTTATCAAGATGAAAGGCCATGCTATTGGCTATTAATTTTCAAATTATGTTCCTTTGTTCTAATTGTAAGAATATTTTTATTAATATATTTCTTTTGTGATAATTTGGTTGAATTTGTTAAGTTAAATTTGCCGTTCTGAAAACTGAATTAATAATAGACAGTTTGAAATGAAACGAGCATTAAATTCTAAGAAATTACTAAAAGTATTGTACATTGGTCGGTGTACGAATAATTTCGTCCTAAAGTGTACGTCTTTTGACCTTCACGTCAACACCTAGAAAAAATTTTTGTGAAGTTTTATGAATGTTTTCCGGATGAAGAAGATAAAAGCCAAATTAACTATAACTCAGCTTCATGTCTGAAAGAAACACGTCAGAGCCAATACCTTTTAAAACACCATTTTTACAACGACGAAAAGCATGATGGTGTGGACCATCCTGTATCTAAAGGTACCAGGAACATCCACATCATAGAAATGTCCATGAACAAGGGCAGTGTAACTAGTTATCGTAGAAAATTATCTCTTATGTTAAGAACCCTTAACACAGAGAAGGACGAGGTTTTACATAAATTAATAAGTGATGACTTAATGTGGCGGGAATGGAAACATGGCTTGCGATTCCTGCATGGGAATGCACGGTTACGGCAGACGCTATGGTATTCCAGACATAACTCCATAATCATTCAAGATTGACAAATGGCAACAGCAAAAAAATAATCCAGAGCATGCCCTGAATTTTATTCGTACATAGTTTTGAGAGCACAGCAAGAATTAAATTGAAGCTATCATTATGTAAACTTAAATCTGACTGAGAACTTGTGCGAGCACTGAAGAATTGAATTCATTTTAGGAGCCTTAAAAATGTTAGCAAATTGATAGTTATTTGTAAAAAATTACAAAATGTGTACAGAGGTAATATTACAGTACCTTAGTGAAGAACTATGTCCAAAAAAGATACTGTACAGAGATAGGCAACAGAGTGTACTCAACTAGGTATCATATTAACAACCATTAATAGATTTTTTCGAAAGATTTTTGAAGTCAATGTCGTCAATAATTTCAGTTTTGTACGAACATCATCTATTTTTCTCTTTTCTCTACAAGCAAGAACCTTATTGTGGTTTATATCTTATAGTTTAATTTTATTAGGCTTGAAATTTTGGGAAAAAATTTGGACTAAGCTTTGAATGCATGCGCTCTTTTTCCCGAATCACACTTTTTAATCATTTGTTCAAGAAGCTCAATCTTGTTTGCCTCATCAGACCATAAATTAAATAGTTTTTATATCGCACTGAAACTGGTAGTGGTAGTTTTATTTGCTACATCTACTCAAATGTTGAATTCTGAGCGATGATTTTATCCTTTGGAGACGAACTGGACAAATTCTACAGCTATTTAGCAGCCTTCAAGACAAGTGGAAGCCCCATCCCAATCCCACACTCTCTGGTCTCATGTAAACGCATTCAAAGACTGCCACAAGCCTACCATCTTCTCAACGTCTCTAAACACTATCTTTAAAACAAATATTCAACTACCAAAGAGTGATAATAACTGAAAGCATCTAACAGCATAGTTTTTTTTTGACAACATATATGTACTTAATTTGTTGATGAATTTCATAAATAGAAGTTTCTAGATGCTGAAATTTTTCAAGTACACCGGTGTGTCAATATGAAACATATCTGAAGAAATTAAACTCTTTGAAGAATACCTCAAGTCCTATTAAGGTATTGTAAATATTTTATTTGAAAAGTAGTCGGTTGATTTTAAGTGAAGAGTTCACAACAACCAATTAATTACCGTTACACAAAAGTTAGAATGGCTTTTTTTCTTATGTTACTAAAGTCGAATATGCTCAGTAAGGAGGCATGGTAGTCATCAGATCCTATAGTAGCACAGTTACGGCCAATTGCCAAATTAAAAACGGTGATTATTCATAAGTAAACGAATTTGCTTCAAGAAAAAATGCATTAAACTGCTACTACAACATTATGCGTAAGAATAATTTAAGGAAATCAACAGCACAAGACTAGTAGAAAGGAAATTAAAAAAACATTGTTGGCATGGATTTTGAGCAAATTTCATAAAGAAAAACACACATCTTATACTATGTACGCAACGAAGCATAGCTTCTCCCACACTATGAAGAGCACGCACAGCGTTACCCACATCAAGAAAAACACTCACGAATTCTACTACAAGAACACACGCTGTTTCTATCAAGCTATAATGCACAAAGTAAGCGTCTGGCTTCTACTACATCGAGAAGAACATACATAATTTCTACTGTACTAAGGAAAACAAAGACATTTTTCTCTAAAGAGAACAATGGACTCAACGTTTCTACTGCACAAAAAGAATAAGCGAAATTTCTATTAGAAAAAGAACACGTACATCTTTTCACCAAAAACCCACACGCATCACTACTTTAAAACACGCATGGCTTCTACTACATAAGAAATACACACACAGCTTACACAACAAGAAAGAGATTACGCTCGATTTCTACCCACCAAGAACACACACGGTTTATACTACAGAAGAATAACACGCGACAATTCTACTACGCCGAGAACATGAACAGTTTTTACTGTATCCAAGAGATTGTTCACAGCATCTGCTATCTTACAAGATGAGCACGAACAGCTTTCCTCGAGTTCGTAGCACTAGCAAGAGAGCAGCCGAGGCACATGAGAGAACAACTAGAGAAGAAAGTTGATGTAACAATTACAGGGGCAATTTAATGATGGAAACTGGATATCACACTTCTTGGCGTTTGTTTCCAACAGCGGAAAACATCGAGCACAGATGACTTAATAGAGGCCGGACTCAGACAGAGGAACTTTTTAAATATTAGATCTGCGACTTTGTGTTCGGGTTTTATGCAAGTTAACTTCACCATATGTTCTAGTCGGTAAATTGGAGTCCAAATAGATAAGAAGATTCCCAGCATGAATGCGGCCAAAGCTATATCACACTGATGAATTTTTCATTGGATTTGGAAACTAGTAAATTTAATTGTTTTATTTATATCTTTAAAAAATTATGCATGTAATATATGTAGTACTTCACAATTACTTTTGAGTCACAGAATTAATCAGGAAATTGGGAGGAAATAACTTTTATTGATTGATTTAACTAAACTTCGTTCGTTCGTAGACTCAAGTTAGCCTGTCACAGAATCTGCAGGGTACGATGCTGTTCAAGTGACTCAACGAGCCTTACTGCACATCACACGCACCACGGACATCAAATGGATAGTTTCAGCGCGAGCTGTGTACGCAGCATTGCACATTATGGTACAGGCGAAACAAGCAAAACAGTCCGTAAAGCGAATTTTCTAATTTCTACTTCTATGGTTGTCTCAATCGACAGCCGTCTCACAAGACTCAAAGTGAAATTTTCTGAGGTTTTCTTCATGAAATACAAATCTAGACTTGATATTTTTAAAGTATCAGGTTGATGCAAAAGTAATGACCAAATTTTGAAACTAATGTTGAAAATGAGATTTTTAAATTATTTGTCTCTTGTTATAGTTTTAGCAAATTTTTGTGGCTAAAGTGAACTGTTTTCTTTGAGATCGTCCTTGTTTTGTTCATATTTTTCATGCCAATTGAAGCCCATGTTTGTTCTAACCAAGGATCACTCTATGAATTTAATAAAGATGTTAACACAGGTGCAGCGACAAGATATATCCAGAATGCAGTGAATCAAAGAACTTGCAGGAAATGGTTTTCTCGTTTTCGAAATGAGGATTTTAATCTGAAAAATATTCAAAACAAGGTCGTCCTACAAAACTTAGCTCTGAAATTTTGGATAGGCTTGTTTCAGAAAAGCCTACCAGCACCTCTAAAGAGCTAGAAAGACAATTGAACGTAGTCTATACAACTGTGCTACGAGAGTTGAATCACATTGTAAAGGTTTCAGTGGCTGGAAAATAGGTCCCTCATGAGCTACCTCCAAAGACTACCAACAACGTGATTCTTGTTGTCAGTCATTGCTTTCACGACACATTTCATAATCATTGTAGGGTAGAGCTGTTACAGGAGATGAGAAATGGGTCCTTTACCATAACATTAAAAGATATCAATGTTAGATCAGTCAAGAAAGTAAACCATTTTAATAATCGAGAGCAGGCCTTCCTCCAAAGAAGATAAAGTTGAGTGTTGGGTGGGACTTTAGAAGAAAAATTCTGTATAAGCTGTTAGACAATAACAAAACAATTGATGCTAATTTTTACTGTCAGCAACTTCTTCGACTGAAAGCAACATTGATCCAAAAGCGTCCATCGTTGGCCAATAGAAAAGGTGTCATCCTTCATTACGACAATGCTCGCCCTTGCACTGCTTGATTGGCCAAAAATCTTTTGGAAGAGCTTTTGGTTGGGAAATACTGCCTCACCGTCCTCATTCTCCTGACCTTGCATCGTCTGATTATCGTTTGTTCCGAGGATTACACAACCATTTGAATAGTCTTAGGTTAAGTACAAAAGAAGAAATTGGAAATGAATTGACTTCATAGTTTGCTTCCCAAACTAGAAGTTTTTACAAGCATGGCAAATATCAGCTACTTGACAGATTGAAAAAAACCATTGCAAACAATAAACTATATAAATGAACAAAGATTTCACATTCGTTGTTACTCATTTTTTACCTAGATCTTAAATCGGTTATTACTTTCGCACAACCTCATACTTTGTGTTCGACTGTCAGTAAAAGGAGAAATCATTAAAGAGTTATGGAGAGGCTGGTTCCTACGAATAGTTTCAACTGTAAGAGACCTGAAGACTTGGACAACTGAGGACAGGATTGCGCTTCAGTGTATGACAATCACCGACATAAAGATTTCACAAGTGCAACTCCAAAATACAGGAACTGAACAAAAACACTCACCGAAATAAATTCAGTAGGGTAGTCCATTGAAATTTTATACTTGATACGAAAAACAGTAAAACAGTAAAAACAGTTGATACAATTATAGCGCTGACTTTCTTGCAGTAAGTAGTTTCCTAAAATATATTTCGCAAGATAACCAATTTATCGACATATAAACTAAGAGAATTTCGTACTAATTTGATAAATTACTTCTTTTTCATTAGTTCATAAAACATTAAGTGTTGTTATATTGGTTTAACTTCACATCAATAATTCTATCAACGCATTGTCATTCATAACAGGTAGGCGTCAAGCAATTTGTGAGGATGGAAATGAGTTACAATGAGATGGTTTCCGTGCTTTGATTGTAGCACAAATTCAAATGATTCTGCTTTGAGCTTGAGGAATTCAATGCGACCGACATCGAGTGGAATTAGATCATTGAAATCACGTTTTTTCGGCTTGGGATACGAATGTACTTACAAGTATAACAATAAACGCAGCTTATTTTAAATTAGTGTATCAATTTTTGACGTAGTTTTCTTGAAAACTCCCAAAATTTACAACGAATTGGTTATTTATTCATAAATTAGTCATTTAACAATTCAATGAATCACACCTGACCTAAATTTTTAAATACAATGATTTAAGAATTCGATCCCTTTGTGAAGAAAAACCTTCTAATTTCAACTACTCAAAATAAGAGTAAAAGGAACTGTAATATGATGAACTATTGTACTTTATGCTTCGATCTGCCCTCTAGACAGCTAAAACACATCAACTTCAGACCTTAATTATCAGATAAATTATGATCAATACCCAAAATTGAAGAATGAATTAGCTTCCACACCCATGGATTGAAATTAGGTTTTAGAGTAACGGTGAGGTTAACAAGCAATGAAGAGGGAACTCATTTTTTGATTGAAATATTCGAGGAAAAAATTAAAACGACAAGTGTCTTGAAACTTCGAAGTGAGTCATGAGCTGCTCATCAGCCAGGCTGTGTGAAGCCTTCAGGTTGCTCCAGAAAAGCTAGTTAGCGAGATTGTGAGATGCCTTCAGGTATCCCCAACGAAGCCAGTTAACGTAATTGCTCCTTCAGATGTCCCAGTAAAGGTACATGGTTAGCATGATGGTGAGAAGCCCTCAAATGATTATAATGAAGCTAGTTGGAGCAATTAAGCCCTTAAAACTGCCTCATGAAGTAATTATAGAGCATGAAATCTTTAAAAGTCTTCAGTAAAGCTAGTTAGCGTATATGGAGACTTCAGAAGTCCCTAGTGAAAATAAGTAATGAGTGTAAAGCTCTCAAATAGCTTTGGTGAATATAGTTAACACAAGTGAAGTTTTCCGACTGTTCCAGTAGAGGTACTTAGCGAGTGCTAATTCTCCAAAAATCCTCATTGTAGCTAGTTAATGCACGAAAAGTCATCAGAAAGCCCCACTGACGCTAGTAAATGTACTTGAAAGTGGCAGCCAGCTCAACTGGCGCTAGCTAGCTTACGTGAAGTCTTTAGAAGGCCCCAATGAAGCGATGTTAGCTAAGGTCCGAGGAGTCGATATTCTCACTTCCCGGAAGCAACACGCAGTCTGCCTTGACTCAGCCTGGGGCGGTAGGTGCAAAACCAGTTCTTCTATGCACCCTGTGTGCTGGGCAACTAAATACTGGCGCTCTGTTTCACTATGTTTCATTTCGTCAGTGAGAAAATTCGAGAAGGAATGCATCTGACCCAATTCAGAACTAACTTTGCACCAGAAATTTGACAAATTCTGTTTTTAAAAGTGTACATACAGTGAGTGTCGTAATTATTCGTACACCCGCCAATGGTCAATACTTGTGGTAATTTCTTAAAACGTAATACTCGCACGATTTCAAGCTCTTTTCCTGTTATTAAGTACATGGAAAGGAATTCAAGACTCAGTTTCCAGAATTACAGATCAAGTTTAACCATCATAACAAAAACATCATGCAAAAAATGAATTAAGAAAAATATTTTTGCAATAAAAAATTTCCTTTTTAGAGGAATCGGTTCATGTTATTATAAGGAACGCACATATTTATATGATGTACAGAACATTTTTGAAGATTAATTTATCAAAATATTCTAAATTATAGCAATGAATATAACGTGTTGCAATCAGCATCATCATAATTATTCTCGCTTTGAAGGCAGGATGGTTAAGACAAAATAATTCAGCATTGATTTGAGGCAAAAGATTATTGACTTTCACAATTCCGGTAATAGTTACGAAACTATTTTAAAATTCTTAGCTATCCCTAGATCTAGATACAATATATCATCAAGGAATATAAAGAGTTTGTGACTACAGTAGATTAATGAAAAAGTTCTGTTGAGCAACATCGCCAAAGACTTGAATACGTCGGGCATCAGCGTGAGTACTCGCCCAATTTAACGTTTAAATAGGAATGGCTTACATGGGCATAGACCACGACAGACGCTTCTGCACAAGCTACGTCATCTTACAGTAGGATCAAATTTTACCAAGACTCACTTTGACAAAGAAAATTGCTCTTGGGAATGATTATGTACTATGGAGTGATAAAAAAACTGAATATTTTGAAAATAATGATGTAAACAAGATTTAGCTTCAGAAAGGTGAGGCTTTTTTCCCAGGAACAGAGGGCCAACAGGTAAACATGGAAATGGTTGCATGATGTTTTGAGTTGTTGCAGTTTAAGCGGAACTGGAGACTTGATTGTAATTAAAGGAGTAATGAAATCTCATAACTGCATTAAGACACTGACTGAAAACTTCAAGTCATCGTCACGAATTTTGGGCTCGGGCAGCGGTTTAAATTCTAGCCCGACAATGACCCTAAATATAACAATGAATCTGTGACTGCACAGCTCAGAAAAATTAAATTACAGTTTTGTCTTAGCCTTCGATGAGTCCTGTCTTGAATCCACCTTAAACTCTACGGCTAGAATTAAAAGTTTGAATACATCGTCGGGCTCAGAAAAACCTTCAAGAATTATAATATGTCGCTAATGAAATGGAATAACATCCCTGCACATACATACTGAAACTTGATTGAAAAGTATAAAAGCGATTTGCTGGAAGTAATCAAGATGAAAGGCTATGCTATTGACTATTAATATTGTTATTATGTTCCTCTGACCTAACTCTATGAATATTTTTATCAATTCATCCTTTGCAAGGTCTTCTAGTTGAATTTGTCAAGTTAAATCCGTCGTTCAGAAAACTGAGTTTTAATTTTTTTTCATGGACTTCATAACAAAGAGTTTGGAGTCATTCGAGCATTACATAGCACGAAATGATGAAAAGTATTGAATATTGATGGGTGTACCAATAATTTCGTCGCCAACTGTACATACATTTGATCGATTGTGAGACGTGATGTCAGTATTTCTATTTATTTCTCTAGACAAAAATTATTATAAAATATTCATATCAAAAGTACATTATTAATATTAGCCTAATGTTTTGCTGATTTATGTTATCCATATTTCCTGATTCGTGTCTATCATCTTAGTTGTATTATTGTGGGGTCATTATGTCAAATAATGATTGATGAGGAATTGAAGACATGTCTGAGGAGACCTTTTGTCCCCACGAAGGCGCCATGAGAGACACCTCTGTTGATATTCCTTTCATTCACGTTACGCAGCTTGTGCAAGCATTTAATATCTCTTCACAAGTTTACAAGAACAGAACGTCCAAAAGCTGTGAGAATTGACATATATGTACATACAAGAAGCTTTTGTATCATTTAAGGCCGCATGTACACACAGCGGATGACTCAGTGAATGCTTGGTATGAGTCTGACGAGGACGATGGGTATAGAAGCGTGAGTTCATTTTTTGCCTATACGATGCCTAATTTTCGTCCTTTACCCAACCGAAACGTGGAACACAAAAATTTAAAAATTTAAAATCATTTAAGGAAATTGAAAGAAACTCTTAACCAAATTATTCAACTCAGGTTATAATTTTCTTATTGTCGGCTCGGTTTGTAGGTATTGACCAATTTAAACAGAAACTTTACTGCTTGAATTCCTTTGAAGCAGAAAATTCCAGGTCACTAATATCACAACGGCTCATGACAAAATTCGCATTAGACGCTTCTACAAAACAAAGTAAAAGACGTCATACCCACCGTCGACGTATACGAGTATGTGTACTGATAACAATGATAAAAGCTGCAGATATCTGACATAATGTCTGTTTTTAATGATGCAGTGTTTCATGCCGATTCCAAATGTGGAAATCGTTTTGCTCTGTCACTTCAGATTTTGATGATATCGACGAGGACGTACATTCTCTATGTATGTTTCAACTGCATTATACCTTTAACTGTATGTTACTAGACGTATAGTATAAGTATCATGTGACGCATTTACACAAATTTCTTAGCTACAGCCATGTTTCTTAGTACTCTATGTAAAAATAAGCTTTTGGCTGAAACGTTTGCCAGTGACTTGTTTGATTTAATCCATGGTCAAACATAAATAAATTGTTGTTGTACATCTCACGAAGGGTGAGTAATAGATACAAAAAATTTTCATCATATGAATCAGCATATATAGACTTTTAGATGGCGTGATGAATGCCAAGGTAGCCACCGAAAATTTAAATTTTTTGTAAAACAGATAGATGGATTTTACACCATAATTACTCAATAGATGAATACATGAACTAAAATCGTCTAGGATTGATGGCAAATTTGCATTAGCAATCAAACATTATGACTTTTTCAGTTCTAGGTTACGGCTACAATTTAAATAAAAACAACCCTGGAAAACAACTTTTCTATACACACAAACACAAAAAAGCATGACAGCGAACAATCAAAGAATGGCAGCGAACACAAAAACATTAGCTGACTGACAGTTGCCTTCTTCTCTATGACAAGCAGGCATGACAAGCAGAAAGGAAGACTAGGATACTGAAGCCCACGTCATACAAACCTTACGTAATATATAAGTGAAATTTGGAAGGCAGTAAAAGTCGGAACAAAAAATGCTTCTTCCATGAACCTAAGTCTTAGTTTAATGAAGCAATTCTTTGCTTCCACATCCAAGTCAATACTATTCGATGAATAAGACAAAAATTTGTTCATATTACAGCAGATTATGTTAAACCTGATCAAGTAACACTAGATTGAAACAATTGCTATCAGATCGCGCAAGATTAGGCCACATCACATCTGGCAGCACAAGAACATGTCTTCCCTGATCAAGCACAAGAGCTGGACACATCACATTTGACCAGGCAAGAATAAGCCATACAGGGTCAGTCACTTCAAATCATGTTACTAAAGATCAAGAGCCCCTAGATCAGTTTCATATTTAGTTTTAAAAAGCAACACGACCTAGTGAAGTACTGACCTTACAGCAGGCCTGGATGATCCTGAGGCACCGACACATGGCGGTCAAGCGGCAGCCATCGAGAGGACACCTCCAACACGCACCTCCTTCGTCGTCATTGTCTGGTCCGAGCCTGCTGGCATCCCATGAGTGATCTAACCGAGCTTTCTGCAGGACGCTCACGCTGCCCAGCTCGGGCACTAAGGTCGGCGGAGCAGCAGCCACAAGCTCCTGAAGGCGCTCTTTGTACTCCTGGCGGAGAGCAAAATCCTTCCCTTCTTCGTATTTGAAAGTGAATTGCTTCCCTTCGCTGCAAGTGAGTGCGAGCCCAGAAGGCTCGTCGAACTGTTGGTGGAGAGCAAAGCTCGTGCCGGGAAGCGACAGTGAGGACGGGGACAGAGGAATGTGAGGACTCGAGGGGAGGCAAATTGGGGCAGGAGTTAACGTGGCGATGGTAGCCAGGTTTGCGCACACGATGTAGGAACCCACTCAAGGCAAAGCCGCCATGAGTGTCTTCCAGATAATTCCAATGAAAAACCCAAAATGGCAGGAGTTCAATCTTCAAACTCAAACTACCGCAGATACACCGAAAAACAGTTTTAAGAGCTCAACTTTTGCTAACTTTGGATAAAAAAATTAATGTAAGTTAGCATGTAGTTTGGTCACAACGCTCCGGCTCGGCAGGGCGGTCTCAAGTCCACAGCTTCAAAATTTAGTGTTAAAACACAGCTGAAATGACACTCCACTTCGCAATGTTCCAATGCGTTTGAAAATTCAACACTTCCTCTAATTATCATTGGAAAATACAAGCTCGTTTCACGGTTACTCACTCAAGAAAGTTTGTAAATGAAACTGAAATCAGTATACAAAAACTAGAGGACTTATCAACAAAACATAACGTTTTCTGAATAAATTAGAAGATCTAATCCTGAAAGTTGGAAAATTTTCACATTGGTGAGAGATAGCTTGGAATAAATATTAGAATGAATAGAAGAAAATGATTTGACATTGGATTTCAGCTGAGATAAATTGCATGTCATGCAATCAGGGCATCCATAGACTCACTCACAGACATGGGAGTTATTGCGCTATGTGCACTATCAAATGAGATGAAATCTACCTAAAATGTTGAACAATAACTCATGTTGCATTAATATTCACACAGTGTATCATATTTACTAAGTATGTACTCATAATACTTACCTTACCTTAGCTACATTAAAAAGATGTTACTTTTCAAGAGAGTTAAACTCGATTAGGCAATGCGTTCTTGGAAGTCGCATAGTAACAGAAGTTCATTGAATCCACAATTGGTAAGATCAGTGAGACTACCGAACTAAAACACAGCATTTATCAAGAAAACACTGTATTTGAGCTCCAATATAGCTCAATTTCCCTCCTGTTTCTAGCGGCTCGAAGCCTTACTAAAAACTCCTTCATTGCCTGTATGCAACAGAGTTCATTGAGAAGAACTGCTAAGTTGTGTTTACGATCATAGCACCCCGCTGTTGTGTTGCTGGCTCTGTCATTGCTAGGCGAACGCAGAAGCCCTTCGGGCTCTAGAGCTTCTGGTGCCTCATACGACCTTTGCAGGTCTGGGGTCAACGGAAACCGAACAACAGAAGTCATGTTTGAGACGGTAGCAAACACCTATTGCTCACAGTAATGGCAGGTTGGCTCCTTCCTCACGAGTCCATTGGAGGTCGAGGCGAGACAAGAGTTGGTTGATTGCAGAAAAGTACTCAATCGAGGAAAAGAAATGAGAAGCAAAGTGCTGGATCACCTTTGACGCCTAAAACACTCATAAATTTGACCTTATATTCTTATAACGTTTAAACTCTAATTCAAAGCGATGTGAGAAGAGAAATAGCAACCTAGCAGTACCAAATTTTTGAAATAAAAAGGAGATTTCCAATTATACGAGCATCGTCTCCTCACGAAAAACAATGTTTACAACTGGACCTCTGTTTTGAGATTAAGCTGCTCGCGTATCAAGCATAATTTAAATGTCTGAGGTTTAAAAAACATAAATAGACACATTGAATAAATTATCGTCACGAATGATGTAAATTAGCTTTTGACACGTTCACTAGACTGTACTTATTCCTTCGATTTGAAAAGAACGTTCTAGAGACTTGTTTCTGAAGAATTCAATCTGTTGTTGAAGAAAATTTAGACATTACAAACCGGGAACTGAGTAATGATTTTAATGTAAGCCATATGACCATGCATCATATAATGAAACATTAGAGATATTATGTATCGAACAAAAATACGGGACATCACGGACCTAAAGCGAAGAATTACTGATGCCATTGAGTACCGTCTTGATGTGCTACGTACAACTTATGAAGGCCGTATAGAGGTGTATTAAATGTAATAAAAAACTTTTATATCTAATTACTCTTTTGTAATGTTGTTTCGTACGTCTCTACTCTCATTTACTTTCGTGATTAATTAGTTAAATTGTAAAAAGACTTTATGGGTATCTAAAATATTATATTTTCAATGAAAACATTTATATCTTCTAAAGTGTGTATCAGATTGGAACACGAGTTCTGTTCGTCTTCAGGTTGCAATATGTTGGTTAACATGACAGGTCACAAGTAGGTATAAATTAATTAAGCAAACTAACGACATTGATCTCTAGGGTTCATATGCAAAAACTTCACAGAACTGAAGCAATAAAAAGTTCAGCTATGGTTAATCACAAAATGGTCATTATATATCAAAACATTTTGCATCCACGTACAACATAAGTAGCTTCATACCAAGTTCAGGTTTATGACTGCAAAATACTGCTCCATCTGATTTATATGTTTTCCTCAGTATAGACACTTATTTACGAAGAAAAATCCTACATATATGAGACAAAGCCAAAAATGAGCAAAACTCTTTTTTGACAGAAAAATAAATAGTTTTTTATAAAAAAAGTGCTTCAGACCTGGAGGATTAGTGGAAAAAGTCTGCAGACACATATAGAGATCACGTAGAAGATAAAAATTTCAACATAATGTGTTAACATATTTAATTTTGAATTGATTAGTAGACAGATTTTATGACAAGACATAAACATCTGAGAAAATAAGCATTCAAGATAAAATACACTCACATAAACCAATATATTTTTGCGCTCTAGATCAAAATTGCAAGTAAACCAATGAGGCGTTTTTTAGATTTACAGTAGAAGTCTTTTTAACCAGCATCCATGGGATTTGCATTTGCCGGTTAATATCACCCAAGTAACCACAAATAATTTATAGACACGCTAGACATAAAAGGAATACAATATTAATTGCTTAAAGCTGTTAAAGAAGAAAAAAATGAATAAATATATAAAGCTTGGCCATCGAGTGCCGGTTTAACGGAATTCTACTGTATGTTACCGCCCAAAAAATTTATTTCTGTATTCCCCTACTGACGTAACTCTCCCTTCATTATCGACGCAACGGAAGTCACCCAACACAGGTGATGGCTCATAGCGACCTGGAGTGTACACACGCATTACTTCAACTGAGCGCCTGACTCGAACAGCGTAGGATTCAATTCCTAGCGAAGGCTGAACGATTTATCAAATATAGTATAGTAGAACCGAATAGGTTCTACAATTCGCATGGATTTCAAAAAAAGACTCTGAAAGCAAGAAAACTGAGATACCTCTACTTCTGTGAGCGATGACAGACAATCCATTGAAACTGATACCGCCTACGGAAGAGATAAATGATAAGTCACATTGTTTTCCAATATCAATGGTGAAAAGCACGTCTAACGTTAAAGCCATTCATGATTAAAATGAAGTAATCAGATACGTTTTCAGGTACAGAAAATAAAATTATATCAACTCCCTTAAACAGAGTGCTCTGATTTTTTCTTCGGATTGGTCATCTACTGAGTCAGCAGCAAGACACGCTTGCTCAGCACAAATGAAGCTGCACTGTGCTGAAGTCAGCTCCCATGAAGTGCAATCCACGACTCGAACCGAAGAGGCAGTAGCTGCGGTCCGAGCTACAGCTGCTGTCGGTGCAGCTGCGGCAGGAGCGGCAACTGCCACCGCTCAGCAACCGCTGAAGTCGCCTGCATCTCACGGCGCACAGCTGCCTGATGTATCCTGTGTCCTGCCTGATGTATCCTGCTCACTGTATCCTAGACTGCTGCAGGAACAGTAAAACCAGTCTGATAATAGTACAGTGTTCCCTCACTTATCGCGGGCGTTACGTTCCAGGACCACCCGCGATAAGTCAAAATCTGCGATATAGGGACGTTTTAGTTTAATATCTTGCACACAACAACATATCATTTTATAACTACGCACACGCAATAGTCGAATGCTAACATAAGAAATGGATGAGTGGTGAGGGGAAGCACCGTTCGAACAAAAGAAAACCAAATGCGATGGTTACTGAGCCAATTAACGAATGGGATACAGAGTAGCATTCTTTGGTTGGTCGTTTTTCATGTCAACCAATCGTGTGTTGTTTACAATCTCACATCGGTAAGCAGTGTCTCAAGCGGCAGCTGCACAAATTCTGCTGTTCATTTTTGGTGTGTTCATCCGCTGAGTAAGCACGGTATTTACTGTAAATTGTATTTTTTATGATTTATAATATTCTTTTAGTGTTTGAATTACGATTTTTAATATATTTCTATTCTTTTTGATTTTTAATGCAAAATTCATCAAATATATAA
>VCRD01000802.1:44290-131534 GCA_006783055.1 Trinorchestia longiramus | reverse complement strand
AAGTAAACTTCGAGAAGAACTGGTTCAGTCTGCAGTTGCATCTATTCACAGATATCACAGCAAGTCTCGAAACAGAAAGTGCAGAATCGTGTAATAAGAAAAACTGCAGCAGAGTAAAATTCACAAAAGCGGTAGTACCCGTATGGTTTTCAAATCAGCATAATCCTAAAACGTGCCGTAGAGAATAAACTGAAATTTTTGAAACAGTATAAACTTAAAGGCCGAAATACCAAAGAAACAAAAAATATAGGGAATATTAATTATTTCCACAAAAAGGGACCAGAGTCGCCAGGAATGATGCAAGAAGAGTTTTCTCCCAATAACTGCACAACATTTCAACAACAACGAATGAAGTAACAATGTTACTACAAAGGCTACAATACGAGTAACGCGTTCAAGATGATACTAACAGTAGGATACCAAAGACTAGTAAACATTCTGTTCCCGCTAGTAGTTGGCCCTTGTTATATGATTTATTAGGGATCTGTCTCAGCCCATCGTTTTTAAAAAATTTGAGCTAATGAGAAAAAAAACGACTTTCAAATCAATCAATACACTAAAATAATAATGCATCATCATCAGCATAATCTCATTAATATCATACCAAACGCAGAGTACAACTAACTCAGCGACACAAATACTACTTAATTTACATACATGTGCAATCCCAACACAGGATAATGAACTTCAGTGGTATTCTTATGCCCCATTCAACTTCATATCAAACAGCATTACGAGTGAAGAATCTTTATGATTTAATAATGTACATAAAACCATGAATTCAACATCAACTTTGGTATTATCCTAGCTTTGCAATCGTTAACAAGGCAGCAACAACATTGCATTATCAGTGTTGAATTACAACACACAAATATAGCGTAATCAATATTGGTTTTGTACATAGAGCATCAACACATCATTCGGTTGCCTCATAAGCGTACCAATAAATCATTCAGATTAACATAGCCACATACACAACGTTTGTTGTTTATTACGTTTGTTATAGACTTGTAGTCTGTTCAAGGCAAAGATTCATACGAAACAAATAACAATCAGGAAAGATTAAATCGTGGCTCTGGAGACATCACAACCTCATCCAAAAGTCTCAAGTCAAACCAGACCAGCTGTAACTGGCATGCACACAAGATGTGCGTAGGAAACAAAGTCATCATACACTCCGCTAACGTAACGAAAGCACTTGTAAGTAGCTGTATATTTTCATGGTGTTACAATGTAGACATGAAAGACTCAGTAGGTGAAGATGAGGAAAAATTCCTCATTCTCAAACTATATTGTGATATATTTGAAGATAAAATTTATCTTTACATAAGCAATATTTCGAGGCGCTGTTAAACATTCATATTCTGCTTTTAAAGATAAATTTCTCTTTTGCTTTAGAAGAGGAATTCAGTGAAATAGTGAATTGTAGATTTATTTGAAAATGATACGGTCTAGAATCGATACTTCAAATGTTCATTGACGATTTTAGAGTAGTTGTCGAAAAGAAAGAAATAAGAATGAAAACACGACGTACCGTGTATATGTAATCATATGTGAAGCAGCTATGTTTTATTCGTGTTTTGATTTTCATGTATGCGTGAGCAATCAATTGATGTAGCAAACGTTCAACTTTAAAGTTGGGAAAAACTTCCCGGCTAATTTGTTAATTTCAGATTTCAGAAGAATGAAAATTCTATGAATTAAAGAGTTCGTACAAACCTTATGAATGTCAATAACTTTTATAATGAACAATGTCAATGCTGTCATGCTAGGCAGTAACGTGGAAAATTATGCCCAGGAAAAATTTTGCATAGCTTCGTGTTACAGTTTCATGAATGTTCTCTTTCTTACTCGTTTTTCTGTTCACAGCTCCAATTCATTTTCTTTGTCCTTTTCTTGGGCCTAGGCCTGTTGAAAACAATACCATGAAGCTATTAAAATAAATTATCAGTAGATGTTTTCAGGTGAGAAAAACTGTGTAGTGTTTTATGAGGACTTTAAAGAGCGTAAAAAATGAGCGAGAAGCTAGAATGAAAACCCTAAAGAATTACAATGAAAGAGACATGCATGTCCAATATTAGCTGCCGAACAATGAGATGAGTACTCAAGAATATATTGATGACAACAGCAGTTCATGAATACAAAACACAATTTCTTAATCAGTGAACGATCGAAAAGAAGCTATCACGAGTAAATCTGTACATTGTAGTGTTCTCATTGAAGGCAGACGCCCACCTGTTTTATGTAGCGACGAAAATATCTGAAATGACCGACTTTGAATTCGAAATAAAAGAAAAGTGGTAATAGAACAATGCACAACTCTCATTCAATAAAATCAGTTCGGCTATAGTTTTAGATGATGTGACATTTTGTGAATGAAAACACCTGTTTTATCCGCATTGAAAGAGTCAAAATTAGCCAGGATCTTAATTTTTCCTTATTGCATGACAAATTTGTTCAAGTTAATTCTTTAGTTCAAAAAAATTTTTCGTCACGTTTCCACAAGATGTAACTCTTTAGAATAGCGCGCCTCCCCATGCAGAAAAAGTACCATTAAAATTTCAAGTGATTCTGGAGCAATCACCTTTCTCCGAGACCAGCGAGATAAATCCCATATAATACAAAATTGTATTCATTTTAGTGCATAAGGAGCCTTGCTTTTGTTCTCATTTAAATTTAACTTCATTCAAGGGCCCCATTATCAAATGTTGAAACAATGCCACAGCACAAGCTACGTACGAGTATACCTACCACGGGTGACAAGTTATCCAGAAACTTCATAACTTCATTTCCCTGAAAGAAAAGTGTTTCAAGGAAGAACCTCATTCTTACGACCTCCATACATTTCTTTTTCTGATAAAATTCTAATTCTATAATTTTTCAATGTAAATTTATTATGAATCGTATTATATTTATTTTCGCTCTACCTTCCCACCATCTATGTTACAAATTACGAATATTGCTCCAAGGTACTGCATAAAAGTCGACTACAAAGCTGCGTTTTACCATTCAATGACAGCGCTGAATTAAAAACATACTTGCTCCTATCACTCACAGTCCGGACTACGCATGATACACACGCACAAGCTTCTAATATACGTCATTCAGCTGTCCTTATTGATCATGCTAGTAGCACACAAACAATAAATATTTTCAAACAGCTTAGTTTACTATTAAAGAACATACTATAGGCGCTACGATGACAAAATTTGCTTTTGGCTTTAGCATCATTATTTAGATGCGATCAAAGCCTCTTCCATTAGTACGTATAACGAAAAGTTGACCTCCAAGCTACCTATCAACACCACACAAGTAACACAGAAACCACAGGTGCAACACCACGCACTTATGTACTGTGTTGCTCACAGAGCGCTCAGACTCTTGATGTGCAACCGCTCTACCCTGCATCTCCGCACAAAGACTCGGTAGTCGGTACCAGTCTACTATAACACACTATTTTAAAACTTTGTAACTCTGCATAATTTCTTAATTCCACGCCTCTTTACGAGTCAGCACTACTTCACAATGCCTTAAGTGTTATTGTGCAACTATCCCCCACAATTCAATGTCTCTTGAGAACTAACATTACGCCCAAAAACTCTCATCCAAGCCAGCATGTCGTTTCGCGTATTATAGTTTTTGTTAACTTTGGAAACCTTTAGCGAACCAATTAGTTTTTGCTAGATTTAGTTCAGCCAAGTTTAAGTCCGATAACAAAATTTAACTGATGGGTTCATGATTACAACTCGCAACCAGCATCCCGCGAAGGCAAAGAGGGGTAGTAGACCTCGACATCATTTGATCTTTGCTTGGTACTGATACCATACAATACTGCACCATTCCTTTTCGATTCGTTTATCACCTTTTCTACAGTAAATAAAATGTACGTTCGTTGGAAACCTAGCGTTTAATCTCGTTTCTTCATTTAATGATTTTCATACACCTTGGTTATCAGATTTTAGCATGCTGCATCTTTTAGGAAAGCTATACTCGTATGTCTCAGCTACTACATGAGAACTCAAGTTCTGCGGGTATGTTAGTCATAGTTCAGAAGCATCAAAACAAAATAAACCGAAGCAGAATTCATGTGATAGAAGTTACCAGTAATCAGTTTTGTGTAATTTATTCCCGCTAATTTTTTACCTCTTTAACGGTTAAGCATTAACAACGCTAATATTACAGTTAGCAGATTAGCAGTTAGTGAAGGCAATTTCTTAACTAGCACTTCACCATAACTCAGCATCACTTCACCACAACTCAGCATCACTTCACCACAACTCAGCATCACTTTACCACAACTTAGCATCACTTCACCACAACTCAGCATCACTTCACCACAACTCAGCATCAGTTCACAACTCAGCATCACTTCACCATAACTCAACATCACTTCACCACAACTCAGCATCACTACATCACAACTCAGCATCACTTAGTAATGAATCAGTACTACTCGACAATTCAGCACCGCATCATAACTAAGCTCCATATCACAACCCAGCACAATTCGTAATGACGTGACACTAATTCACCACAATTTAGCCCTACAACACCACTCAGCACCACGACACCATTCAGCACTACAATACTACTCAGCACCACAACTCCACTCAGTACCGCATCATTCAACATCACACCACTCATCACCACACCACTCAACACTCAGCAACACAACACTCAGCAACACAACACTCAGTACTACAGCAACTCCCATCAAAACAACACAGACCAGAACATCCCCATACGACACTCCAGTACACAACGCACCTCATAGATCAACACCAACACACAGCACAACACCAATACACAACACTGTACAACATATCACAAGACTACACAACAAAGAACAATGCCACACAACAAAGCACAAAGCTACAAAACACGACACCAACACACACCTCACTAACACACAGTAAAACCCATACAACACACGGCATAATACCAACACTCAGTACCAAACAACACACAGCACAACACCAAAACACAGTACAATAAATACACCAACACACAGCACAACACCAACACTAACACACAGCACAGCACAACACCAATATCAACACACAGCACAATACCAATACCAACACACAGCACAACACCAACACACAGCACAACACCAGCACACAGCACCCCACCAATACGCAGTACAATACCAACACCAACACACAGCACCCCACCAACACAGTACAATACCAACACCAACACAGTACAATACCAACACCAACACAGCACAACACCAACACACAACACAACAACACAAACACACAGCACATAGCACTACACCAACACCCACAGCATAATACCAACACCAACACACAGGACAACACCTACACACAGCACAACACCAACACACAGCACAACACCAACACACAGGACAACACCAACACACAGCACACCACCAACACCAACACACAACACCACAGCGAGCCACATGACAGCTCTCAGAGCGACGCTGTGGCGGCACAGGCAACTTTAAAGGTCTTCTCTCTTCGTGAGGTGCCTCTTCTCTACAGCTCATCACACACGTACGAGCAAACTCTTGACCACACCAAGTGGGTGCTCGTATTTGACATACGAACAGAATTATGATCAACCGTGAGGGTAGACGCCACTTGTCACGTCGAGGAAGGCCAGCTCAAGTTAGGAAGGAGTACAATGTGCGCAGGTTGACTGTCGTATTTCTGAATGACACTCTGTCAGGCCTGCCTGACCTGTCTGCAGAACGGCCAACATGACCTGCCTGTAGGGCAGTCAGCAGGCTATATGAATTTCAGTGATTTAACAGAATTCAAGCTGGACAGTTATATGCCATCGCACGATGCAGCAGTCGACTATGGGAACAAAGGTTCGAGAATCTCTCCGTGCACCCGGTGTCCAGGCAAATTAATTTAGGACAATACAAGTATAGACGAGACAAAACTAGTCAACATGCAGTGCCTACTTAGCCCTAGAATTTGTAAGATCGCTTTATATTTATCTACCAAAACTGTACTCATCCACCTTAAAATTTCCTACAGATGTTCAGAAAACGGCACGAGTTTGCAGTTGGAGGACATCGCTATTGAATTACTTTCGTAGATTTAAGGTAACAGCCATGCCATAACAACCTGCAGACAAATATGTCTAAAGTTCATGATCGGTTTTAGTAGACTGTCTCCATGTAACCATCAAGGAGAACAGTTCCGAAAAGAAGGTCACCAAATTAGGTATACCAGATAAAGAAAATTTGTAGGTTAACTAAAGTGAGTTAAATTAGAGGAATAAGTTAAGTAAGGTGAGAAGATTAGGCCGTAAGATAACGAAGTTTACTATTCTGACTAGGTGGGGCAGTTGGTACTCGCCAAATAGGTCAGTTAAAAAAGTCGTTAGGATAGAAGTGCACTAGGTAGAGTTAAGGAAATATATCAAATATGTTGAGTACGTCAGCTTAGTAACTTAGGTTCGTAAGCTTAAAAATATATACATATACGTAAATTAGCATTTCTTTAAGTTCTTTGTGTTATGGGAGAAAGTTAGGCAAGTTTGTTGGTAAATTTGTGGAGTAATTTAGTCGAGTAAATTAGGCGGCTAGAATGCTAAAAAGATATTTTAACAAGAGTACCTCAACCCGTGCATATAAATCATTGATACAAAACAACCTCATACTACAGAAATAATTTACGATCACGGTGTAGTCGGAGGAAAAGCCAGAAACAAACGTGAAACAATGATCTTAGTGCAGAAGTCAAAGACGAAAGTAAACAATAAGTTAGGCCACCAGTATATCAAAGTTCTTGTTCCAAACTTTTCCTGAAGATATTTTCGTACTTAAGAACTCTACTGTTAACTTTTCGTTTAGCTTACACGTCCGCAGCAAACATACGAAGCTTCATACGTGGTGCGCCCAGTACAGCGTTATGCGATGCCACAGCTAGTTAATAATTACAGGCACATGTAGGTAATTAACAAATGCAGAAGCTGAATCATGCTTTTATTCGATTAGTTATTACTGGCCCGCCCTGGTTATTGAAGTCCGTGACACAATGGCTTAGGATTTACGGGTGCAACTCCCCCAAGAAAATACGAGCCATTTCATAACGCACTCTATGAGTAAAATCTTCGTTACAAATATCCTTCAGAGGTAACCATCCGTGTACTTCAAATAGCTTCGACTATGTGGGCAACATTTGAATTCAAATAGGTAGCGGCTGCAAAGTTGCTTATCTAGGACACTTGCTAGCATTCTGATCGACAACCACGTAAACTTTTTCTTCATTTTACAAGTGAATAGGTGATAAATACTGAATTATCATCTCTCTAGACTCGATTAGTAAAACTCGATTAATACATCTCTCTCCATACTGGAATCGAACGGTATGGTTCGACAGATGTAACAGTAAAAAACTACTGGCAAAAGCAAGATTTTACTTGCAAGAAGAGAATTTCACTTTTATGAGCAAAATTTCATTTGCAACAGCAAGAGTTCATTTGCATGAGAGATTTTCTTTGCAAGAGCAGGATTTCCTTTGCAAGAGCAGGATTTCATTTGCAAGAGCAATAATTCATTTGTAAGAGCGAGATTTCATTTGCAAGAGCAAAATTTCATTCGCAAGAGCAAAATTTCATTCGCACGAGCAAAATTTCATTTGCAAGAGCAAGATTTCATTCGCAAAAGCAAGGTTTCACTTTTCACTTCTCACCACAACGATGGATTGTTTTGAACGTCAAAACAAGCTTGCAACGAAAAGAATTACACATTAAAATGCATAGAAGTTTTCCACAGACATGGCTCGTTCATGGTCAGGTTCCATCGTAAGTGCAGCAGGACCTCGACATGGGACAGCCGATGCGATGGAAGATATGAACCACTGCACTGGATCTTGGTTACTGCACTCAGTATCAGCTCTCAAAAAACCTTAAAACTTAATTCTCTGTAAAAATGATCTCAGAAACAGAGTCCGTGTATATGTTCATATCGTATAGGATTGTGGATGAAGAATTCGAGTAGACAATAGTAACTTTATTTATCTAGCTGAAACGTGACAGCTCGATATATATGAAAAGAGAGCAGGCAAAGAGTTATACGAAAAAATGAAACTGTAAAATTCTGTCACTCGATATTTGGCACAGCCTTCGTGAAAAGAAAATCTCATGGCAGTTATGATCAGATGCGTATGTTGGAGGAGTGGTGGGCGACAATATGTGGGCGTAGTGACTTCAACAAGGCGCAGGGGGCGAACAGTCTAGATAGAGGCAAAAGACGCTCTCAAGAAAAGTTGGCGTCACACCAACAACCAAAGCTTACGAGCAACTGACTGAGCGCAATATTCCATGCAGGCCGCAGGCTTCCAGTTCCAGCCTGCCCCAAGTGGCTGGAGCGGTGTTGCCATGTCAAGACTAAGAAATGTCTTGAAACGAAAATGCTGAAATATTTCTGTAACTGGTAAAGCATCCCATTATGCTTTTCTTCAGTAGCTTCCTTACTTACGCTGCTTAACCAAAGAATTTGAAGATTCCATCAAAAATTACAGTGAGTATTAACATCTCATCTGTTTGACAAGGTTATGAATTCTGTATGCTTTAGCATTTCATGTAGTCGACAGCCTGGGCAGCAGCTTAGTCTGTCTGGAGTTCAGTCGCTCATACGCTATCAATGTTCGATCTTATATTTGTAAGCTGCTTTCTATCGTCCATCAGAGGTAGCTTCGAGAATTCATCTTAAGAACGACTTTGAAATTAGTCCTTCATCTCTGATAACAATAATTCTCGCAACATTATTATCATGAGGGTCGTTCCAACAGTAATGCCTTATATTTTTCAACTGAAAAAGTTGAGGTATAAGGGAGTGGCATCAATAAAATGAGTGGACATCATTGCCCTTAAATGTATTTCTCCACGCAGTCCCCACCATTTTCAATACACTTTCGCCCGCAGACTGCATAGGCCTTGATGCTGCAATAGTAAAAGGCCTTGCTTGTCAAGCCATTTTTTTCACGGCATCGATGACGGCGTCACTGTCAGGGAAATGCTACCCTCGTAGTCCGTCCTTCAAGTGGGTGAAGAAGCACGACCAAGCTAAACTTCCTCACACATTCTGTAACCTTCATACTTGCCTGTTGCCTATCATTATTATGTTGCAAACAGAATGTCCCCTTTTCCTCTGGCCTTATACGGTGATGACATAATTTTTTCCAGGGTACCGACTCCAACATCCAACTATGCACTCATTTTATTTACTATTATCTACATATTAACTCGGAAGAGTTGATTGTGGCGTGTTTTATTTTCAGGAGTGGTGACTATACGTGGTGTCACCGTGAATACATGGTGTCACCATGGTGGTGTCATATCTCTCTCCCCACTCCGGAATAGAAGAACCCATCTTCAGCTCCGTAAATGATCGCAAAGCGCCGGCAAATATGAATTAATTCAAGTTTTTGAACGTAAAGAAATTCAGGGGCGCATTTAGTAACTGCTTCCAACATTTATTCATCTTAGAGGTTACTCACTTAGACTGTCGCACAGGCAATGTCTCTCACAGAGATGGAAATTTCAGGTGATGGATGCGATTTTCAGTCATTATAACAATACTACAAGGAATTCCCTCGGAGCCCATGAGACAGAATAAAATAATGGAAGACATTGTTGTCGGAACGACCCTTGTAAGATTATGAATATACTTTTCAGTATTATTTCAATTATTATCATTATTATTATTATTACAGTCAGGGTTTAACCTTTGTTTTCACTCAATAAAAAGGAATTCCCATTGAAATGCACTGAAGATTCAATTCAACTGTCCTAATAAGGGCATAACAAGTATTGTCTCGCTTAGCACAACACGCCACGCCTCAAATAAAGTACGTGTTTCACCGAGGGACGAACAGACGAAGTGAGAAGAAAAAATAAAAGAAGACACTCGTGCAGGATGTCGGGTTTATGGTTCGCCTTCTCATCAACTATGAAAAAAAACAGAAACAGTTAAACAGGAAGGCCTGTTGAACGACGCAACTTATCACATGGCAGCCTCCAGTTAAATGGTTGCAGATGCGATGGATGCGATGTGTAGCTGGGGTTACCATAGAGGAGCTCTAGTTTCTCAAATACACTGAGAAGAACAGACACTTTCAGTATAACTCTCCTGAGTGAAGTTCAAGAGGGTTTCATATTCTTCGAGGAATTCTCAGCCCAAAACATAAGCAGGATTGTCACATTACGAGAATTTTCGTTAGCTGAATTTAAATTTCTTCTCATCAATCTGGAAATGAGGGTCTCCTGTTCCAGGACTAGGCAAGTACTGAAGGAGCAGTGCCTGTCAGCGAGTGCTTGGGGCTGCTATGCTGCTCCTAAAGCGAGACATCTGGAAGAACTATGATCCAGGAGTATGCAATATTATTAAGCAGACCTGCTTTTTCTGGAAGAGCATTCAAATTTTTGCACTTCATCTCATAAAATAGAATAGAAGTTTTTCAATTGGGTACGACAAGCTTTATTCTAAGAGTATTATTCCATACAGTGCTTCTGTAGACATGAACAGCGCTCGCGTATAGTGAAACTTGTGTTTATGTGAATGAAGAAACGAACATTACGGAGTCAACAAAAGAAGACAATCGTGCCATTCAGGGGCTTCTGTTAACCTATGCAACACAGCAAGAGAGAATGTACAAAATTTAAGTAACCTGATCTGAACCATACAATGAAGAATGTTACAACGTTTAATACACCCATTACTTACTTATTCTAGGTCTCATAACGTGAAGTTTTGTTGCGCAGCTTTGTTCCACATGGATCAATTGTCTCTCTTCTAATTCTCCTTTTCAAGTATGAACCGATCAACCTTTAGACATACAATAACAATTGAATACTATCCTAATGCCCTCGTATTTTTAAGAGTGTTAGAAGCAGATACGAATAAGGAGCAACACTGTGCATATGCTATTGATTGTAGGCTATTATTTGTGGATATGTTGACTAACATAAAATTATTCCCAGTTTTCATTTTTGGATACATGTGTTTCTATGTTGACTCGCTACGTGCCTGTACGTGACTCACAATATCTGAATGGGACAAGTTCATAATGACTGTGCAGGAAAACAATGTTGATCAACATGAATAGAAATTTAGAATCAACATCAAATTTATTGTGTACATTACGAAATCCTGCCAATCAACCACAACAAACACTTACTTTTATCATGTGCTTTCAACATGTACCACCATTTGCCTCCTGTCTACCATTCGCTTTGTGTCGCATGTACATCCTTCTTGCAGCATGTGCGATTTACAACCACGTGTGACACCCTGATGCTGCTGGTATCGAGCGGTGGGGAAGCAGCAAAAACTTGACAGCGCTGCATAAAAATGAGGAAAAGACTTTCTATAAATGATAACAGTTAAATGAATAGATTTCATATTAAGAAAAAGCTAAAATCTAGTATTCTGGAAACTAAATGATTGTATGGTGTTGAGAATATACATAGAGTTGGAGAGAAACGATTGTTAAGAGAGGAGCGATATGTTGGAGTGATAAAGACAGACTTCTTTTTTCTAGGGCCTATAGACACTTAAATTAGAACATAAAATTGTGTTTGTGCTTGCATCTTTCATTCGTATTTGGGCTTTTTAACCGCATTTGCATCGTTATTCTACTTGTACTTTTAGTGTTGTAGAAAACTGGCAGGCTTATTTTTCGGCTAGACTTATTTTGTCATTACCGTCATTCACCTGCCGCGCTTTTCTAGACGTACTGCTAGAAAGAATTGTGAGCGCGAACTATTGATTCGCAAGAAGAATATTCATTAGAGGAATGATGCAAAACATAGACAATATCTACTGGAGTCATTAAGCCTAATGAGGTGAAAGATGAAGATCCAATTAGGAAACTGGAACTCAACCCAGTCACAAGCACTGGTACTCCCCTCCTGGGGTGACAATGATGAAGGCTCTGAAAGATACCCATGGTACATTTGAAGAAATTGTCTCTTCTGAGGAAGTTTATATCTTCGCAGCCAGTCATTCTCACTTGACTCTTACACTGATAGTGAATGCAATGATCTTCTCGGCCACTTTTAGAGCTACGATTTCCTTTAATTTTTGTTCAGGTACCCGCTACCTCGAGTAGGAGGACATAACTGCAAATATGTAAGTACGTAAGCATTCATGAGACTATGTACCCGTGCAGTGATGCGTTAGCAGTACCTTCTTGCCTGTCAGAGTGAAGGTATAATCATTATCTGTCAGCCAATATAATTATCCAGCAGCTTACGTCAGCCACTCGGTTAAGGAGTGGTAACCAGTCAGCTGTTGTCACCCACTTTTATATTTTCTGCCATGTAGCATGCCAATTAGTTTTGTATTTTGCGTCAGCCTTCCAACCGGTTATTGTTAGCTAATTGCTGTCAGTTATTTACAAATCTGCTATCAATCTTTCAGCCAGTTGCTCTCAGCCAACCGCTGTCAGCCGCTCAAAGATGCCAGCCAGTTCTCAATTGATCTCGGGAGGCGGATGGCTGAGCGCACTTTCATTGAGGCGCCCGCTGCCCTCACGCCTGCCCCTCCCCTCAAGTCCAAGCTGAGGGGAGCTCAACAAACAACAACAGAGATATCTCTTGTAAAAAAGGCACACATGACATGCGGAAGGTATATGAAATTTGTAATTTTCTTACATTGATGTCTTCCTGCTACAAACATTGCGCCCAGAGATACATAGAAAGATTTGTAAACATCTTGACCATGCCATTCATATTGCGTTTGAATCAAAACGATATGAATATATCTGGAGAGAGCTTTTTTTTAAAAACCAACAAAAAGCCTAATTTTTAGCGAGGCAAGCAGCAATGAAATAAAGGATTCAGCTAACTAAAGACGCGCATCAATTATTCAGTAATGTATAGTATTTATAGACAAACCTTTTTAGAAAGAAACTATTAATTGTATTGAAATTTCTACACAAGTAATGCGTAGCCTGGATCCATTTCTTACAATTATCGATAAGTGTGATACTTCGACTGGGAAAAGTTGGAGCAGTTTCTGTGAGAACTCATCACTCAGCTATCACTTCATGTCCTCGGATTTCGCTGCCCTTCACTCAGCTATAACCTGTGAACAAACTCCTACTTCAAGTATTTTGTTTATACTGTTACATTATTATCACCAAGTCTAGAATCAATGAAGGCTTACTAGAAGCAGGACAAGGAATCGATACTGATGAGCAGAAATTGTGGCATCCAGAACCTATAATATGTCAGACTCTGTCTAAATAATGTCTTCTTGCCCTTATGAAGGACGAGAAACATCATGGGGACAGTGCTGCAAACAATGAACGTCGACAGAGGTAACAGTAATGAATTAAATTATCACTCCTCGATTTCAGCACATACATATTGGGATTCGTACAAGCAATATTTCTTGAGTAATATCACTTTTTGCAATCCTTACAATTTATGCAGTTTTACACACTTCTCACTTTACTCTTTTGTTATCTTGGTCACCCCCAGTTGATACATGAAATCTGCAGGTAAAGGAAAAGTAGGATCCAATGAACAGTTAAGAAGTAGCGTTGCAACAAGAAATTTAGAACCAGTGAAAGACAGTTTTTTAACTTTTATACTCTATAAGCAGTCCTGTTAACTTCCATAAAGAGCTATTTCATAGAGTCTTATTCGGACTTCATAGAGGTCTTCCATAAGCCGCCTGAAGCATGAACGAACTGTGTACACTTTACGTTTCATCATGAAAAAGCATACCGATGTCAATGCCCTGGCAAGTTTAAACCCTGATGTACAAAGTGTACGAACCCTATGCGGACGATAATTTTTTTCTCATGTTTACTTGCTTCTAGATAATTTAAGGAGTAAAGATCCAGGTGTTAAATACGCTAAGAGACAAAAGTTAACGATAAATCCAGTTTTTTAATGTTTAAGTTTGTCATTCAAGCGACAGCTACCAGATATTGATTATCGAGTGCTAAACATTTTTCTAACTTACGTCTGATTTGTTTTATTCGCGATTCAAAAACGTCGATATAAATAGTATTCTAACCTTAGCTTTGACCTCCAAGGGAAATTGCTGTTGTAGAATTATGATAATGTCAATCAGAAAGTAGTTTTTCTTCATTCATACTTCACCATCAAGGACGATACAAGCAAGATATGATCATATCATGCCCTAACCAGAAATTCTGAACCAAATGCTTGTGTCACTGGCAGTCACCCAAATTTAGATCTTCATAATTATGGTGCATCTTCGTGGCAAGAAAAACTGAAAAAGATATAGCAAACATTGTTGTGAGGATTTGATTCAAAGCCTTTTATATTCTTATTTGACTACACGAGCATTGCAAGCTCCTTCCTCCAATGCAAGAGTTCTGTCACTCTGCATGCGATCTTTCCGTATTCATAAATTTAGTCGCTAGCTCTGTGTGGTTCCTACCCACCCAGCACTTTAATGTTACAGATTATGATTATCATAATCACGATGCCATTTACTTTGTGGTGTTTTCAAAGCCCTATCTATTTCGAATTATTCGTATAAAAAAATGCTGTCTGTCTTTTTTACTACTTCAAGAATCTTTTTCTGAAAATTATCTGGAAAGATTCTAACTGACAGGTTTCAAGATTCATTTTTTCTATAATTTTTATTATTTACTTCGTAAATAAAATGTTCCCTATGAGCCGATGAAGTTTACATGATTTGAATCATGGAAAAACTGCATACGCTTATAAATTGTCAAATTTTCTTGTCAATTGCCTTATTACAGAGGCATAATCACTTCCTCAATTGACTGAACGCTTTTGCAATCTCATGTGAAGGTATCTTGAAAGACGCTCTAGTTTACCTCCCGCTGGGGTCGCTTTACAATCTTATGTAATGCGTTGCCGAGCTCCGTGTGTCGTCTTTTACTGCAGCTCATCATCGATCATTCGTCAAAAAGTGCTATTAAAATGCATTCGTTGGGGGTCAAGGTTTTTCAGGTTTACCAAGAGTGTAACTGACCTGTGCAAGAAAATTTTGCGTCCTTTCAGAGCGATCACTATGTGTTTCGAAATTTTAGATTTCTATGCATGAATTCCTTCGTATGAAAATTTAGAATCTAAACGCCTACATTTAAATCTGCATTTGAAAGATTAACTCTAACTACGGCAGTTTTCATTCGTTTTAAATTTACAAATTCTTCTACCCTCAGAGCAGTGCCCTGAGAAATTAACGCATCTCTATCCTACGAAATAAATCTGTGAAAACTTCCGTCCACAGGATTCTATCTTTACATTTAAACAACCTACTGTACAGTCGGGTAGTCGATTTTCCTCTCGTTGTTTTTTTGGATACTTGAGAGGAAACAGAATTGTCAAATTGTCAAATTTTGCCGAGCATCAAACCGATAATTTTGCCGATAATATCAAACTACTAGCTTAACTGAAATCTTACAATTTTGTCTGAAGGTGGTCCCGTCTGGGACGAGTTTGAGTTTGAGATACTATTGGGTGCCGACAGACATATCTAACCTCATTCACAAACTGTACTTCATACTGTTTTGGATTTGTGTGTTTAAAAATACGTTTTCTTTCCCTGAGCTTGGATTATTTATAACATCACCGTGACTAAGTTTTAACAATGAAATGTTCGAGGTGAATTAGCACTCATTTTTAACTGGGTGTTTGAGCGTACATACACTAAAATAAATTAAGCCTTAGGAAAATCTGTGATATGCAGTTATACGAATCAGAATTTTAAGGGCATTCACGTCATTCAAAAATTCATTGTTACTCTTTAGTGTCGCATTAGATATCACTTCCACAATTTTCCCCTGATTATGAATTATTATCTTATTTGTATTATGATGATGAGCAGAGCGAGCAGCAGGCATATACCACTACAAACAACTCATAACCACAACAACACTCACCACTCTAGAAATCACGACGACTAGCACGCACCCTCCGTTACCTCCACACAACTACAACAGTACATAACACTAGCGGTAGAACATTACCTCAGAAGCACACACCTCTACAAGCAGTCCATATCACCACAACCAACACACACCATCACATCCACCACACCACCACAACCAACATACACCACTACAATAGAGAATACACTCTACATCAGCACACACCCACAATCACACCACCTTGACCAAGAAAAACCCAGTGATCTAGGCTCATCCAAGAAGATTGCTGACCTAAGACAGATTGAACTTAATATTTTAAAGCAAGCTGTGTAACGATGGCTAAAAAACTGTTTAATGATTTCACAATATTTAAAGACAATTTTCAGGTAACACTGAGTATACAGGATACAGGACGTCGAGATATTTTTAAACGCAATTTTTTAATCATGTAATTCAAGAGACACTTAAACTTCTACTCACGAGATTTTTCAAGTTGCTGAAACGCAGGAAGAATGCGTCAACGTAGAAATCCCGAGCGTTTTTCAAGTTTATCTATGATTTAATTTGATACATGAACACTCTGAAAGCGTTCGGAGCCGCTCTTAGGACACTTGAGGGACTCTGCCAAATCCCGAAACAGAAAACAATGTCCAAGTAAAGTTGAAATTGAAGGGACAATGGAGGGAGGGGAACTGGTGAAGGCACGGAGCCCAGAAATAGCAAGCGGGGGTCAAGGGGAGCTGACGGGAAGGGGGGTCACTCGAGGAACACGGGCCGGAAGAACTAGGGAAGCATGCGCCGACTCGGCAGCTCCGTTCAGTTGACTTCGCCTCTCTCGCGTGGCTGTCACTTTAAAAGCTTTTGCGTTTTTGTTTCACATCTAAGCATTGCTTCAGTCATGAAAAGTTTTCTGAGGCAAGCAACAAATTGACGCCATCTCTCTTTCCCAGAAACAGCTCAGGACAGCTTGGAAATTGTTGTATGCAGAACGGAGGTGCCGTGGTGCTGTGAATGGCACAGCCAGACAGACCGGAACAGCGTGAATGAAAGCCACAATCAATACTTCCGCTGGCCAGTGACACCCACACTATTACCTACCCTCTCCATCTCCCTCTCACGCCTCTTCTTGCCTCTCCTAAGCTTTCTTCTTATATTTTTCTCTTTTGTCTCCGTTCCTAGTACGTGATCCACGTATATCCGTTTATAGCATTTATGCATTATATGAAATCTTCCTCTCATTTGTTAATTTTTCAGTGAACATGCCACTCAGTCTTTTATAACTTTACCTGCATTTTCTATCCCTTTACAACTTCATTCTGCGCCAATGTTCAAACCTCGTGCTGGTCAGCTGCCCCTTCTTCAAAACAAGAACTGCCATGAGCAGATCAGCACACTAAGACCTGTGACGTCCGTGATATGCTGTCCGCAGTCACGTGTACATACACTTGGCTAATAATAAATCATTCAATTTATTCTGCCTGCATCAGAGCATTGTGCCCTCAATGGCCAATTCTTATCACTGATATCTTCATATCTCGTTCCAGTCAGTGCCTTCTTAAGCCACATTCATAAGTTGTGTCCGTCTTGTAAAGTTCTTTACAATGTGCGAGAATTAACTGTTATAATAGCTTATTGTAAAGATCCAGGTTTTGCGTCATGATAGAATCTGAACCTACAATCAAAAGTGCGATATGTAAACAACAATGCAGATATTTGTTCTGAGCACGTCCTCTAACTTATGACTGAATGTGAAATAAAGCCTTACTTAATTATGATGATGTTTTCGATTGGTTTGACGAAGGTTGTCTTATTTAAATAACTTCATATGAGGGAAAAAATTTAAAAACACTCTTTAAATACTGGCACTAAATCTTATGTAACTATTCATAGTCATATTTTTTGATCGTAAATAGCTAAGTGAATTTTATTTCTTTTAATTGATTAGAATGTGGATTTACCGATATTCGCACAGAATTTAGTATTCTGCATAAAATTCGGTTCTGTATTAAGGAAGAACGTCAACAACTACCTCAAAATTTTCCTTGAGCTAGTTGAAAAAATTTACAAAATTAACTCACACTCTTCAGATGGTTTACAAAAGCAAAACCTCTGTGTAGGGTATATATTAAGCCTTCCTAAACGATGAGGCGAGTAAATACGTTTAATATTTGTATCTCCAGTTTTCTACTACTATTTTTTCCGGGAAAATCAAATGTTGGTATTTTTCCCACCGGTTCCATTGTCTGAAAGCTGAATGCTTTTATCTAAGTTGCTTCGATATCCTTTGAGTTTCATCGCTTGGTGCATTTAATACATCACAATAGACAGGTTTTGCCTGTCGAGTTACGCACAAAAAGGAAGAATACCAGTTCGAGTCAGCTCACACATGTCACTTCAGAAATTCTCTTTTTCCTGCCAACCGAATACTACCTTCATGGCCAAAGAGTTCATGCTTAGGACAAGTTTTACTAATTCAAAAGTTTTCCTCTCCAAAGTATTTATATTATAATGGCCAATTTCATATCGTAGGTTTTCGGTCAAATAATTACAATCTCCGTATTTCTGTATAACAGAAAACTGCATTCATGAAGTTGCATATCCACTTTTTACAGGTTAATCATAGTTAATACATATTAATGTTTGATTGTAAGAGGTTTATTTGAGTTTTACCCCGTGTTTATTCAAGTATAATAGGTAACTAACATTGTACTTTTCCATTATCACATTAACCATTAGCGCCTGCTAAAGTATAGCCTATTAATAATTTAATTATTACGAATTGTCTTTTTTTGTACTTGTACTTGGGATGTAACTTTTCACCCGGGGCTAATGATTTTTTATCGAAGGAATTTTATAGCTTGTAATTATTAGTTAGGAAGAACCAAGGTCCAAAATATTTCAATTTAAATGAGCTTGACATTTTTTTGTTCCATTATTCCTGATGAAATTGGATAAAACACTCCGAGTTCCGTTGGCTGTGTTCCACGTAGATGTTCGTACTAGCGATACGCAACTGCCCTACGTGTTATTGCTTCTACATACTGATAGTAGAACATCCTTATGTACTGTTGCTTCTACACACTGGTAGTGTAACATCCTTATGTACTGTTGCTCTACATACTAGTAGTGTAACATCCTTATGTACTGTTGCTCTATATACTGGTAGTGTAACTTCCTTATGTACTGTTGCTTCAACATACTGGTAGTATAACGTTCTTATGCACTGTTGCTTGTACATACTGGTAGTTTAACATCCTTTTGAACTGTTTCTTCTAATACTGGTAGTGTAACATCCTTATGTACTGTTGCTTCTACATACTAGCAGCGCAACATCCCACGATCACTGTGCTTTTACATACTAGTTCTTTGCATTATTTTGCTTTCATATCTTAGCGACACAGTATTCCTTAGTACACGTTTTATTGCTTTTCAATGTACAGTATATGCCTTAATTTCTATATATACTCTCGCTTTTTATACCAGCAACAGAATATTTCAGGAAGATCGTTGGATTCAAATGAGTTAACTAAAAGACTTTCGCTTTTCAAAAAAAGTTAGTAATAGAAAAATCCACAACCTAAACAGTCCATAGGCTCTGTTCCTTCATCTCAGCAAGGCAACACCTCATAAATTCTGTTCCATTTCTATTTCAGCCACGTAACTTTGTGTGAACTCTGATCATTTTGTTTGCATGCCACGCAACATTCCATGAGCTAAGTTAAACCTCTCTCTACACCACGCAACATTCCATAAGTTCTGTTCATCGTCACTCGACAACGCAACGTTGTCACGCTTTTCATTCACCTTTAGCAAGTCATTGATCCAGAGGAGCGTTCGCAAGCCTGTTCTCTCGATGACCCCCACTCAATTCCCTTCGTTACCCCTCTTTGAGCGTCTTCCTCTCTCGTACATCTAACAGTTTTCATTTTTATTCCTCCTTGTTCGTTATAACGTTTTTTAACTTAATTCTCTCCTTTCAACATCTTATTATTATACTTCGACTTGTTCTCATCTCCTGTAATCCATTTTCGCCCTCCTCTGCTGATGACCGATTAACAATTTCTTCAACTCTTTTTTGTTTAGAATTTTTAGACGCTTTTTATTCCTTAATAGTTTCATGTCTATAATATGTTTTTCCTGAGATTATTTAATTCTTTTTGATTCGTTTCTTTATTTTTTCTTTATGAACCTATTTCCCCGTCCAATTTAAAGGCTCTTTACTACGACTTCAGTCAAAACCTCTACTTTCCTTCTTTTTCATGCGTGAACTTGTCTCTCACTTCTGAATTCTCGGATGAAAACTCTTTTTCAATCTAAGCTTAACGTTCCCGATGATCTTACAGCACTCTAGCCCTCCCCAGAAGCTCCTCTCCACCCACAGCAACCCTTATGCATGCCTTTCCTCCTACTCAGCCGCATGTGTTCGTCAAGTTTTAAATTCTAACTGAATGAAACATACAGTAGTTACCTAATACAAATTTGTAGATTGTTGGGGTAACCTAGTTCATTCTTAAAAATCTTGATTGAGAAGATTTTTTCGGCAGATCATTGCATCTGCACACTTACCATTATAGTTCCTAGTTTTAACTGCATAGTTTTGTTGTTGTTTACTTTTGTTCAGGCTTACTGAAACAATTGTCGTTATTGGGACTGTACACAGATCTCATCTCAGCTGACTCTCTTATATTTAATATACCATAACTTCGAGGATTCAGCATTATAATTCACATAACATCACCACGAACACCCAGCCCATCTCATTCACCATCCTTTAGCTTACTCTTCAGTGTGACCATAAAAATGATGATTAAATGAGTTTTTGATAACTATAATGAGCATTAAAAAGGATAATCATGTACAGTCTGGTCGCTGAGCCACATATGCGGTAACTGGGCAAAAGTGTTTGCACGACTCCATTCTTTTCATCTCACGAAAATTTCGAGTCTTCGTAAACGTGGGAAGCAAGTGGAGACTCGGTTGACGTTTATATAACGGAATAAATATGCAGGACTCACAAGTCTTTCTTTTGAGCAATAAAATCAAGAAATAAAATTCAATGTGGGACATATATACCTGGCCAAAACTAATATCTTTCTTCTGTGTGTTTTACGTGACTGCTATTGTAACTTAACTTATAATAACTGCATGAAGGCAGTTATTATAAGTGGACACTTGCTTATGTAATATTGTACTCAACTCTTGCAAACTCAAATCAGCAAGTCAAACAAGCAAGATTTTTGGGGACTTTTTGAGTAGTTCAATTTTTGATATTCGCTGCAAAGCACAATTGATGTCAGGGGATTGGCTAGGCCATGAGAAACACACTTATTCTTTTTATATACTACGCTTCTGCAAATTTCGTGGCATGTTTCGGATCTTTCTCTTGTTAAAATGTTCATTGGTATCAGCTTTAGAACTTTTTTTTCAATTGGGAGCAGGTTTTCCTGAAGTATCATCCTATATATTGTGTCATCCAACCACCCATCAAAGATGCGGAGTTCACCAACACCGGGGCTGTGAAGCTGTGCCTGACCATAATGCTACCACCTCCGTACCAGACAGTAGGGATGGTGTGCTCTAGACCAGTGGTCTTCAAACTTTTATCCGCCGCAATCCCTTTTAAAAGATTGTATTTATGTACGACCCCTTTGACTTTAGCAAAAAAAAAGAATAAAATATAAATATAGCAGAAAAATTTAATGTTTATAAATAAATCAGGTTTACTGTTAATTATTTGTCATAAAAATGATATATTTTATCCTGAAATAACATTATTACATAAACTAGAAAAGTATGATCGAGCATTTTGCGACCACCTCTGAATGGTCGCGCTACCCACGAACATGGTAAATATATTATACAACTATTGCCTAGGCGATAATTTTAGCATGTATACAAAAGACGATTAGAATGATATTAGACCAAGTTTAACGTACAGACGAAACAACGTAAATATATGGTAACTTGGTACGAACAATCGATTTATTTTCTCACTACTAGTAGGGCCTTCTGAATGAGTACATTGGCTTTAATTCCATTGGCTTTTAGCCTAACCTCTCTGTACAGCAGACAGGAAACATTTCTACATGCAAAGTCACTTATTGATTTTGTGCATAAGTTACGGAATTTATCAAGTGGCTTCACGGGTTCACGAAGTAAACTGTTATGCGCTCGGCTAGATTATGATGATTGTTGGTGAAAATATTGTTAATTTTTGTGAAGGGGTAATCCAGGGGTACTCCGAAGAGTAGATTACTGAACGAGTTCTTCGGCTAATAACTAGAAAAAGTTCCAAAATTATAGACAGTGGGTCAGTGTTGCAGGAGATTGTGCTGCTGAACAGACTCTTCATCAGACGCAACAATTTTCTGTACCTACATGAATGGAGAATAGTGCCTACGTACATCGGGCCAATTATATGCATCCTAATCATCATTCTATTTTTCATGGGAAAAACGAGAAACTACTGTATATCATTTACTAACACCATATAATGTCTCATGTCGTAAGTATACTGACAATTGAACAATAGAAAAAACTATAATAGAACGAAATTCAGGTATAATTCACTAGAAGGTGTTCAAGAGTTCATTTCAATAATAATCCTACAAAGACAAGCATTGTCACTAACGACTTATTTAATTTATCATTTTCTTGCAAATGTTTTGTGCGTCTGTTAATTCTCAATTCTATCGCTAAGGAACTGAAGAAATATAGAAGTGGTATAGTTATGTCAGTAACTCACTACATTGCTCATTATTATTGTTTTTCGTCGTATGTTTGCGATCTTTCTAAAAAAATTTCTTCTAGAGTTCAAACTTTAATTTGATGAAATCTATCCTAGCTTAACACGTTTGTTACGATTGGCTAGCTGGTGCAAATCTTTACTTTGTTCATACAGTCACTAGAAAGCTTTGAAAAAATTACAGAACCTAACCTGAGTGACCCACCGGTGGGTCGCATCGCAACAAACGTGTTAACACGTTCACTCCGAAGTGGTACGTATGTGTACCACTTAGGTTAGGTTCTGTAATTTTTTCAGATCCCTCTAGTGACTATGCGTACAAAGTGAAGTTTTAGACCAATCAGGCAATCGGAAGCAACGTGTTAAAGTTCTTCATTCTCCTTGTAAACATACTAAAAATTCAGAAATACAGTCTATCATTTTGTTTATTTTTAAGTTCAAATTGTGGTAAAAATTTGTTTTGTATTCATGTTCTGAGAACATTATTTTTAACATTATGAATCAAGTGAAGTAAGAGCTTTCACTATCGATGCTTCACATGAACAGTCTTCCCAAGTACCTAAGAGGATTACGAAGAACTTTTACGTCACGAAGGCTGAAGTTTCTTCAATGCTGCATAGAAATTAACAAAGAGTGAACAAGCAAAAGATGTCAATAAGTCTTTTAAAATCATATCCTATAAGTTCCTAATATAAGAGTGGTGCCAATATGTAAGAGCTGACAACTTTCAGCATCAACCAGGCTTGGTGTGGTAGAGAATCTAAATATATCTTCAACTTGAAAAGAGGTTCGTACTCTATGACGCGTCTACTGATCATTGGCCAGACTTGCTAAGCCTGCGCAGAACTCTCTACCTCTACTGCATCTCCCTATCTACCTGGCTATCCAGTAACCTCTACTTTTACTATATTAAAGCTTAAATTGTATGTTTGCATACATGCACTTTTTCTACCCTTCAACATTATTTCCAATGAAAATAATTCTGGCATCTTAAGGTAGATCTTCGTTCTTGTAGATCAGCTTTAATATTAGGGGGCGTCTACCGCAGTTCGCTCGAGGCTTGCGCTGTACGATCTACCTCCCTTAAGCCCCCAGTCTACTCCTCATCTACCGTGTTCTAAAAATAGACACGACGCTTCAGGGAATCCACATTCACAAAGCAAGGGCCCTCTTGCATGAATGAAAGCCTGTGCTGATGAATGGAGAGGGGAATATTCACTGCACGTTCTCGACGACAGCGTGAGGGCGTGGGACTGCAAACACACAAAGCAACTGTACCAAAATAACTGCATTGAATCTTGTTAAAGGACTTTAGTCTTGCGAAATAAACGGAAGTAACAAAGTAACAATGAAGTTATTATATGGGTGGGCAATCTAATAACAATCAGTCGGAGACTGACGAATGCTATTTATAGTGAGGGAACATTTTTGTTCTATTCAGACACTGATATCGGATGAAGAAGAACACTGTGTTAGTATGATGGCATGAACTGATCATATAAATATAGCACGGAGGCTGAGAAGGGGTTCTACAGTGAAAGCTAGGGGTTGCTTTTGGGGGTTTTGTCCCTGAAACTGGGTCACGCGGGGTCACAGAGTGTGGGTGGTGTGGTGACGGTGGCTGATGGTAAGTTGGCTCGAGGACTGGTGATCGATGCTGCACATCCCTGAGGACTGTACGGAAAAAGCAGAGAAGCTTCGATATTCGTATCTGGTTCTATACTGAAAGAATTATTAGACTTTTGCTGCGACATATGATTCAAGTGTATCCTATCTCGGTAGAGAGCAGAACAGAGATCCCTTCACAAAGATCTCTTTTCTGACAGGATAGAAACATCATGCAATACATTCTTCATCACACGAACGGGCTGGAACGTCCTCATGTGCGCAGGAATGAAAAATGGAATGAGTTATTCATATAGTTTAGTAAGTTATCCATTCGCATGACGTAACGGAAACTTACGTTCCTTATAGCAGGGTGAACTTTTCAACTACGCCACCATGGAATCACTTTGAAAGTGCCACTCACATACAACACACATGATATTCCAGAATTTTCTATTGAGTTGCAGCACTCTGTTAGTTCAGAGAAGATGACGTTTCCGGAGTAGTCCCTAAACTCGGACCTGTTTTAAGATCTTTTGAGGATATCGTTGAATAGCACAGAGGTGGACTCGTTAAGATAGTGTAAATCAATCAAAAACTTCATATACATATTATATATATATATGCATGTAAAACTCTATGTGCATAAACGTACGCATAAAAATTATACACAAGAAAATAGTATTTTTCAGCACAAATGAAATAAAAAATAGCGTCACATCGTGTCTGTAAACATCTGCACCGACTGCACTTGGCAGTCCGCTGGTCACTCACTGAGGCCAGCATCTCGCGAGCTACGCGTATCTACTATGCTACAGCCCAGGCCTCTCCCATCCAATAGTTCAGCGCTACTCAAAATATTGTTATTAGTCCATACATAGGTCGAGCCTGTGCAAAACACTCTCTTGTCACTGATAGTTTTCATTTGCTGGATGATCTTTCATATGAGACGATCTCTCATGTATAATATGAGAGACTAAATTGAACAACAGTAATAACAATGATACACTTTGATTGTTTCACCTTATAGGAAACCACGCTCATTGTGGCTTTGACCCATTGTATCAGAACCGCAGCAGATTACTTTCATTGTACACAAGCAAAAAAGACACCACAGCTCACTGTATTTTTGTAAGGTTGTATTTTTTTATTCCTTCAACTTCCGGCTCCCTGTTCCGCTTTATCAATGTCCCCAATTACCCTTTTTATTCTATCCATTCATTATTTCATCGAAAACTCGTTTTACCTCAAACACACTTTCCGTTATCTTCTCTCTTCATCGCGCAGCTCAAGGTACTCGTAAATCACTCCATCATCGGGCCATGCAACCTGCCTTAACAGCATTACTGTAGAGCAGTCCACATTCTGTGTTTCTGTTAGTTTCACTCGTCATTCTGAACACTCCTTTGCTCTGACCAAACGTACTACTACCTCAATGACAACCATCAGTTGCAGCAGGATGGCAACAAACTCATCTGTAGTAACCAATGGTTCACATTAAAAACAAATTGTGAGTTAGAAATTTCATGCAATGAAACCAAATGATTGTTATGCCATTGTAATTTTAATTTAGCAGCATGTTTATGGAAGCCCTACCCAATACATGGTCTGCTTCTTCAGTTTACTGCAGTTCCTCATTCCTTGAGAGGAATTGAACTTTATCTGTTATTGCAATTTTTATGTACATGAAAGGGCTACAACGAAATCTACTTAATATGCTCGTGTATAAAGTAATGACAACTTGTCTTGGTCTGTGAATTGAGAAACTGACCACAGATTTAAAGGAAATTTAATTCCACCATGTTGTTATCACTATTTATTTGATTGAAAACTAGAAAAAGGCTTATCTTTCACTCCATGTTAAGCGTACGCTTGCCAAGTTCCGACTCATGACAGGATCGTTCACTGTGGCGAAAGCTCGTTTGATTTCGTACAGCCGTCATTTCAGCGCTGTGTCTGCAATGCTAATTGTAGGACACCTCAGCTCGACAATATTCTTGGTCGACAATATTTTAATTTACTTCTGTTACAAACTAGTCTGCATGCAGGCCCACGTCTTCACAATTTCTTCTCATAAACAGCTACCAGCATCATGATTTTGAAAAGTAATCGATTTAGCTCATGCACATCCCTATCCACTTCTATGCCTTACGTAAGAGAAATCTAATCACGGAAACATACAAGTGGATAGCGATGTGCATGAGCTATCCACTTGTATGCCTTACGTAAGAGAAATCTAATCCACTTGTATGCCTTACGTATTTCTTCTCATAAACAGCTACCAGCGTCATGATTTTGAAAAGTAATCGATTTAGCTCATGCACATTGCTATCCACTTCTATGCCTTACGTAAGAGAAATCTAATCACGGAAGCAAAAAAGAAACCCACAGAAATACTTGAAAAAAATGTATTGATCTTTTAATATACATACATCTGCACACAGCTTGAAAGTAATTCTGAGCTCAAGCTGAATAATTCAATGCATACTCAAAATCTGCGCACTATCTTCAAAGATTAAATCTAGCCAGAATAAAATGAAGAAATTAAATATTTCAGTATGGCTGCCAAGAAACGGAAAGGGCGACCAAGCCCACGTTTGCAGAGCCCTAAGTGAACTCGAGGGCAAAGTAAGTGACCTACCCACCTGCCATCAAAGCAGAAGCTTTTCTTCGAGTCCAGATTTGCGGCTCAGCTTGAAGTAGAGGACTGGTCAGTAGAGGACTGGTCAGTAGAGGACTGGTCAGTAGAGGACTGGTCAGTAGAGGACTGATCAGTAGAAGACTGGTCAGTAGAGGACTGGTCAGTAGAGGACTGGTCAGTAGAGGACTGGTCAGTAGAGGACAGGTCAGTAGAGGACTGGTCAGTAGAGGACTGGTCGGTAGAGGACTGGTCAGTAGACAAGATTATCAACAAATCTTTATTATCATTCATAGATCATAAGGATATTTGAAATCGCCTCCCTGATCTTAGTTCCAGTCTTAAAGATCAAAGCGCATGAAGAGTATCGATTAGAAAAATGGTTACTTCTGAGATGCACACTCTCAACTAAAGGATGACTGACATGCTAAATCTGCAACAAAACATGCTACAACTTCCAAGCAGCACAAGAGAAAATCATATCATATTGTTTTATTTGGAAACAATATGATTTCAAAAGCGTCTAAAATACTATATTATGCAAAGAAGAATCGAATTTAATACAATGGCGTCGCGTAATGGTAATGATACTCAATAATGACGCCTAATCACGGACAATACCTACATCTTGATTCATCACATTTTTTTAATTCACATAAGTATATTTTGCAAATATTGTTAAACCATCACTCTTCAAAGTTCATGAAACTTTAACAGAGCAAAATTTCAGTGCAAGACGCATGGCACTATGTTTTTCACATGAAAGCCTACAAGGACGCGGAATCACACAATTAATACTATAAATAAGGTACCTTTTAGTTATTTGAAAACCACTTGCACATACGGTGAGGGGAAACAAGTATTTTGACAGTTTCAAAATTTTATTTGAATGTGTTTTAGGCATAATGTAATTGTAATACATGTATAAAATTGCATAATATAGAACCAAAAACATTACTAATCAGTAAAACTACGAAGTTATCCCCATTGATATAGTTTATGTGCAAAAAACGAAAATAAAAGTTGAAAAAAGTATCTGGATACTTTCTTTGGAAAGTTTTAGGAGGGCTCATTGCTCAAATGTTTCAGAAATTGCTACAAACTGTATCCCTTTAGTCTATAAATTGTTGCGTTGGGAGTTAGTCATTTAGACACTTCTCCATCAACACTGAAAAATACCTGAACAACTTGGACTGTCAACTAACCTGAAGAACCGTATAATTTTGATGCATGCTGCAAATAACAGTTATCAAAGCATTTCTAAGTGATTGAATGTTGTCGTCAGCACAGCAGGTCGCATTATGAAGAAATGAAAAGAGTCTGGGTCAACTGAATATTTTCCACGAGTTCGTGCACCGTGTAAAATATGTCAGAAGTGGCAGTTGAATGCTTCAAACTGATTAGGATGATTCTTTAGTAGTAGGAGAACAACTTCAAAATCATCTCCATGCTTGTGGGCCTTGGGTCTGTAAAAGAATCATCAGTAATAAACTTCATCAGAAAAAATTGAATTTACGATCTCCGGCATGAGACACCATTGTTGAAGAAAACTCATTTGAAATCAAAATCTCTGTTTGCCAGAGAATATTTAGAGCGGGATGCTGGCTTCTTGAAAGAAACTTTATGATCAGATGAATAAAAATTGAGCTTTTTACCCAAAGTGATACAAGATATGTATGGATACGTGACAGAACTTCATGTGACAAAGAGAATAGCATACTTACCGTGAATTATGGTGTCGTAAACAATAATAACGTAATGTATTTTCATGACCTCGAAAAGTACTGGATTAAAATCAAATCGGAAATTAATGGAGAATGTTAAGAAGCAAGTTGGCAAGCAGAGAATGACAAACCTTTTTGAATATAAGAATGTCGCAGGAGTTAAATGGACTCAGATTTCACATAAATTCTACCAGGACTAAATTAAAGCAGATAGAAAACGTTTAAGAGTATTAGTAGCGAACGGAAGCTCTTCAAATAAATGTTGGAAAGATTCAAACATTAAAATACGTTTTTCCATCCCTATTTTTATTATTTGTGTATACATTATACATACCTGAGCAAATCCGTACTTTTATAGTTAAGTCATGTTTGCTGTTTTATATCATGCATTATTTTCTAATTTTCTAATTGCGTTATGGTTGAACATACATTCAAATAAATATTAAAAATATCCAAGTACATGTTTCACCTCACTGCATATTCGACAGGAGACAGGAATATTTCTGAGACATTCAGACCTGACAATTTAACTTCGATTTTGAAAACAAGAAACTTGACAACATTCAAGGTCTAAAACAATATTAATCTAACGTCTTGGGGTCTAAAAGAGCCCAGTAGTGACTGAAAAAGAGTTTCAATTTATTTCGAATTTCAAAAATTAATGTTACGTAACGCTACTCAGCACTGCACTCCCAAGGAGACTGTACGTAATGCTACTCAGCACTGCACTCACAAGGAGACTGTACGTAATGCTACTCAGCACTGCACTACCTAGGAGACTGTACGTAATGCTACTCAGCACTGCACTCCCTAGGAGACTGTACGTAATGCTACTCAGCACTGCACTCCCAAGGAGACTGTACGTAATGCTACTCAGCACTGCACTCCCTAGGAGACTGTACGTAATGCTACTCAGCACTGCACTCCCAAGGAGACTGTACGTAATGCTACTCAGCACTGCACTCTCTAGGAGACTGTACGTAATGCTACTCAGCACTGCACTCCCTAGGAGACTGTACGTAATGCTACTCAGCACTGTACACAATACAGCCTCAACCTGCACCCAACGCAGCCTTCTCTGTTCGGGCAGTGCACAGCACAGTGTACGAGCCGTCGTTAACATCATTTACAGGAACAAATACGCAAGAAAAAACTGCAATACGAATTAAATATAATACGAGTGAAGAAATGAGTAAATACAAAATGAATAAAAATGAATAACACGCAAACCAGGCGCATTAAAGGCGCGGTGCTGGGAGCGGTGCTTCGTTCTCCCTCCCCAGCCTCGTCTCTCCACCAATGTGCCACTCCATTCCTTGCCTCCTAACCCCCCTGGCATCCAACCCTCCCTGACGAAGCCTTCCTCCCCAAGCCCTTCACTATTCCCTTCTGTGGTCTCTGCTTGGTCCTTCCTTTCCCTCTTCGGTCCCATACCCTCACTTGGTGTCTTTGCTCAGATCTGCCTCTCCATTCATTATTCATATCCACAAGTCTCTACACAAGTTTAACTCTCCCAACATTGTTTTATTTTTCCTTTGGTGGCTTTTCTACCCTGAGCTAACTCTCCCTCCATATTTTCTCACCCTCCAGTGGCCTCTATGGCAAGTGAACTCTCCCTCCATTATTTCATTCCCTCCATTATTTCACTCTTTCCCAAAAATTCTTCGCCTAGTAAATTCTTAAACTCTCCCGAGGTCTTCCTATCCAGCCACTCACTTGCTAGACGTCTGTCCCTGTCACCCTCTCCTATTTTTGTCGCATTTTCTCTTTAACCTGTCTTATCCCCTCCCACTCATCCAGCGTTCCCCTTCCCTTCAGTCTGCTTCTTCCTCTCCAGTCTGCTTCTTCCTCCTCAGTCTTCTTCTTCCTCCTCAGTCTGTCTCTTCCTCCTCAGTCTGCCTCTTCCTCCTCAATCTGCCTCTTCCTCCTCAATCTGCCTCTTCCTCCTCAATCTGCCTCTTCCTCCTCAATCTGTCTCTTCCTCCTCAGTCTGTCTCTTCCTCCTCAATCTGCCTCTTCCTCCTCAATCTGTCTCTTCCTCCTAAGTCTGCTTCTTCCTCCTTAGTCTGCCTCACTCTTCACCCGCTTCTCCTGGCACTGTCCGATTTATTTATCAGTGCTTGAAAACTTGGAAAATCAAAATCGCTTTAGAATTCTGTTCATTAATCCGTGTGAATCATTAACTTACATGAGATTTCTTGTGATAAATATGAACCGCTGCTCTAACACGAATATGATATTTAGTAGTAGTTAGAAGGGACCATTAAGCTATCCTGGCAGTATTATAATGTTTTGGAGGAACCATTCCACTCGTACGATAGCTTAACAGCATGAATACTCAATATTCTACTCAAGAATTTCAATGTGATACATTTTTGCACGACAATCGAGTGAAGAGCCAGGCTTCACACTGCATGTTATTGTCCTCACACGTGTACACACACATCGTAGATGTCGCTGATTAGACTACGTCTGTGTGACGTAGTCCTCGTACATTTGAACTGAGACCAAACAATAAATATTTGTGAACCACGGATAGAAAATGAATAATTTATGGCAAACTGATATTTGCCTATTATAATGAACATAGGGCGTTTAAATAGAACGATAACGTGAGACAGTAGCTGTTACTTGGCAGAAAAGTACACAGTACTGATTCCTTATATCGAATGCAGGATTGAAGAGAGGTGACCAAACTCTGCCGCAGGTATCAGACACATCAACTTTCACAAACAAATTTTTGAGGTGTAGCTGCTTAACGCTCCCGGTTTTATAAGCTATTTAACGATTTTCTTCTACTCGTATGTTCTCGTGATTCTTCCCATATAGTTTTTAATTCAAGTGTATACGAATGCATGTACTACATGATGTTATTCTTTGTTATCCGTTTGTTAAACTTGTGAACAGTTTCAAAGTTGCGCCCCGATTATTGTTTTGATAATGTCATTGAGCTGTGCGGTGCTTTGTTGTTTCTAGTAAGGAACTAGTAATAATATCTCATGAGACTGCGCTGGTCAGGCCTAGGACGCAGCGAAGTCTATTGACTGTGAGTTGAGGACGCTGACTGATCCTCACCCTCATTCACCTGACCATTCCTTGGTGAATGATGCAGTGCAAGAAGTTGGGTAGTGATAGCCACATCTTCCATTGCTTGTATTTTCTCCCACAGATTACTGAGCTAAAGATGAAGAAGGACACCACGGCTAACCTGAACAGCCGCTTCGACAAAATTCATCTCGACGAGGCAAAACTGATCAATGAAGATTTCCTGTCTAACGTTGAGACTGGCGGCAGTTGAAAGCGGTTCAGTTAATCAGACGACGGAAGGTCTACCGACAACAAGCAACGACAGATGTCAGTCACAGAGACCTTTAGCATGATAAATCAGATCAGCTCTTTCCAGCAGTATCCCGTTAACAAGACAATTGCCAGGTTTACAGGGACAACATGCTGCCACTGCAGATTGTGGGCAGTCAATTCAAATCCTTAACTTTAGCAAAAATGTGATATCTTGCTGAGAGCAAGGTCCTCAAAACGTAGGAGAAGGAGAGCTCGATCAAATAAGGAACTAAGAAACTGTATGCAGATATTCTTATAATTTTATTATAAAATAGAGTAATATATAATCAAAAATTACAATCAATACTGTTCAATATTGCACATTGAATTTGAAAATAATTCCAATGCACAATCAAAACTGAAGTCCATTATCGTTATATCTTAGAGAGACACTACGTACAGCTGAGTGTAGATCAGCTACCTCCCAGTATCCCTCTCCATATCACCTCCTATTCTTAGGCACATCCTGTACCCAACTCTCCTTCACATCTTTCCTACTGGTCCAGACGACCACCTGTCTTGTCCTGTGAAAGGTTCATTGAGAGACTCACGGAAGATGTACACCCCCAGTCGTGAAGAATATCCACAGCCGATTGAGATAGAGGACAAGGTTGCCAAGTTAGTTTTAGTATTTTTTGTTTCCCAGTTTTTAAATATTGCAAGTTAGAAGAAGTAATGAGAGACGACAAAATAAAATTACCGTTTGCAACTAAATATTTGTAAATGATTTCATATATTAAATACATTTTCTTTATTTTATTTTTTAACCCTGGAGCACTGAACATGGGTATAGTTTCACTAGCCTCGGGCAAACTATACCCATGCTCAGTGCTCCAGGATTAAGAATAACCACAGACAATGCTGCCAATCTTCAAAATATATTTTTCTAATAGGCTTCTGGTCTGGATGACATCCAGGAAAAGGATGATCTCTCTCCCAGTCTGAGGCTGAGCCTGCAGACGCTGGAGGACCTCGTCGTTGGCTCTCCTGAAAGCCACGAGGGTTGAAGGCTTCGGAGGGTATGCGTATGTAGGACTGAAGTGGGGCATGCCAGCACTGAATGAATAAAAACAATTAGAAATAAAAGTACTTCAGTAATAATCTGAAAATGCCAGTTTTTAGAATTTTTATACGTAAAAAAATACTATTTAGAACTGTTAATGACATAATAAAATTTATTTGCACTTCTATACTTATATTATCATTTTGCTTTTTTGTAAGATGATACAGAGGAGAAAACTTAGTCATGAGATTTGAAGTTCCACAAATTTCTTTTTCTGTACGGTTGGCCCTTCCAAACGTTAAGCTGCCAGGGTGACTCAGATCCATCTGCTACGATATCCATAGATATTCTGTCATCCACTGTCCACTGCAACACTACTCGTCTTCATAAAATGACAACAATTCAGAGGAAGATGAAGTCATTGATCCAAAGTACGGAGGTGGAACTGATGAAAGAAACTCATACCTCAACGATCTGATCAGATGTCTTTGTCACAAAATCAAATGCCGATCTTTTGACTTCGAGACTCAATCAGTTTGAATGAAGTGAAGCACCACCAGTATTTTTCAAGCTTCATCCGTCAGCATCCGTCATGAGCTCTGAATTTACTACAATGAAAACAGTCTGTTCTATGCAATTTGAATTTCCTGTCACACCAATGAACGACCTCTTCATCGGCAGCTCCTCCAGGAGCATCAAACCCGTGCTGCTCCACTACAGGAACATATACTGTATATACCCACCTCTTCTCCTCACTCACTTAGTGTATCTTAAAAAAGAACACAATAGCGTCAAAATCTTGTTGAAAGCCAAGAAACATAAGACTAAAAGTGTGGTTAGGAGGTTATCGGGGGTTTTATAAGGGGCCTTCTTGACTGGCCTCCGAGGCGGCTTTACTAAGTTGTCTTGTTATCTTAACCTTTAGGACAGCAGACACATTGCGATACACTAACCACTGGCTGGACTGACTACAGAAGACAGAGTTCAGTGTGGGGCGAAACAACGTCAAACGAAAGCCAGTGTTGGGCTCTAGAAAAATATAGTCTTCTTTAATGCAAGGAATTTCGTAAGAAACTCACTAAGACGGAAAAAGTTGCATCGGACAGCTTTTTCGTAGTGGTTCGGGGTCTCCTTGGAAGTCACAAAGCCAAAAAGCAAGTGGATTCGTTGAGACTCCGGTAAAGTAGTCAGGCAAATTGTGTTGTACGATGTCCCTCCAAATTTGTATCTAAAATTTGTATTATCTGAAAGCGTACTCCGAGAGCCAGGGCGAGCGTTTCCACCACGATATATGTACTGCTCTTTGAACGCCGCGATCAGGGGTCGTGTATAGAAAATATGATGAGAAACTTTATTTTGGGCCTGATTCGTTAAAGCAGTTCACAATATTAGCATCAATGGCGGAAAAGTTTTCATTCATAATATTTTGTTCACTTTCTTGTGCGATCTTAAACAAATCGTTTTGTTCGTACTTCGTGCGAACTTTTAGTAGTGAACTTTGAGGTCATCTGAAAGTATGCAATCAAGTAGTATTTTTTAGAATATAACTTTAAATATATGTACATAGGTAGTGCTTTCCCTAGACAGCGCAATTCGAATATATTGCTACTGTTTTTTTTACTAGAAATACACGTCAATAAAAGGTTTTTACACTTGAACGAATATAACTTCTCGTTGTGAATCTCAAATCCAAATTTCTAAATAGAGGCTGAAACAGCTACTCCAACGATACTTGTGCTGCCCTATGATCTACAGATAATGATATTAAATCAATAATTGATAAACAATAGTTAATCGCTGTATTTTAATGCAACATGGGTATCCATTATATAATGTTACAAAGATTGTGTAAGCACATTTATATGAAGTGGTATGAATTTTCCCATTTCATATTATTTCATCTCAAAAGTAGCAACCTCAAAAATGACCCAAGGACGCAGCCTAAGTTGTCATTTCAGACAAAATTTTCCATTCACTGAGCAACAGTCATCGTTTATCCTCTGCACATTCGTATGTCTCTAGAGCATCAAGCAAATTTATAGTGCATTCAGGGTAAAATTCTTCTCCAACCATTCATGTTAGGGGCCAAATATTCTGGCATTTAATAAAATTCTGAAAAGATTTAATCAAACAGCTTCAGTTCGATCTCAGGTCCCCACTTGTAAGAAGATTGTGGTATTATTGAATCAGAGATAGTAATTTATTTTTTTAACAGTATCCAAGATCCCACATTAGGCATGCTGCAAACATGTTGGGTTTAAGCTGTGGAACAATCAGGCTAATTCTGAGAAAACAACTAAAGTGGAAGATCTACAAGCTGCACCTGCCGCAAATTCTCAGTCCAACAAACAAGGACTGACTCAGTTGACTCAGTCTTGAGGAGGAATGGTCAAGCGTGTAATCTGGTCAAATGAAGAATGTTTTGCTATACAGCAGCAGTACACAGTAGCAGTCACACAGTAGCAGTCACACAGTAGCAGTACACAGTAGCAGTCACACAGTAGCAGTACACAGTAGCAGTCACACAGTAGCAGTCACACAGTAGCAGTACACAGTAGTAGTCACACAGTAGCAGTCACACAGTAGCAGTACACAGTAGCAGTCGCGCAGTAGCAATACACAAAGCTGTCTCGATTGCAGTGAAAGCAAATTCAACACATTGAACACATCTAGACAGCGGAATCAACTAGATTAGTAGTAAGATTATCTGTCAGCCTAAAAATAAAAATGGTATCAAATTTTCGACACAATTCCGTATTCGTTTTCGGATAGCAAAAGTTTGTCTGGAAAATGATCGTTGCATTTTCAATGCTTTCTTCGAAAAAAATCATTTTATCACTAAACACCCATTCATAAGTGAATATATTGAATCATATGTGTCATATGTGTCGATGAAAAATCAGTTTCATAACTTGATCTTTTAAAAAAAAGCTAATTATCGACACTTGTACGGTATTAAGAAGGTTAGAAAGTGTCGCTCATTTAATTTTGCCCATGGTACAGCAGATGAATATTAGTGCATGAGAAACCCAACCTCACAGCTGTGTTTTAATAATAATATATTCACGCATCATTGGTGTGGTCATTTGGGATCCTTTTATAAAATCAAAGCCGACCTATTGACTAATCCATAGATATCGTGGTTGTGTGCTAACGATGAGATTATTCACTTGAAATCTAAAGAGAATTGTCGAATGAGTTGTTCACATAACTATACTTCATGCTAGTTTAAATGCAATTGGTGACTGTATGTTTCAATTGTGCTGATGTTCCTCATAAATATTATATTTAAGAAACTAAATAACATAATGGACTGCCAAATCTTTTACGAAAAGGAAAAAACTTAAGTTTGACCAATGAGTGGTAGTACTAGTTTTATGAATACAGCCTGTAGGTATGTAACCCTCGTTTTTTACGATTTTATTAATAAATATATCAGGTTGGTGCAAAAGTTGTTGCCGATTTTGAAGAGAAGAATTCAAAATTATCTAAATTGATATTATGTCTATTTCTATCGCTGATTTATAATATCATGAGTAATTTAAACCTCTTTCTTTCAGAATATTAAGGAATCATTCATTGGGTTGAACATAGGCGCTGTATTATTTGCACGTATGTTAAACCCAATTGAAGAATATATTAGACATGCTTTACTCTACGAGTTTCATAGAGGTTTCAGTGCAAGTGCTGCAACACAAAACATTCAAAGTGCATATGGAAATAATGCTGTGAAGGAGAGAACTTGCAGATGGTGGTTTTCCCGTTTTCGTAAAGGAAATTTCAACTTGAAAGACGAGATTAGAGGTGGTCGTCTAAAAAAGCTTGATTTGGAGTTGTTAGAAGCCGCTGTTACTGAAAATTCGACAGTAACTTCGAGGGAACTGGCTAACCAATTTGATGTAACCCATACAACCGCGGTACGCCAACTGTAACAAATGGAAAAGGTTTCAGTATTCGGAAAATGGGTTCCGCACGAACTGTCTCCTGAGAACCTGTGCCAACGTGTTTCTTGTTGCGAATCTTTGCTTTGATTGCAACTTGATTGGGAACTTGATTGGGAGGTTTTACCCCATCTAGCATATTCTCTCGACTTCGCCCCTTCTGATTATCACTTATTTCGAGGATTACAAAACCATTTAAATGGCCTCAGGTAGACACCACGGGAAGAGATTAAAAATGAGTTAGATTCATATTTCGCATCACGACCTAAAGAATTTTACAAACGTGGCATATACGGTGTGGAGCAAAATAATACAACACGTTGATTAAATCACCAAATTGCACATTTATAGACCACGTACAATTACGAAAATTGGACTATATATAAACAATAATATAAGGATGTTAATAATGTATCTAAAACCCACAAATACTTAATAGAAAAAATATATAGGAACATGTATAAAAAATACGTGAACATAAGTTTACAACACATTTCAAGATATACATACATTAATACTTCGTTGCATAGCCATTATTATTAATTATGGCTTCGAGACGTTTATGGTAGTTCATTACCAGCCTTTTAAAAGTTTTGGGCGTAATCTTATTCCATTTTTCAATGCAAATTTCTTTGAGTTCAGTGACGTTCTAGGGGCCTCTCTTCTGAATCTTCAATTCCAATTCACTCCATAAGTTTTCGATCGCATTCATGTCCGGGGATTGACTTCGCCATTCTATCATGTTTATCTTCTTCATCCTCAAACATTCCTTGGTTTCGTTTGCAGTATGGTTTGGATCGTTGTCTTATTGGAATTTCCATCCACGTTTCAATTTTAACGAACGAGTTGTAGGTAGGAGTTGCTCTTTCAATATTTCACGATAATTCCTGCCATTCATGGTTCCTTCAATGATGTGAAGCTTACCTACCCCTGATAAGCAGAAACATCCCCACACCATGATTGAGCCACTTCCAAACTTAAGAGTGGGTATGATGCACTTTGGTTTATACTCTCGGTTTTGTTGCCTCCAAACATGGTTTGTGCTGTTTCTCCCAAATAGTTCAATTTTTGTTTCCTCTAACCACAGTACTGAGTTTCAAAAAGCAGCTGGCTTGTTCAAATGCAACTTCAGCCTGGCCCTTACGTAACGTTTCTGAAGAAGAGGTATCCTGTCGAGAGGTGCAGGAGCGAAGACCTTCACGGCGTAGTACCCTGCTGATTGTGTGTTTGCTGGCTCCGATCCCAGATGCGTTGAGATCATCCATTAATTTTTCACGAGTAGTTTGAGGCCTCTACACTACTGTTCGAACCAATTTTTGAGCAGCACGGTCGTTAATCTTCCGTGGACAGCTAGTTCGAGGCTTACTGGGAGTCGTATTCCGGCATTTCCACTTACGTATTATGGTTCTAACCGAGGCTATAGGAACACACAGTTGTGCACTTATCTTCTTATATCCCAAACCTTCATTATGGAGCTCCACAATACGTTCGCGAAAATCTTTGCTGATGTCCTTATTCTTACCCATTCTTACGACCTTTCAGAACGAGAACTGCTGTACCAATGACACGTTATTGGAGATGAATGCTGACGAAAGTTCGGTTGCCAAATCATATTATAGAATGTATTAGAACATTTTGAATAATCCTACAATAATTTTCAAGTATAATATCAAGAAAAAAGTCGGGTATTGTAAACTTTTGTTCACGTATATATTATACATGTTTCTATATATTTTTTTTCAATAAATATTTGTGAATTTTAAATACATTATTAACCTTTTTATACTATTGTTTATATGTAGTCCAATTTTTGTAATTGTACGTGGTCTATAAATGTGCAATCTGGCGATTTAATCAATGAGTTGTATTATTTTGCTCCTCATGATAGAAACTCGTTGACAAATGGAATCAGGTCATAGAAGATCAAGGATGTTATTGTTATGAATAAATTCTTCAAAAATAACTAATTTTCATTCTCAAAATTAAGTTTACAAATCGGCAAAAACTTTTGCATTAACCTGATAACTACAAATTTCCGAAAAAGTACCAACAAAAATTTGATATCACAAAATAATAACACTGTCGACGTTAATATTAATAGCAGTAATAATGTGTATTTAAACCACGATTACCTCAATCTTTCAATACTGAAGATGGAGTGAAATCAGTAATATTGGCGGAGAGGGAAGATGGAAGAGAAAGGTCTGTTTTTTTATAAATGTGAAAGTGGAATTTCCCTCACAAGCTTCATGTTGTCGGGAGGCAGAAACCGATTCCTAGCTAATGGAAAACAAGAAAAACTGATGTAAAGAGGACTATTAACGAGAATCATAATGCGCACAGATTCACAAGATCCCTCTAAATTCCTTGGCATCCCTGCTAGAGATGCATGATGCAGGGCAAGTCTATAAATAGCAGCTTTCTCCAGCTTGCCCCTGGATGCTTTCCTCTGCTTTAAGACTGATGCACAGCGACAAAGTTTTACTAGCTTCGGTGCATGGCATCATAAAGTTTTCATAGATGAGCTCAGAGACCTAGCCTTAGATAGGGACAATTTTAGATCACCTTTAATTTGGTAGACGGATGGACAGAAATAGACCTGCAGGACGGCTTCTGTTGCCTAACTCAAGGCGCCTAGGGAAACCAAGGGATAGTACCACGATAGGAGATAACGCTGGAGCGTGATAAGGAAACTGCAGTAAGTTTTTCAGAGACACTATAGATAAATTTTGCCCAAATGCTCTGGCTGAGGCGACCAAACGCACCTCTGGAGAATTCACGAACAGGAGAAGCAGAAGAGAAAGGAAACGGAGAAAGGCTTTACCGTGACGCAACGGTGCCACATCAAGCGCATTCGGCAAATCCATGCATAGCTTTAATCGTAGTTTTTTCTAATAAAGATTCATTTTAACAATATAATTATTTTTGAGTATACAAGGCATATGATTCAAACAGTGAACTACTATAATGAATGGCCAAAGTTCATCATTTGCGACAGAATTTAGAAGGTTCTTCAGTTTAGGTTCCGTGGCTGCTTCTCATGCAAAGACCGTTGGGGAGAATCTGTTCAGTCGTGGATCTCATAGACTCAATTACCTGCTGAAGCTACAAATTCAGTTCCCAGTATTCAGTATTTCGAAATGTTACCTAAGTTGCTAGTGTGCCAAGTCTTCCACGTCTGTATCGATCTCACTCAGAGATGAAGGACCAGTGACGTCACTCTGACGTCATACACAGCTGCCCCTCACGCAGCCCCTCCCCGGAACAAACTCCTGCCCTCTGTATTGCCTTCCCTCGCTTGTACTAGAGGCGGGGGAGTGTTTCACTTTTATTCGCACTTTGGGATAAATTTTGAAGAGTCATATGATAGCGTTCTTAATTTCTTAATATTTGACTGCAGAACTCGCACTCGCATAATAATCTGCTTGTTTAGAAGAAAGAGAACTCGTAGATTTTTTACCATACATTGTTTCATATTCATTAGTAAATGCTCTCCATGTTCTCTAAACGTCATATGTAGATAGAGAGAAATTAAACCTTTATCTAAGCTCAATTTTTAACCATACCTCTTAATAAGAAAATGATACATGAAAAGTACGTGCAAGTTTATTGTGATGCATCCCCATCATTTATGTTACTCTAAATATTTTATTGCGTCATTAAAAATCTAAGTTTTGAATTGCTGAAATTCATTTTTAATGAAGTCTACCCCTTCAAGAAGCTTACATAAGCGGTGAAACATGGTTTCTTAGCTTAGTGTCCTAAAAATATGACTCTAAGTTTTAACTAGAGCTTTAGAATTAAATGTTTACTCAGAATGTTTGTAATCATAACAGAAATACTTAACGTATTCATTTTATTCATAGTACTTTGTTGTAAAAATCTTCGCTGGCTTCATTTCGCAATACGATTTATTCGCCTCAGTATCATGATGCCTGCCACTGTAACCTCGACAGATGGGCACGACATTTACACACGCAAAAAGCTTATAGCAATCTTGCAACGATGTTGTGATATTATATTTACTTCCACTCCCCTTCCATTCATTTGCTTGTACATTTCACAAAAATAATTACACCTGGACATGGTTAAAATATGAACCTTAGACCATAAGAGGTAGAAGATAAACTGGAACCGTTGGAAGTCATAAACTTGTAGTGCATCGCAAGATGGCTCTACATCGAACCTACGTATGTATATATATATATATATATATATATATATATATATATATATATATATATATATATATATATATATATATATATATATATATATATATATATATATATACAGCGATGCAGTAAAGGCAGTAAAGCCCACTCAAAAATGTTTCACGACCGTGCTTTAAAATTATAAATATCTCTTTACAGGCTACGGTAAAGGTTTAAATCTTGAACATTTCTTCGGCACTGCTGTGCGTAACACAGGCGTAGCAGGACTTCAGAAATAAAGCGCTCGACAAGACAGTCAACTCTATGGTCTCGATCACCAGCGCTGTAAGCACAGGCGTAGTGGCCGGTCAATCTGGTTCTTTGGAGTCGTGACCCAATGCGTTCCTAGCGACAAGTGTGGATAGAAATCTTGACTTGTGTTTTTGACAGGGAGTAATCTTTTCTAGGCGTAGGCAGCCGCCTTAATAGTTCTCTCGCCTGGGCAGCCCGCCGTGGCAGCTCGCCCTCTCATTGGTCCATCAGGAGTGGCGGTTGAGTGCCGTATCATGAAAAGTGATAACGAAACTGTGTGACAAAATTAAAGTAAGTTTTCATTAAAACAGACATTTACGTTCGATGATAGACTATAATAATCGATAATGTGCCTTATGTAAAAATCATAACAAATAGAATCGTCTGCACCTGCTGAAAATATTGTGCCTACTAAAACCCCAAAATAAACTTTTATAGCTTGATTCTCAATGATAAATTTTGAGCTATTTTTCTGATGGATGGATTAAGTTGTGATTATGAGGCCGTCCACTGGGCGTGGTGATGGAGGAGAGGAAATGGCCTGGGCGTGGACGATTGGTGACAAACTCAATGGAAACATTTCGAGGGCAGTTAGACTGCACCCTATCCCAATTCCCATAGGACTAATGCTACAGTGACCTGTCTTCCTAATTTTATGTTCGATCATACAGGTAAAGAGCTTGTGATTCTCTGAGCAGTTAGTGGAATCACTTTACACCCGAAGCGCTGGAAAATAACGATGACGATTTTTACCACAACTAATTTCCCCCCTGCGTTACAACTCTTCCTGTTAGAGATGAAAATTTGTGAAACGTATATTGAGATGTAGTAAAAAATTCTGCCGTAGTTGTTCAAGATGGTTTCTGAGTACAGTGGAAATCACGTGATTATTTGGCTGGAAAACTCATTACAGACTTTTTAACATATTTACTGAATGATAATGCTACACTGATGTATAAATGGTTCGTCTAAGGACCGATTACTCACTAAAATACGTATATATTAGTTTGGTTAATTCTCTTCTCGTTTGTTTGCTCTAGTATTCAATACTTAAACCTATTATTTGTGATAAACTAAAAATTGTCGTGGTAAACTCAAAATAACTCACTTTAAAAAAAATTCTAATACACCATTTTTCTACGAATACTGTCCAAAAATTTACCAAAAATCTGTATTTTGACATGAGATAAAAATAATGATCCAAATCAGTGTACGAAAAATCAGTCAAATTTTCAGCGTGTTACCAACTGTATTTCATTCATTCGGTGAACTATACAAACAAGTGTGCTTCAAATTTTTGAATATATTATTTCATGTAAATGGTGAGGTTGAACATGTATCTGAAAAAGATGCAAGGATCAAAACATTTAAAATTGTACTCAGATATTGCATGCTCCATGATACTAGTTTAGTTGAACTGAATGACTTACACGTACACGATGCAGTTTATTCTCGTGGTTTCGACGTGCAAAGCGTACCTTCGATTCTGCGGGAATGGTAACAGTGAGCAAGGTACTAATGATTTTAGTGTAGCTTATTTATACGTGAAATGTCAAGTTGATTATTTTGTGAAGTGTGCATCAGTGGAACTTAGTTTATTCTTGCACCAATAGCAAAGCATCATCGTCAAATCGGAAATTAAATCGTATTTATTGCTGTTGCAATAAGGGCGATGTGTTAAACCCTTGTATCCCAAGTCTGTGTCTCTGCAGCTTCATCCTGGTATCTTGTTGCTAGGCGTTGTTGTGGAGTAAAATTGGTTCACTCAGGTTCATTAGTGTAGGTCTCATTTTATGCAATGAATATGCATTTCTGCATTTCCTCCAGTTGATTACAACAAACCTCAGCTGTGATGCTCCTATTGGGTTGTAGAAAATTGTGATGTACACCAGTTGCGAACCCCGAAAGTGTCACCATAATCTCCAGTTGATGCAATCTTAGTTTTAGGAAATATTTGGGTGGCTCATCATGATCAAGTCAGTGACCTAATTGTTTAAAATTATCATAAAAGATTTGTTTTTACTCACGAGTGACTAAACATTCAAGAAATGGATCATTGGTGACCAGCAAAAAGAACATCGAGCCCACTTTAAAACGCCGAGTTTTTTTCATTTTCTTTAAATTAGTGCAAGGCTCATTAATTGAGCTTCTTGATCTTACCAATTCGCTTCACATGGTCTGACACCTTTGAAATACGGGTACAAAGCTCTTGAGAATTTTTCTAACATTATGTCGTAAATTTCTTTCAACAACAATAAAACTAACATAATAAAATTGAACTTCAAAACAGTATTCATAAAATGGACAGTATTTTTCGACTCACCTTCTATAATTCAACGACAAGACACATACAGAAGTGTTACTGATTAAAATGTAAATCGTCATTTCAGACATGGGTTGAATTGTCGTCAGTGCGCCACAAGTGAACATATGTACACTCCGATATGATCAGTTATGCGGTTTTCCATATGTTATATACTTTTAAGGAAGCATCAATTTTTTACAAGCTAACGTTACTGCACTTCTGAAGCTAAAAGTCCTTTGTAGGTAGGAAAGAATAAACTGTCCAAGTAGAATTTATCTTTGCAATAGTCAGGGCACTTCGAATATGAAACACATCTCTAACCGAGCTGCAAATGTTGTTGGCAAAGTAATGAAATAGTGACAGGAAATTTTACTCGAAAAAAATAATTGAACTCAGCATCAATAAAACTTGGTTTCAGTTTATGAATACAATTATGCTGCATAATATAAAACCTGACAGCAACTAAATTGAAGAAAAACATCGATAGGCGATATTTCAATAACAATTTCAATTACCGTCTGTCAACATTATGAATTTAATATATTGTTGACAATGAATTGTACTAAAATATAAATAGATTCTTGTAGCAGCTTCACCACTCCATTTAACAAATGAAATGTAGCTTAAGAAATGTTGAAAGAAGGAGCTGAAATGTCACAAAAAAATGTCAAGGTCAATTGTGAAATAACTAATTTTTCAAATAGGTATAGCAGGCAGCTGAACATTGTGCAAGTTCAGCGAATGAAGGAAATTAATTTATTAGTGCCAGTAACAATATGGAAACAAGAAAGAGAAGTGTATCAATAATTAGAAATAAAGCTTCCTTACCAAATATTGAAGTTATAAAAAAGAGCGTAGTGTAAATGAGAGAAAGAAAACAGAAAGAGAATTGGCGTGAAGGAAGCGGAGACGGTAGGGGTCACATGAGATGATCCAACTCGAGGGTGCACTGGGGGAGCCCATGCCCCTGTGGAGGGAAGTGATGGAGGGGCTCACTGATGACGTCAGCAGCCGAGGCGGGGGTGTATTGCAGGGACAGCAGCGCTGACGCCGCCGACCTCAACACGCGTGTACGCGTTACGCAGAAGCATTTGGTGGCCTCACCTTCTGTCCCGCGAGGACAAAGGAGGTGTGTCCTGATGCCTCGCACCTGCTGCGCGAGACAAAGGTGTCTCTTGAGGCCTCGCCTTCTTGCCTTACGAGGCCTGAAAAAATGTCCTGCTGCCTTTCTTTTCTTGCAGTGATGTGACAAAATGTGAATTGAGTTGCCTCACTTTTTTCTGCATCAGGAAAGGTGTGTGCTGCAGCCTCACTGTCTCTCTCTTTACAGGAGATATCTTCTGCTCTCTTCATTCTACCTCGTAATGTGAGAAAAGGCGTATGCTACAGCCCCATGTTGAATTTTCATACGTGTCCTGCTGCTTCATCTTCTCTTCAGTCAGAAAAGGTGTGTAGTGCTGCATCACCTACTGCTTTGTTATAAAAGGTCTGTGATGCTGTCTCACTTTCTTTTTTTCCGGAGAAAGCGTGTAGTGCTACCATACTTTCTGCCCCCTGAGAGAAAGTGTATTTTGCTACCTCAATATCTCAGAGACAACAGCGTCCTGACACAGAGTGCACTGCTACCTCACCACCCCTTAGCATGAATGACTTGATGACTCATATGACACTAAGATGAGTATTACTGCTTTACTAACTCTTAGGAAGAGCCTCTTTTGTCTCGCTGGCTGACCAGGCAATGGTAATTGTGCAATGCTATCTCACTAGACAAGAGGGAGCGTGTTTTGCTGCCCATTCTGGGCTAAGAAAGAGTTTAATTTTCTAACAGCATAACTTATGAGAGCATTATTTGTTTATTGCCATGAGCTGTGAAAGAACCTGGGGTCCAACAGAGCAATGGGAATTGTTTCCTGCAGCGTAAGCAGAGTAGAAAAAAAGACTGTTCTGTTATCTCAGCTTCTGAACCAACTTCTGCATCTGAGAGCCTGGGGAAGCGTGTCTTCAGCCTTCAACTTCTGCTTTCACGTCTACTTCAGGGGCTAGGGAAGTGCGTACCTAGGCTTGAACTTCTGCTTCACTTTCTATGTTCACTAATGAGCATGCCCGGTGTAGCGCACTTCACCTTCTGTATCACAAAGCCATGGGAGGCATAGTATGCTACTGTACTTGCATCATGAAGCAACAAGGGATGTTCTGTGGCTCGTCAGCGTTTACTTGAGAGTCATGGACCATGCTACTTTTAATTATTTTTCGCTTCGCAACATTATTAATTTATCCCTTCCATGGATAGGTTGATGCATTCCACCTACGATGCTGTACTTGATGATTATCTTATTATGCTTCATTTTCATTGTCTACCTAATTCATATTCTCCTATGATTGCGCACTTGAGATAATTTTTCTTTGAGTTCTAAGCGGTCGAAAAGTTGTAAGCACTACAAAATTCAAAATAATTGATTCTCGCTCCGATCGCTACAACGTGGCACTTCTCTATATCTTCCAACAACCCTCAAACTTGTAGCCACATCAGAAAAGTTGTATTTTTGTTCCATCTGACTACCACTCGTATCACAGGTCATAATCTTCGAACAAGCAGTTTAATATTGATAGTATGAACATTCGTTAAACTGATTTCAACGCCTGAGAAGTGAATGGTAGTCTACGGTACTTTATTTCCTTAGTTGATTTACTTTACCCTCGGTTGTCCTGTAAGTACTTACGAAAAAGTTTCTTCTATTGAACTTATCTATAATATTATGAGGTACATTTCTTTGAAACATTCAAATAAGTTTGAAAGGCCCAAAAACACAAGTCAACTGTTCTTCCATTCAGTACATGAGCACTCTATACGACATGCAAATTTTGTAAAATGCGTTGAAATAAATATTAATTTACCTATGAGAATAATAATCAAATGTTGCTCAAAAAGAAAAAAAAACATTCTCAAATACCATAAGACTAGGCTCAACCCAGGTTCTGGCACTCTCTAAACTTCAAATAAGCTTGTGTTTTCAATTCGAAACTCAAAAACCCCCAACTAGATTAAAAAATCGAAAAGCATACTCTCACTCTCCAAAGAGACATTTTACCTAGAACTACGCATTTCCATTGATTGGTACAATGTGAAGTACATGATTGTAAATTTTTAAACGCTTAAAAAATTTTTTACACATGATGGCACTCAAGATAAAAATTCATTAAAGAACACTAAAAGAATTGACAGTCAGCAATATGAAGAAGTACATACCGTAGGAAGCAAAATAATACAACACGTTGATTAAATACCCAGATTTCCCATTTATAGACCACGTACAATTTCAAAAATTGGACTATATATAAACAATCGTATAAAAATGTTAATAATACATCGAAACCCACAAATATTTAATAGTAAAAATATATAGAAACTTGTATAATAAATACGTGAACAAAAGTTTACAACACATTTCAAGATATGCATACATTAATACTTCGTTGCATAGCACTTATTATTAGTTATGGCTTCTACACTTTATAGTAGTTCACTACCAGCCTTTTACAAGTTTCGGGCGTACTTTCATTCCATTCTTCAATGCAAATTTCTTTGAGTTCAGTGATGTTATTGGGACCTCTCTTCTGAATCTTCAATCTCAATTCCCTACACAAGTTTTCGATCGCATTCATGTCCGGGGATTGACTTGGTCATTATAAAATGTTTATCATCTTCATCCTCAACCATTCCTTGGTTTCGCTTGCAATATGCTTTAGATCGTTGTCTTGTTGGAATTTCCATCCACGTTTCAATTTTAACAAACGAGTTGAAGGTAGGACTTGCTCTTCCAATATTTCACGATATTTCCTGCCATTCATCGTTCCTTCAATGATGTAAATTTTACCCACCCTTAAACAGCTGAAACATGTACACACTATGATTGAGCCACCCCCAAACTTATCAGTGGGTATGGTGCACTTTGGTTTATACTCTTCGTTTTGGTGCCTCTAAACATGGTTTGTGAAGTTTTTCCCAAATAGTTCGATTTTGGTTACATCTAACCACAGTACTGAGTTCCAAAACGCTGGCTGGCTGTTCAAATGATAGTTGCATACTTCAGTCTGGCCTTGTTGTGACGTTTCTGGAGAAGAAATGTCCTATGAGGGATGCAGGAGCGTAAACGTTCACGGCGTAGTGTCCTGCTGATCGTGTTTTTACCGGCTTCGACCCCAGATGCTTTGAGATCATCCTCCAATTCTTCACAAGTAGTTTGAGGCCTCTGCACTACTGTTCGAACCAATTTTCGAGCAGCACGATCGTTAATCTTAGGTGGACAGCTAGTTCGAGGCTTGCAGGGAGTCGTATTGCGTCATTTCCACTTACGTATTATGGATTCAACCGAGGCTATAGGAACACACAGTTGTGCACTTATCTTCCGATATCCCAAACCTTCATTATGGAGCTCTACAATACGTTTGCGAAGATCTTCGCTGATGTCCTTATTCTTACCCGTGCTTGCGATGTTTCAGAACGAGAGCTGCTGTATCAATGACACGTTATTGGAGATGAATGCTGACGAAAGTTCGGCTGCCAAATAGTAGAATGTATTGGAACATTCTGGAATAATCCTACAATAATTTTCATGTATAATATCGCGAAAAAAGTCAGGTAGTGTAAACTTTTGTTCATGTATTGATTATACATGTTTTTATATATTTTTCCATTAAATATTTGTGGGTTTTAGATATATTATTAACCTTTTATACTATTGTTCATATATAGTCCAATTTTCGTAATGGACGGGGTCTATAAATGTGCAATCTGACGAGTTAATCAACGTGTTGTATTATTTTGCTCCACACGGTACATACTCGCAAGTGATTCTTCAAAAACCTTAGTGAAATTCTTTCCGGAAAGTACATTTTAAAATTCCGATGTCAATATTCTAGAAAGCAAGTTTTTTTGATGGGCAGTTGTATTTAAGTGATATTTAACTGAGTAAATAGCTTCAAACTGAAGAGGTTTAAATTTGGGTTTAAAAAACTCTCCGAGGGTTCTAGTTCTGGAAATGCTGATGAAGCCAGACAAGGGGAAACGAATTCTTCCAGTTGGTTTTTCTGCATCTGGTGAAGAGCTTTTTTAACCGTGAGCAGAATGTTTTCTGGTGTGCAGAATAATGTGCTTTGGTGTGCAGGATAATGTTTTCTGGCGTGTAGGACAATACGCTTTGGTGCACAGAATAATTTTTTCTGGTGTGCAGGATAATGTGTTTTGGTGTGCATAATAATGTGTGTCGGTGTGCAGGATAGTGCGCTTTGGTGTCCAGGAGAAGCATTCTCGTGTACGAGCCGAAACAGAATGCTCGTTGGTGATTTAGTGACTAGCAACAGAACTGTTTGACTCGTTTGCGGATTTGAGTGCTTTAGAAAATGAAGAACAGAATGTTCTTTGGGGGTAGGAAGAAAATGTTCTTCATTAGAGACTGATAGAATGCTTTAAGGTAGGCAAGAGCACCATGTTCTTTAATGGCTAGACGACAGCGTTCTTTAGTAGAAAAACCTTAAGCTTTATTAAGTTTATTCGTTTAGTTTTAGAAAGTGATCCATCCTTTCATAAATTTAACCGAGCATTCAATATCAGTTTCAACAAGCCATGAAGTAAATCTGGCATACCATGAAGTGGCAATGGTATTCAGGGACCCTGGCACAACATTCTTTAAGGTAGAAACAGCGTGGAAAAAATTGCCAGATCATTTCCTAAGAAGGGAACAAAATACAAATTAATAAAAACGAAAAGAGCGTAAGAATAAAATGGGTTTAGCGTCCTGTACTCGTATAACAGGAAGAACAAACAGTAGTTTATAAGCTCCCCCACACATCAGGCGCATAAACTACAGTTGAACTGACATAAAAGGCCAGTAACTTATTTAAACCAAGTCACATGATTCCTATTTTTAAACACTCATAATATAAGCCTCAGAATAAACTGACCACAATTAGCAATGAATTGTGAGTCATTTCAAATAGAAATCCAAACTTCAAGTTTTATTCGATAACTTTAAAGTAATTTCCTCCTCATCATAGCTAATTGACCCTGAATTCTAAGATATAAGTCTGTTCTAAACAATATGCAACCTGTTCTCCCATTGCCACTAGTGTAGATTTAACATTTATAAAGTTACTTCAATTTTTATCGATATTATCTTTTCCAGCATGAGGTAATGAGGAGTTTTAACTTTCTATGTGCTGTGTTTTTTGTATCGATAGGTGTTGAAAGTGCCATATTTAGTTAGTCGCAATGTATATTTTTACACAGCAAACTTCCTCCATACTTTTTCTTATTCGATAAAGCGATTAATTTGACAGGGGCTTTCCTCATTTTTTTTTATTTCGAATTGGATATACAGGAAGTACAATAAGCTATGTACGTCACTCAAAGCTGAAGCGCAAAGTCTTTCAAAAGTTTGCAAAGTATGCCAACGCAGGATGCTTTAGTATTGTTCAGATACGAATAAGAACAGTGATGACATTTTTACGAGCACTAGACAGAACAAAATTCAAGTATTGATACAAGTGAGAACATATGAGTAACATTCGCCGGGCCATTATAACATGTTCAGTAAATTTACCGGAAAAAGGAAACAATTATGTCTTTGGGCTGTCGGACGTCTCTTTATTCAATGTCTTACACAAATAATAAATTCCACGAATTTTCCTCTAACAATAATAGCTATTTTAGAGCTTTATACATACATTCCTTAATTATATACACTACAGTGTTTGGCCACTCTAACGGAAACCGTTCTGCAGAAACAGATACTTTAAGCTGAATCTTTTATTAGTAGAGGACTTCAATTACGCGATATCCAAATAATCCAGAGTGAAACGTAGACTATGAAAATTATTAACAATCTGGTTCAAAGTACAATTCTTTTTATTTCATATCAGCTACTCGAATTATTTAACACTAATATAATATTAAAAACCTCATATCCAATCAAATAAACAACAAATAACTTTTTCTTTGAATAATAAACAAATGCATCGTTTCTACAGGACGGTCAACACTCAAGAGTAATTACATAGAGTATTTCTTAAGAACGTTGCGTCGATAATGCACGCCACTCCTAAAACATACCTGACTCTAAAGAGAAAGGATAGAAAGAGACGTAAATACCAGTACTGACTATGGACATCAATGCACGAGTTGTTGAAGATAATTTGCTATGAACACCGAGTCTAACTATGCGCTCTGTGAAGAAATAGCGATGACTAACGTGCCTCCACAGCGGGGGGGGCGGGGTCAGACGAGGGCTGAATCCTGCTCTGCAGAAAATTACTTGCACTGCTAGTTGTGATTAATACAATGGTTCAGTACAACTCCTACTCATCATTTCAAATGGATACATAATTACTATCAAATTATAGAGAGTTTTCGGGGTCAACTTGTTTTGTCTATCATTAAATGACACGCAGTGTTGCCTATGTGAAGTCCTGGTACACTTCACCATAGGCATGACGTAGGAGAGAGAGACGTCTCACTACCTCATGATCACCTCATGCTTGACTTCAAATGATTTTACTTTTTCTTACTAAAGTTATCCTTGCCAACGAACGAAGTTATACATTAATGATTTTTGTCTAACCTGCACTAATGATTTGATTAATATCTTAACAAAATTTCATACATGAATAACATATTTTATGGTATTCCCTCAATCTAAGGAGGGTAGAGGAGAGGTAAAATTTTAGGTGACAAACTTTCTTTGTGCAAATAACTTATATCTTATCATACTCAAAGTGGTGATTTCAACGTCCAAAAAAACAAAAGGACTTCATCACATAGCATATCAAACATTCTGAAAAAAGAATGATTCCAGCAGTCAGCACTACAGTTGTTTAACTCTCTTACAGTTTATATCAGCAAATCCACTTCATTATAATTCATATTCTAGTCTCTGTCTGGTATTCCAGAATTTTAACAGGTCTGTTCTCACAAGTTATGGTAGTGCAATGGAGCTGCATGTGCGTCTGCCGTGTTCTACGGGCTACTGCTAGCCCGCACGAATAAAATACTAAAATTGTCAGTTGTTGGAAAAATTATATTCCGTAAAGCATGACACAGTAATAGGTGATTATTACAATTACGTACAAGTGGAGTTCTTATAAAAAAATTGAAATTAGAAAATCTGATTTTTATTTTTATTAAAGCAAAATATAAAGAACAAATTTCGTAGTAAAGAAACTGAAATATGCACCAATTATTTTGAGAGCAATTCGTATATTAAGTTCGATGAAAAACACTATTTCTTTCTCAGCTAACCGAAAACCATTCAACCATTTTTACATCTAAGTTTATTATTTGAATTTGCACACATGAATTTGCGATGCGAGAGGCTCTGATTCAAAAGCAAATAAAATAATTTTAACATTCTAAACTGCGCAATATTTAATTTTTTAAACGTGACCCAATCAGTTTTTTAAAATTATCCTTCAATGTTAGTGAGAAAGAGATTCTTAGTCTCCCATTTCTGTCCGATCAAGCCTTAAAACAGCGACTATTCAACTAAAATGTAGCTGCAATGAGTGGAAATGTAGCCAATTATCAGCAGCCTGTCAATTCAACAACGCAGAGGAGTTGACTGACACGGACAGCAACAAGACTGCCTCCATACAGCTCTGGTTGCGTAGCTTATACGTCAAACTCTTTGCGCAAACTCGGATTTTCAATAGCAGAAAACCAGTACACACTCGTATCGGTCCGACAATTCTTACTTAGAATATGTTCATCATCGCATGCAAGAACTGGGCGGACTCACTATGGTCGAACAGCTCGTCGAGAAATTCAAGAGGCAAAAAACCAGTATTTATCCAGCTTTTCTTCCTCATTAAGTGGAACTGTGTATACATTCATTTTCATTCTTTCCAGTCCCTTACAGTTACAAAATAAAGATATATCAGGTTTAGTCACAGCACAGTTTGAATGTAAGCATTACAGTAGAATTGAAGACAGAAGATATAAATAATTCGGAAAGTTATAATAACACGAATAAACATTTATCAGCTAAGCAATTTCTCAAAATATTATTTGAAACAATTTATTTAAATTATCAAGCAAAATAAATCAGAGTCCTGCAAATATATATAGAATACATTTACATATCCAGAACTTCCATTGCAATAACTGTATATAACTAGAACTAAAAGCAACAAGATAGCAGTTCAAAATTATAGTTTTTGTCAGGGAAAGACAACTAAATTTTCCCTAAATGTGCTCGCACTTGTGTTGTCATACAACTCGGATTGTAGAAACCAAGTTTTATAACTTAAGCCGACATCAGCAGATTCAATCCTCTGTAGAACATAGTTGAGCAACAGGATTAAATGCAAACTTGGATGGCAAGGCTACTTTTTTTATAGTGATGGATTACCCAAATTTACAAGTTTAAAAACATGAGAAGCAATCTGCGTTTTCACAGTTCGAACTCATCGAATCATTTTAAGTACATAGAACAATCTTTCCATAATTGTAGCAATATCATCTTGTCAACTTACATTCTATACTCTCTATGCGTGGGAAATACATTAAGTGTCACTGACTTTATTTGTTGCATGTAAGCATAATTCTCGCCAGATACAGAGAATAGAAAAGTGCGTTCAATTTTACCTTGGCAAATGAAAGAGTACGATTAAGTTTGTTTTCCAGGGAATGAGATTTCCGTTTACATTATCATCCATATCAACATCATTTGGTATAATATATTCCCTCTGGTCTGAAACAATTGATGCACAGTCAGAAAAACATTTCATCTTCCAGTGTTTTTAACGTAATTTATTTCCTGTATGTGATAAAAATTAGCCTCGAGTATGTTAAAACTAGTGAATACACAACTTTTATTCAGACCCTGTTTAATAACTAATAGCACGATAGTTTCCAACTAAAGATTTTTAAATAAAAATTAGACCACCCGCTGCAACAGCAGGAAAATGTAAAACGAAGGAGAAAACACTGTAAAATGTACTCAAAGGTATAAAAAGTACGAATAAACAAACAAAAAACGCACAACTTGTGTAAAATTCAATAGAATTTTTAATTATAATAATTCTTTATTTTGTTTCTTGTACATATTTTAAATCATATAGTATAACATTAAAAGTACAGTAAACCTCCCCTACTCGCGGTTCATCGTTCGCGGCCCATATACTCGCGGATTTTGCTCTCAAAGTTTTTTTCATAAGTTCGGCAATTTCGTGAATTTCTAAGGCCATTTTTTGCAGAAAAATGCTCACATTTACCCTAATTGTTAACAAAATTCTAGGATAACAATGTCAGTTAATATAAAATAAAAAATTAGAAGAAAGAGATGATACAGTATAACTGGTATAATTTTAAAATAACAATGTCAGATAAGAGCTTTCGTCTCTCCTTCCTGCTGATTGGCTGCAGACGACGTGACGTCACAAGCATCTTCATGCGCGAGACGCGAAACAGCTCTCTCTCTCTCTCTCAGTCGCACGTGGGTTTTCAAAGTGATTGTTTGAATTCAAGATTTTGGTGTATTATATAATTACTACTGTACCCCTGTATTATTTACGCATTATAATGCCACCTAAACGCCCTTCCCTGTATTTAGGAAGCATATTTTAGCGCATATAATATCATACATAGGCGTTTTAAAACTGCACCAATGATTGGCGAATTTCGGGATTCTCGGGAGGGGAAGGAACGTAACGCCCACGAATAGTGGGGGATAATTTATAACGTAGGAGTAAAATTTTGAGTTCTTTTCCCTACGTGCCATCTGTTTCCGACCATCAGAATTTGTGTGCACCAACACACAACACAACACACTGAAGCAAGTATTAACTGCCACTCTACGGCTCTTAATCTTCTCAGATTGTTAATGCAGATTACCTTTGTTCAGTTCATCACTTAAAAAATCATATATACAAGTTTGGGAAAATACTGTTTCCAGATGACCGTGCGAGAGTCTACATATAACGATTTCCACAAGTTTCTTTGTGTGCGTTCTGCTAGATAATTTCCAACGCAAATAAAAATAATCGTAAACTCAAGTCAATGAGGACAAAGGTATGATTCGTAAATTGATTTTCCGGACCTTGTTGCTAAAGAGGTCCATCTCGCCACGGCGTAAATGGCTTTATTCAAATACTATAACCCGTTTCGGCACATCTACGAGTATTTAGGTACAAAGTGCTCAAGCTGTTGTTGATTCGAAGAAGCGTTAGATGATTCTATTCTGCTAATTTTTGTTTTAGAACGTATAAGTAATAAACTTTAATAAAATCGTTTAGAAAAACATCGACTTACGAAGTTTGAAAATGCTATTTTCCACAGGCGATGATTGAAAAAACATCTCCCCACACCATGTATGGTTCAGAAAGGAAGGGAAGAATCAAAAATCGGGGCAATAAGAAAGCTGCATATCTCAAGATGCAAACATTTTTTACAACATTGCAATGGTAAGCGGTTGATGTCGGACCCACTTACCGTTTTATCTAACTATGACAGTATGGCAGTAACGTTTCATAGTTAGATAAACACAATAGCTATCAATGATAGTTCATGTCATGAAAAGTCCGTACCTTGACTCGTCAATTCATTGTGTGTTACAGGACACGAGACTTGTCACACAAGTTCCAGCAAAGTATTCTTGAATAAGTGGCATGCACTGCCTGTAGTTGCATCTCCAAAGCAACTATTGTACTAGAATTACAGTCCAGAGAGGCGAGTCACAGCGATTCCTCGACTGTGATAGGAAGAATTAGATTTAAAAATAAGAAGAAATCTTACATGATATAGTTAAATCCTTTCCGTGAATTAATAACGTAACACAACCGTAAAATTATTATAAATAAGTATGTATTTGAGTGCAACATTTAACAACTCTCATCCATAAACTCTGCAAACTCAAACAATGAAGCGTGGCTATACCACTGAAATGTCAGTGTGGATTGACATCGGATGGTTACACGGTCCTCACAGCAATGGTAATAATCCTGTTCTCCGATAAATGTAAAGTAAGAGGACACATCATGGTTCCAGTTATAATTACGCCCTCGTATGAATCTGCGGATGAAGTCAAACTCATGCTGCTCATATAAAACAATAGTCCTCGATTTTGGAGCACTGAGCACCCAGAACCACAGCTCCAATGCAAGCGCAACGACAGTAGAACTGAAAAGATGACAAGAGCTTAAATATCACGGAGTAGTCAATGAATAGTTAGCAATAACTCTTACACATAAATTGATAACAAAAGATGTTAATGTAGCATATTAAACATAAGCTCACTATGAAGAGAAATACAGCTTCATTGAGAACACAGGAAAAAAATTATTTCCATTCATTACCGATGGGCTAGGAAATCAAACAAATTGAGCTTTGAAATCGAATATTCAAAACTGAGGACAACCTAAAATCTATGAATGCATGGATGGGTGTGAAATAGCCGTTGCTTTATTGTTCCCACTACATGAATATCATTTGGGAGTATGACAACATCCTATTTGGGGCTTACGGGATTTATCTTCACCCCCGCATTCTCATCCACGGATGCATCTACTCGTACAGACACTCGGACACCTGATACGTCTCTTCTACTGTTATTGTCAAGACTTGCTGCACTCTTGTCTTCAGTACATGAGATGAAGCGCGCATTGACAGCGCTACCGTTCTTTTCGTATAGCAAACGTGTAAACTTATCAGTAAATGTACAAATATATTATATTTTTCTCTCCTTGAATTCGTAGCATAGCTTACAATCTATTGGACATATATACATGCATACTGTAACGACTAGAGACTGCTGGTGCAACTAAAGCTGGAGCTACGTACGTAGAAGGATTGTTGCTGTTTCACTGCAGGATATGTGCTTCACGCAACCGGCATCTTCATACACTCCTCTTTACACGTCCCTCAAATATCCTCATGCTTTCTTACGGCTAGATAGACACTAGTTGTAGCATGAGTGTTAGACTATTTTTTATATATTGTAGCTGGACAAACAACAGGAAGGACTAATGCACAAACACGGTGAATTTAGATCGTCATTGTATCGTCGAAATTCTCAATAATATGCAAGGGACTACAGTAACGCAATAGTGCATAGACGGGAAGTTTTTCAGGAGATAACACTGAATGTCCTCACTCGGCTATTCTTTTTCACATCTGTACACACACTCATTTTCCTGGTAAGTTATCACAACGACTTATCATCGCTTCAAATCTTATTTTATAAATTACAGTTTTGAGCTTTTCAATGTTCATTCCCGCTTTTTTATCTAGAACCAACTCTGTTACTAAAATTTGTACCAATTTTTTCAAAAACTGACGTTCGTATGCCGGGTTTTGAGTTTTCACACTTTTAAACATAGATCGCGTCACATTGCAAGTACATTTCAAGATTACTGATGGAACAAATCATGAAATATCTAGTTTTTTGAAAATTATTTTGGAATTAAATAGAATTACCTTTCTGGAAGTCAAAATGTACCTCATCTACTAGGTAGGTCAATCAAATCTGTACATAAATCATTGTCAACACATTTTTTAAAGTTCGTACCTATAAATCAATTATTTCAAAAGCACTTCACAGTTGTGAAAACAACAGTTACTTCGCATAACATGAACCCATTCTCCTGTCATTCAGAGTTCACTTCTAGTATCGAAATTAGTTCACAGATTTCAAATTTTCATGCCATATCACACATTTTCTCACCAAGACTGATCGCTTTGTTCCAAAACTGCCAAAAAGACTGATCAGGCCTCGTTAATATGGAAAAATTGGAGGCATTCTACAGAAGAACCCTAGTGAGACGCAGCACTATTTCTAACACTTATGATGCATGCAAGAAATACAAACTAGCTGGAGGACAGTGTGGAGGGGGGGAGTTGTTACAGATCAAAAAATCAAATAATACCATTTACAGAATGAATATCATCAAAAAGAGTTATGCAAACAATCGTATTGCAAACAAGTTTTTATTTTAATACGGAGTGCTTTTCGGCTGTCCATTTCGGCCGTATTTTTACGTATTAAAAAAACTGATAATGTGAATGATGATCGCTTCAAACGTGGCTGACAAGCTGATAAAGAAGGTGGTAATTTTTGAATGCATTTCATGGAATTCTCACGGACGTATCATTTCGAGCTTGAGTGTCCTTTGTCTACTGACGGTAACTCTAGTTACCGCCTCAAATTTTGCTGTATATCAAAGCTGCAGGACAATAAGCATTGCGGCACAGTTGTGTCTCTAGTCACCACTTCTGGTCTCTTTGATAGCAGCACAAGGCATCAATGACTCATAGTGTTTCAAAAATAGAAAATATGTAGCGATAAGTTTAAATTATCTCATATCGACCAGGGTGTCACAGCATGTAGTGTGCCACAATGCCATCGTCGCGCCATCCTCGTGGAATTACATCGACTGACTAAACCCTCTTATGCACTTTCGCTAATAAGTGCACCTAATGTTCCATACTGTGAAACATTTGTGAGTTTACAGTTTGAAAATTTCATTAAACAACGAAAATTGGATAAACAACGAAACCTGTGTCAGCATGCAGCGTGACAGTGCGCAGCATCACGGCCGTGTCACACTGTGTCAAGATGCAGAGCGACAGTACACGGCAACACGACCGTCACACTGTGTCAGGAGCTAACAGGAGCGAATATAAAGACAGCTTTCAAATGAGTGATTGTCGTGGTTGACATTTTCGAATTTCATACTAATAGAAAAATCCAGTTCAGTAGATCTCTTAACTAAATTTTGGCCCTTAGTAGAACATTCTTATTTACTTTTACCGTAGCAGTCCCATTCATGATTTTAACTAGTGCTGCCGGAGGAGATAAACCATTTCTACATAATACATATATGTTATGCAACTGACTAATATAATTGGGAATACGGGAGCTTAATGGGGAAACCTGTTCACAAGGTTTTCAAATTTCAGCAGCAATCGGCTTCAAAAACTACTCCAAAAAAGCAGTGTGAACTTATACTTTGTTTGTACGATACATCAGTAAACTATTTGACAGAATTTGTAGATTTTTACGGCGAAAGGTAGATTGTTCAGTATGACCTTAAAAGTGCCTTAAAATTTAAATTAAAAAAATGCAATGATATTCATAGTCAACTGCTGATAAGACCGTCTTATCTGAGTGTACTTCTGTAATAGCAGCATTAGTAAAGAAAGCTCGCATATTAGAGACGGACTGCACTCGGCCAAGTTCTTCAAGTTCAGTAGTTCATCAAGTAGCTTTATTCATTGCAATTAAGATTGTAAGTACTTCAATTTCGATTACTTCAAGTAGAAGTGATCAAAGTGTGAAGCTATAATCCATGCTCACGTACACGTAATAAAATGACGCTTAAACAATATATGTCAGATCTATACCTCATTGACGCGTTCGACAGCCTGAGAGTATGAACTCTTTGTATAAGGATGTTAATATTTGAACTAATATATATGTTAGTCATTCATTCGCACAAAATAGCTCGTGCCCTCTGTTCCAGTAAAAATCTGGCATGGCAGCTACAGAACAATATCCTTAGTCATTCATAAAGTCGATAAGTAAATATACGTAGTAAGTTTGAAGGCCAGTATGAATTATCAGACGTTCCAGACTGTGGCTAATTTGGTGATTACTATTGTGTTCGTTCTTTTTATGAAGTGACTATTTAAAGAAGCTTGTTTTTTGTTGAAATTAAGTAACTTTCGAGCAGGAACGCCGAGAGCAAAACAGTGATGACTATTGAAAAAAATGACTTTCATAGAAATAGGAGCTTTATCGTGAGAAATTAGGGATGCAATGAGAGAAGCAAAGGCTGTGTCGGTAAGATGGAGCAGCACGAATACAGCCAATGACAGCAGGGTGCAGTCAGTAAGCCAATTATTATGAGCAGTTGGAAGACAGGGTCACATTAATTTTGCGAGTACAAATCTTGGAGTGGAAATATTTAGATAGGAATTCCGTATTAACCGGTCTCTCGCGGTAACTGATCCCTTCGGAAATTCAAAGATCCTAGAAGGTTAAAGTGATTTTTTGGGGTGGAATCGTCGTTCCTGCAGAAGTAGTAGTCTGAAGAAGTAGTCTGCAGGCTGTCCAGCAATGTCTGAGCTGTGCACTGAAAGAACAAGTCCAGCGCTTGAATCAGGTAATATTGGTGCATGAGTATTAACACCACCAGGGACTTACGTAGCTATTGTGTAGAAAACTATTCCTTTAAAGATAGTTTGATGTAGCAGTTAAAAAAACTGATTAGCGTTTTAATCCCTGTCATATTCAAGTAGCACTTTTAATAGACATAACTTTTCAGATACCTGAATGCTTGAAACTCTTTACTTGCTAATGAAAACGTTTCCATCGCAGTTCTAGAACTGGTAATGTAGTAAGTTGATTCATTTATCCATCTGCTTTGTGAGGCGTTATATTATCTGGTGAGGCCATGAATTTCACCGTGTAGTATTTCCAGCGGGTTGAGGCGTGAAAAAAGTCGAGCTGGTTGCAGGCAGCTAGTGTGGCGAGCCCCCGTCGCGTCCGTTGGGCTGCGTCACGTTGTTGCCGCCGCTGTAGTTGTTGCTGTTATTGTTGCTCGGACCGTTAAATTCTCCGTCTGCCAATCTGCAGAATAAAGTTACGGTCCAGGGCATACATATATAAATTACTATTCATAAAAAAATATTCATGAAATTCAGTCATATACCGTATATATGCAAGATGACTTTAGTAAAATATTCCTTTCCTTGAGCAATAGAGAACACTCGGAAACAATGATGCTTCCAGGGAATACAAATGCTCCCATGGAGAGATGATTCTTGCAGTCAATGATCCGCCAAGCCACATTACATTGTCTCACCTGTGAGGGGAGCCAGTCACAGAAGTAGGGGCTCCTTGTCCTGGGTCACTTTCAGGCTTCTTGCCGACTATGTAGTAAGTGAGGAGGTCTCCCTTACCCTTCACAGCGATTACCCCGCGCTGCTCGAAAATGTAGCCGAAGTGCTCGAGTATGCGTGTTGTGTCCTGCGTCACCTGCTCAGATGTAGAGTACATTTGGCTAACTTCTCCGATATCTGCACAGTGCACTCGTTAACCTACTCAGACACTGAGTATACTAAGTTGCATAGCTCTGAAAATTCCAGGTTTAGTCATTTTGTCTTTATATGAATAAATAGCAGTAAACTGATAACGATACTTTGGGCAACTGTTGGTTGTCACTAACACGAAAACAACCTCAACATACCACATGCAAACAAAAGTAAAGGTTCTCATTCTTCAACTTTACTCCGGAACACAAGGAACGTAATTCACTGTGTAGGTTATTCACAATATTATAAAGTGTTATTTTTTGCCCCTAGTCTTCAATTTCTATGAAAATTTTGTGATTTTTCTCACTGCACAAAACAAATAAACACCCACCTATTCAGAAGACCTTTTTACAAGCAACAAAAAACATATAACTCTACTACTAATATCCTTCCATTCGTTGTTTTAAAACAACTTTTAAATCCCGACAGAGGCAAATTATCTCAAGAACGTTAAGGTCTCATTCACACCTGAAATGACCTCTCATGTACGGTTGGGTATTTTTTTTTAAGACTGTCTAGAGTAAACAACACAAATATAACCATAAAGTCATTGAATTGCGATTGATGTGGTCTGATATGGTCGCAATTGTGGTCGCCCCAGTGACAGCAAGGCTTTAGTTCCGTGATACAATTCTTTAGGAACCATATATGTGCACTGAAAGAACAAGTCCAGCGCGTGAATCTGGTAGTATTGGTGCATGAGTATTAACACCACCAGGGACTTGCGTAGCTATTATGTAGAAAAACTATTCCTTTAAAAATATTTTGATGTAGCAGTTAAAAAAAATGATTAGCGTTTAATCTGAGCAACTTAAAAATGTACCTACGTTCATTTCTACGACGCATTTCATTTCTACAAAATGCTACAGAGATCAACATTGTTAAATACACATATGAAGACAGAACCTGGAAAATATGAAAAAAATACAAACACAAAGTGTGCAATATTCTACTGTAATTACAATAATCAGCAAATGACCTGAATGCATCCGGCCTTGCCGGTGGACTCCATGCGGCTGGCCACATTGACTGTGTTGCCCCAGATGTCATAGTGAGGTTTGCGAGCTCCAATCACCCCTGCCGTGATGGGGCCGTGGTTTATACCTGTTCAAAAGTACTGGTTACCTTTCTAAAGTATTGTAAAGGACATTTATTGAAGAAGCGTACACAGGAAGGACATCAAGAGATATATATGATGATGAAAGATGACACATGACCGAGAGTTGAATGTTTGATGTAGCCACGTTTTGAGATATTCAGTTACTAATATTTATTTGCTTGAAAAAGAGTTGAAACATTTTTCCCGTGATGTTTAGAGCGATTGCTGACAGTGCTGTTATAATATTAACGAAAATATTTAAGACTGTCGGTATTCAGACACACCGAGGTAAGAAGAGTTACGGGACCAACCCATCCCGAATACGAAATATTGAATGACTTTGTGTCGATAAAGTAACTAAATCGAATAACATACTTGATATCTACCGTCTCAAAGGCACAGTAAAAGAGGAGAGTAGCTAGACTTACCCATCCTGAGCACAAAGTGGTTGAAGGACTGTTCGTTTATGGATTGAAGAGCCCTCATGAGCTCGAATGCAAAGTCGACAAGAAGAGCCAGGTGACTCCATCGTTCCTTGATGTTCTCGCCCTGCACAAGGCGTAGAAGCATGAGCATTGCAGTCTTTTTGATGCACACCAAAACTGAGAATTTCAAAGAGAAACACATCACACCACAAGAAAAGAGTATTGTAAGAGGCTACAATCTTACAAAGAGTAACAGCCCAAAGCGACAGCGAGGTGTTGGGACACTTGAAGTCCAAGGTGTGTATTTGTCTCATAAGAGAGACTTTTCTTAATACATCAAGACGTAAATTCTTCCAATGAGAATATGACTATATTCTTTAAAGCTTTAAAACAGTAAGTAGAACTTCAGTAACTGTGATACATTTCAATTTTAGGAGTGTGCGAATAATATGCTCGTACAACAGATTCTCCCTGTGTCTTACTTCATTCGGGAGCTGTTCAAGCTGAATACGCTCAACAACGTTCAAAGTTCATTTTCTTCGTAAATGAACGGAATGTGGAGCTTGTGTAGTTACAAGTATACAATTCTTTATGTTGTAGACTGTATACAATTTACGGAATACAATAATCTCACATCATAGTCTCTTCCGTATATCGGAAGGGAAATCAACATACGTATCATTGAGTCCCGTGAGAGACGACAATATAACAAAAGTTCCTTTTACTAATTAAGTCTTTTTCAAACCTCACAATAAATATTCTAAGATTGCTGTATCCACATAGACTAAGTTCAGTAGATTCGTGATGCAAAGCGCCCCGAGTGCATGGAAATGTTAGCGATATTTAAAATGTAATCTCAAGCTCTCCTTCTAATATTAAAATAGTCTTTCCGAAATTTTTTATTTCACCAAAATTAATACGAAATTATTCATGAACTGATTTACTCCAAATTAAGATTTTGAAACGTACAGGAATTCCTCGCATAAATCCTTCAATAAGGAACCAAATAAAAGATTTCCTATATAATCAATAGTCTTAAAACCTTTATTTTCCATGCATAAATTTTAGGATATAGCTTTGATCATAGTAATGACAATTTTGGTCACGTAGCTCTCCATGTTACAGGCATAATTATCTTACAATAACTGACCTTGGATAAGAGATTGGTATTCTGCAGGCCACTCGCCGCCATGTAGGTGGATCCGATCGTCTTTATTTTAATAATATCTTTGAAGGGAGAATTTTCCAGCAGCTGAAACAAAATTATCATAACAAATTTTAATTAGAAAGAACAAAAATAAATTTGGAAAGGACACTGATGCAATAAAATATGAACAATGGAAATGAGTTCCCGCGTGAAATTTTAAGAAGCGTCAATTCACGCACGGCGTAAAGCCTGAACTGAAATAATCAAAGTGCACCGTTTTACAATAGAGATAACTGTGTTATTGAAATATTGCCAATAATCTACTAATTTTTACAGTGTCATTCAAAAAGAGTTAACCAAGTAAAATGTGACTATATCTACAAGCATGGGAATAAATTGCTCTGACACAGAGAGAAGTACAACAAGAAACAGGGAAGCGTGAAACATGGGTGAAAAATTAGACTTGTTCATACATGATGAACTAATCTATCATTTCATGTGCTTCTTTGAACATTATCGAAGTATATTCGTAACACCAAGTTTTGACAGAAAGAGCAAATATCGCAGCTCCTGCTGGTGAATACAAAGAGGAAATATTTGAGATCTGTAGACAAAAAGCGACAGTACTGTCAACGCTTTCTTTCAAAGCTTTACCCATTCCATCCTTTCATCCATTCGCATGTTGGTTTAACTTAAGTACATCTGCCTCTGCAGTGTAACTACATTCCTTTTTAACAAGACTCTTTGTGTTAATCAAAACATCCTAATACTGAAAAAAATACATTTTCTATAACTCTTTCGGTACCTCTATCGTACTTGGTCTCACCTTCCTTTTTTTTCTGTACGCTACTAGAACGTGTTCTATCAACGATACTTCTCAAACAATTAATCTCAAATACGTTTACGCTTTTCCTTTTCTCTACCGACTGTTTTCAAGTCTCCAGAAATAACAAAGCGATCGGAACAATCACATCAAACACGAATACCTGTTTATTTAATTTTGAAGCTCGGCAATCAATCAAGGAAAATTTTAAGGCCTCCAACTCTATATCCCTTTTTCTCCATTTACTCACTCCATCGAAGTCAGAGATAACTTCATTCAAGAACCTGAGACACTCCAACCCCTGATTGTTGACGGACTCTTCGGAGTAAAAATCTGGAATAAAGAAATAGCGATGATAAAAGTGCATAATTTTTCCATTGTCTTATAGTCATTTCATTTTACGTTAAACAGACAGGAACTTTAAACACGATCTGTTTTCTTCCACATATATACCTATTTGTTCGCTTTGGATATTACTACAGGGTGTAAACGCCAAGTGTAGACAAATTTAAATTGTTATAAATATGTTGTTATTTAATTGGTTTTAGCAAATAATGGCTGAAATTCATGGCAAAGAAACACAGATTTGATTTCAATAATTTTTATTCAAAATAATCTCCTTTGGCTCGAATCAGAGATCGAAGTCTCATAGTAACCTGTGAACATGTTGCACGCAATGTTGTGGTATCTATTTCATCCCAGCATTTGACTAGAGTGCGTTTGAGCGAATCAATGTTTCTGTGGAAGATGATACAGGCCTTCTGCTCTAATATGGACCACACACCAAAGTCTATCGGGGTCAAATCGGGTGAAGATGGTGGCCAAAGTTCCTTTGACAAGAACCCTTTAAAATTGTCTCTGCAGAAGCTCTGCACCAATTTGGCGGTATGGGAGTTCGCTCCATCTTTCTGGAGTGTTACTCCGCTGTCACCGAAAGTTTTTCTCACCCAAGGAACCACCGTATCATTCAACATCGCCAAGTACACATGCTGGGTGACTTCGACATCCTGTTTAATGAAGATAAGGAAGTTTTCTGTCCACATGATGTCACTCCGGCTCATACGATGACTAACGCAGGTTTTTGGGGCTGGAATGATATGCGCTGTTCTGCAGGTATGTTCTCAATGTTCTTGCACCAAACCCTGTCATTTTGTGGATTGTGAATCGCCTGTACTGTGAACAACCTCTCATCAATCCACAGCACCGTTGGTAGCATGTATTCCTTCAAACGCTGGAGAAGTAGTCTAGCCCTATACAGTCTCTTTTCTTGTGTAGGGCCTGACAAGAGCTGCCGTTTCACCTTTTTATAGGGATGATGCTTGAGATCATATTTGATGACATTTTGGACCGTCATATGGCTCATATTTGCCTTTTTAGCCATTCTTCTGACGCTTCTTTGAGGATTTCTCCTCACTTTTTCTTTGATGACATTGATAAATTTTTAATCCTCACCGGTCGTAGAGTGTGTCACCTTTGGTATATGACTCCCGGTATCCTTGAAGCGTTTTATCACTTTATTCACTCCAGATCTGCTCACGAATGGTTTTAACATCTTGAATATCTGAGCAGGAGTCTTGCCTTTCTTATGAAGACTGGAAATCAGGGCACTTTTGCCACTCATTCTGCTAGATTAACAAGTTTTACCAAGTTTTGTTAATATGCACTTAAACTACACACTTCATATATTTAGGATCTGTAAAGAAATAGGAATTGACCAATATTTGGAAGTAAATAAAAAACAATGAAAAATTGTCTAGACTTGGCGTTTATACCCTGTACATACTAGAGTAGAATGATCAGTACAGTCACAGACTGGCACTGAGAGGGACGATTAGTTCGAAAACACGTCATGTGAATTCATGAAGCACATCTGTAAAGTACTCAAGTCAATAATCGGTTGGCATTATTGATAAATACCAAAAAAATAAAGAGATTATTCTATTCATCTGTGATTAATTTAATAATTTCTAAAAATCGAGGTGTATAAAGGGAGAAAAATGTTAAAAAAATATGCATTATTCTCAGATGAAGCTTCATTCAGCCTTGATAGACTATCTAATTTACGATATTTCCATGAATGGATTGCTATAATCCAGACACCTTTCAAAAGAATGAGTATAAATAACGCCACAGTATCCATATTTCAGCGGTAATTGTTTAGAATTGCAACTAGGATGTTAGATCTGGGCATCACTGAAAAACAGCACGTTTACAGAGTATTTATTGAAGAGATATTATTTTTTCTGAAAATTTAATACTATTTGAATTGGTAAAAGAATGCTACTCGTATTTCAACTAGGTTGAAACGCCAACACATTTTTTGACGAAAATTAAAGTTTTATTAAATATCTCTTGTTACCATGAGCATCATTTCCGATATCACTAGATTTTTTTTCTGAAACGTACATATTGAACCCGAGAAACACCAAATTGTAGAAATTGTTTGTGTGTCTGGTGATATCAATCAAATATCTGGAATAGTCATACACGCTGTGCAATTTAAGAAACGCTGCAGCCTGACTTTCCTCCTGATGCAAAATGCACAAGTTAATCAAAAAATAAAACAACATTTTAAATGGCTCAAAAATAAAACAATTAAATAATCACCATTGTAACAGTTCCAATTGTTGTCTTTGTATTAGATGAAAATATTCAGGACAACACATTCCCTCGAGAACTAGGAAACGCTTCATGAAAGCTAGAAGTAAATACCCGCCAAAAGAACAGTTCAAACTGGCAAAATGCTGCCACAAAATACAAATTCCGCAAACCAGACAATATCAAGCCTGACTCTGGACACGTCAAGTCACCAACCTGAATAGTTGGGCATGGAGGCGAACAGCACTCCGACCTCTTCGTAGCTCTGGGAGTAGAGCTCCTCATGTTTCTTCCTCCTGAGCCCCATGAAGTGAGTGGCGACGTGAGGAGGCAGGATGTTGTACACAAGCTGTTCGTTACGCTGACGGATGTCAGCTGCTTTCTCCTTCTGTTCCTCCACTTCACGCCGCCACAAGTACAGAACGCGTGACGTTTTCTCCATCTGCCACATACAAGATTATTTATAGTGGCGACTGTTTCTGGCCATCATCAGCTCATTTGAAAGATCAGTAAATGTCATACACATGCTCAAAAATTACGAAACTCAAAGTCGTAAAGTTGTCCGATTGAAAATTGGAGGAATAAGATCATAATTCTCGGTAAAGCATACCATTCACTACACAAAACTTCCAATGGACATTATTTCACGAGGGTAATAAATTATAACGTCAAAGACTGTATTCGAATCTTTAACGCTTACATCATACAAACAGGCGTGAAAATACTTAAAAAAGAAGAGTGAGTAAGACGGTCAATGTGACATTATGTGGTGGTCAAATGATCACCATATAGAGCAGCAATTTAATGAATTTCAATGTTATTTTTTCAGTATACCGAGCATGCAGATAATTGATCACGATAGTTTTATCACGGCAAAGCAAATTAAACTGCTTAATTCAGTTCTTATAGAAAAGTACAACTTGACACAAAATAGCAACTTTTGTAGTACACATGTAACTGACCTGCCGGGCAATGAAGGCGAGCAAGAAGCTGATGAACAGTAACTCCAGAGAGATGTCCACTAATTCCATCCGCAGCCTGGACACAGGTGCAGAACAAGAGAGCGCTTAATACGAGGGGTCGAAGATAAAGCTCTACAGAAAGGTCAGGAATGGTGTCATATAGAGGGGTTTAGGAGGCACCTTAATTAACGGAGAGGCATCTGCAGGAATTGCCGCATTGCACATAAATACTGATACAAAATTTCAAAACAGAAATAAATATAAATCAACTGATAAAAGTTTATGAATTATGAGTACATAAATAAACTATAATAAATGACTCTTAGATTACTTTGACTTTATCTTCTTTGCAAAGCCTGTAGAAATAAAAAGTTCACAATCGATCAGTACGGAACAGATCTGACTATCTGAGATTTTGAAGGCGAAAAACTACGTAAGATTGATAGAAATGCTTATTAAAAGAACACTTGGTCGATTTAAAGAAACTTTTACCACAAAAAACAATCACAACTCTGCTTTCGTGCATGAGGTAAAAACATTAAAGAAAGCGGCAATACTTTACTAAAATGCTAAACCACGAAGAGTGTAGGAAAAATTAGGCTTAACCCAGGAAGGCTTAACGACTGCACGCTGAAAAACATTTTCACAAATGGACAATTACTCACGATTCAGGAGACTCTCAAACGTTATATTGATCAAGCTCTTTGACAAGTCGTGAGTAAGTCTTTTTTGTGCTAAGAAAGTGTTCAGAAGCTAGAAATTAGCCTCAGTGAGGGTTTCGACGTTTTCTTCACAAAGAGAAGCGCTGTTATTTTTTTTCGTCTCAAGAAGTCAAAGTAAATAATGTATGTACATAAATAGCATTATAGAAGGCGCTCGGATATGATGTTGCAATACCATTTATAGTAATGATATTTGAACTATTCAATAGAATGAAGCAACTTGCTCGTGTACCATACTGCTGCTAGTGTAACACAGCAGTAGTGTACAAGCATACAAACATATATGCTGCCCTCAATGAATACAGGATGGTCTCACTTATCACCATCTATCGGCACTGTTCTATGTTTGTATAATCTGTTCCTGAGAGTGAAGTCTCCTCAATTTCTAGCGGCAACAAAAAACCTACAAATGTAAAAATGAAAAGAATGGAACAAAATGATGATGAAAAACGAGCATAAGCCACCCAAAACTTTCCATGGAGCTATACCAGGGAGAAGGTATTCTGTAGAGGTTTGAGTAAGGGTTTAACGGAAGTTTAGGTGGGGATTACAGTATGCTAGGAGGCGTACATGGGTGCGGATCGTGTAGAAAGGTTTAGAGAAGGCTGCCGCAGAAGTCTAGGTTAGGATTTTCTAGAGGAACCTTAGTAAAAATTATATAAAACGTTTATTTAAATTTAAGTAACCACGACGTAGGTGGAGATTGTATCAAAAATTTATTTAATTCTAAACAAAAGCGACACAACGTGAATCATTCTTAAAATCTTACAGAAAAATAAGGTTTCGAACTTATCATTCCAAATGTTACATCAAAACACGAAAACAATAAACATGAAATACATTTTAGCTTCATAAGATAACACTAGTCTATTTCATTCAATCCTTAGCAAATTTTTCGTCATGAACACTAACAATACGCACACTAACACTATGAACTACTGAGTTCCTTGTCCCTATTCTGCTTGAGATATAATGCTATAAAACAGTCTGGCATCCATTTACCCATACTATGAGTAGCAAAATTGATTAAATACTTTGGCTAAGAAGTGCCTTCACCCAGTAGTAGAACTACCATAAATTGGACACATGAACTACACCAAGTCTTTAGAGATGTAACGTACCTCTCTTCTTCAGTTGGGGGTCCATAGTAGGCAACCAATCGGGGATCCCGCCTCCTACCCTGGGGCAGCGCCAGTGGAGGATGAGGGGGTCCATCAGGGTCATGCACATCAGGACGGTACACGGGGCGGATGAGAGCAAAGTTGAGGGTGATCTGTGCGCTCGTTAGCAGGAACAGCACAGTGCTCTTCGCTAAGTAGCTCACCTAAACGAAGAACAGGCGTACAATATCAACCATATTCGCTTAATTTTGGTCTTCATAGAAGTCATCGTTCATCAGTGTTATGTGTCTGTTAACAAGGCTATCTTATATCTCTGTGAGTCGCGTTTCTTGGGTTAGAATTATTTGTCCTTAGAGCTTCAATGGAACCTGTTATGGAAATTGACAGCAGTAGAGTCAACTACTGATCTATAACCCAAATAAAAAATATGGAATTCAAATAGGTGAAGAGACCCATCAGGAACTCCTTGTTTTTAATAGCTAGGCTGTTGTAATTGAAGTATATTAATTTATTACATAGAATTCAGTTAAACATGGATTATATGATTCCCGAGATAGTTCTATCTATTTTTCTATCAATGTGTGTCCGTCCCATTACTTCCTATTTATTACTGATGAAAAATTATTGAACTGAAATCAGAACGGGTATACATGTATGAACGCATAGTATTATGGATACCAAAGGCACAGGATTACTATAAAAAACACAATTTTTCCTGTTATTAACTTTCTTCTCACACACGACCATGTTATTGGTAGATAAAATACAGAACATAAGTTCTGTATATATTCATGAAAAATATTCAGGTTCCCGGAGTATCACGGGTAAAACTGAAAAATATATTTTATTTCATAGACCCTTATTTTTATCACTTTTAAAACGTTGAATTTTCACGGGTACTATCTAGGCCATGTTATCGCTAGATAAGATACAGAAGGGAAACTCTGTATATACTCATGGAAAATATTCATTTAAAATACAATAAATTGTCGTAAATTTCTAATAACTTCGTATCCCACTATATAATAATATACAGTTTGTTGCTTGCTTTCTTGCTTTCTTGCTTGCTTGCTTGCTGGCTTACTTGCTTGCTCGCTTGCTTGCTTGCTTGGTTACTTGCTTGCTTGCTTGGTCCGTTTCTCTGTCACGCTCTCAAGGATTTAGATAAAAGAAAATTCGTCTACTGAAAACAAGATGAGATATCATGAAATTTCATCCCTAAATTGCGATGGCAAAGATATTTTCTTGAATATACTAGTGTACCCGTGCCATAAAAAATGATGGCAAAAAATATTTATAAATCTTTCTTGAGGTAATCTTTCTCTCGCTCTTCTTTTTCGCTCTCGATTCATTTTTTTTCGTTCGAGTGGAGTTTCCATGCTTAAGCTTATTTTAAAGGAAACTTATTTTTATTGTGACAGTAATAAACACAGAATACAGTAATTTTGAGCTGCAATAGAAGTAGTTATAGCCATTCGTGTCATATCCTAGACACAGAAATTCAGCATTACTGAAAGCAACTGCTAGCTTGTGTATGTATACATATTGTAATATGCAATACCCCGCCAAACTCGGTATCCACGATACGGACTCGAGTATATAAGACTCTGGATCTCTCTAATTTTTTTTTGAAAGTGACTTATTGTAATGCACTTGTACAGCGAAAAAGAGTGTATTAATTTACCAGTGAACTGAAACCAAGACCGCCAGTGCTAATTTCTTCCTATCTATTCTTAAGAGCGTGACACGAAACATATAAATATAGATATAAACACACGACGGTCATTCTGAGTATTAAATACTCGAAAGCCAAAATACTGCATAGATACAGTCTTCTACATTATGACTGCTTGTTTCTACTTTAAACTATGCTATTGAGCCAGAACCTTTACATCGACTGCCTCATCCAACGGGCACACCGTGAGTCTCTAAAAAACCGCTTCGCTTTGATAAGTACCTCAGCACAATTTAATTTTATAATATCCCTCTTTTGAGCGTGGTATATGAATTACTGTGTCTTTGAATGAGTTTTTGATCTTGTCGTGCATAAGCTATTTCGAATATTTTTTGCCAGGAAGTGCCAGAAGTTCTGCTTCCTTCTCTGCCTTAGCAATTTACTGGAAGAAGGCTTTTCTCATCAAGAAGTCATCAACTCCCTACGGCAGCCCAAAATAATAAACGAAATTTAACTTTTCTCAACTGCAAGATGCTCCTGAACTGTCCTAATAACGTAAAACGAGGATATGCCGTATCATCTACATGTATGTTTTTGGAGACAAATTGAACCTGAAAAATTTATTAGGACAATGGAAGAAACACCGGAAGGAAGGAAACGCAGACTAGCAAGCGAGAGGAAAAGAAGGCAAAAACCTCAGTAAAGTGTTCAAGCCATGGATGCTAAGCTCAAGAGGAGAGCTATCTCCCAAAAAAACTTACCAAAATGCGAAGCAAGGATGGACCGTGATCGTGAAAAAAGCGTATAAAGAGACAAACTTCGTCAAAAGAAAAAAGTGAAGAGAGAAAAAGATGGATAGTGCAAAAAATCTTAAGTATGCGCTGCGATATCACAAAAAGAAATAGAAAAAAGAGAAGATTAGAAAGAGAAAGATTTGCAGAAAGGACAGCCGCCATGTCGCAAGAAGACTTGAACGAAAGAAAAAGAATTGAAAGAGAAAGGTTTGGGGAAAAAACAACTGATATGTCATAAGAACACTTGGACGAAAGGAGAAGGATTGAAATTGTTGGAATTGTTGTTGATCATCAAACGCCACTGAAGTATTATCACAGAATCTCTGCAGTCATTTTTGACAGCTGGGTACACTAGTTAATAATAATTTCCAATTAGTCATATTTAATCAAACTTACAGTATAACGCAATTATAGATTGAAAAATTCTGAATTTTAGCACTTTCAAACGGTGGATTTTCCACAGGAACTATATAATGTTCAAATAGATAGTAATTTTTTATTACACGCTATTAATAATATCACCATGGTTCTATTAATTTCAGAGAAAAAAAGTTGAAGAAGTCTACGGACTTTACATCATACACTTAAGTATCTCGAGCTGACAACGACAACCACTCTACGGATTTTAAAATCAATATTTAACTATCAATGTGTCAGATGATTTTTAATTTAACATTTGACTGGAGAATAAGTTTTATATCGACTGTTTAATTTTACTTTACGTGTAAAATAGCATGAATATGTAGAGATTTATGAATTTTATGAATTTTCATAAATATGCAAAGCATTCATCTAGATTTGCTGCATGCTGGAATAGTTTTACGTGCACAAGTGTTTGAATAGATGTGCTAATTATATTTCGATGTGATGGAACTATTAATATGAATAATTGTCAGACATAGACACCTTACATGAAAAGAATCATGAATATTATCTTCTAGACTCTGAAAAATAGGAGTGCTATACCTACTACATGATTACCATTTTGTGAGTAGATACAAAACTTCCATTCTGTATCTTATCTACCAATATCAAACCCGTGTAGGCAAAAACGACTACAAGCAGGAAAAAATGGTGTATGAAATAGTAATCTGGCTTCTAATGTATTCACAATACAATGCCAATAATACATGTGTATCCATTCTGATTTCAGTTGAATAATTTCTAACAGATTGGAAGATATGGGACGGACTCACACATATAAAGAAAGAGACAAAGAGAGATAGATTTATACTGTTTACTATATAAATAGACTAGTAGACCCACTGGAGAAAAAATTTCCGTATTTTATACTGAATATCCCACTATACAAGGTGGGCCAAAAGTAGGGTTACAGTTAACACTTAAACAGATAATGAAGTAAGTGTAACCCTACTTTTGACCCACCCTGTATGATAATACATAGTTTGTTGCTTGCTTGCTTGGCGCGTCTCTCTGTCACGCTCATAAAGTTTTAGATAGGAGAAAATTCGATAGGGTAGGTATACATGTATTGTAAGCATTGCATTGGGAATACCTACGGCATATGCTTCAATGTGAAAACTCCTTCCCAAAGCCCACGTTCACTGGCAAATCATACTAAAAAATTCAGTAAAAAACACACGAATTTTTTCTTGTGTGAGTTTACTAGTTTTTGTTTTATTTGCCAGTGAACCTGGGCTTTGCGGAGTTTACTAATTTCATGATCTTTACTTGGAAAGATATCTGCAGTGCTCTCATATGAACTACTGATTGATTTGTTTCAGAGCACTAAATATATATGACAAAAAAAATATAAACAAAACTTTCAAAAACGTGTTCAGGTATTGTTCAAGTGGTTGATGGGTTACGTGCATTTTATAAAATGATAACAGACATTAAAATGATGATCTATATCAATCTAAACAATAACCTGAGTTTTAGCTTCGACACCATGACTGACCTGAGCCAGTAGCGTTGCCCCAAGTAGCAGCAGCACGGTGAAGTAGGTATGGTAGGTTGGATACGGGCAGATTTCCGCATTGTATCCGCCCTCTTCACCTTGATAGTCGTAATCATGACTATAAATCCCAGGCAACCCAATGCTTTCAAGTACATCCCCGCCCATTATGCTATCCCTGTCACTTCCTGAAGCACCATCTCTAGCAGTCCACCCCGTTGAACCTTCGAGTTCTCTGTCAAAGCCAGTTTCACCATCAGTGTGAGGGTTGTAGTCGCGCTGCGACGCATCCCCTTGTTTCTCTAAGCCTTCATCGAGAGTTGTGTTAGGTGACGTGGAAGTCTCGTTGCCATCCTCCAAGACGCTCATCACTTTGATGAAGACTTCGTTGTGCTTCTCTTCCTCCTCAATGAAAATGGTCATGCCTTCGTTGGGCTGTCTGCGGCTGGAGTGGCGGTGCTGGTGATGGTGGCGGGTGTGAGGAGATACTCCTGTGTCGACCCCGTTGGGCACTGCACCGTTACTGCTGTTCCCATATATCATATCGTTGAAGAGGCTGTTGTTGCATAGGTACTGTAAATTAAAAATAAACAAATGAGAGAGTGACACTTATATTCAAGTGATATAAAAATTATGTGCTGATCTTACATACGAAATGAAAAAAAAATCACAAGAAACAAGTCATTTAACAATATAATATGAATACAGTGTTCCCTCACTTATCGCGGGTGTTACGTTCCAGGACCCCCGCAATAAGTCAAAATCCGCGATGAAGGGACGCTATATTTATTTTAATATCATGCACAAAATAACAATATAATGTCATTTTATAACTACGCACACACGATACTTCCATGCTAACTTGAAATGGAAGAGCAGTGATGGAAAGCTCCGCTCGAATGGAAGAAAACAAGATGAGACGGTTACTGAGCCAATCAGTGAATGGCATACAGAACAGTATTTTCTGGTTGGTCGTTTTCCATCAATCAACCAATCATGTGTTGTTTACAATCTCACGTTAGCAAGTAGCATCTCGAGCGGCCGCTGTGCAAATCTTACTGTTCGTTTTTGGTGTATTCATCGGCTGAGTAAACAAGCTATTTACTGTAAATCGTAATTTTTTATAATTTATAAAATTCTTTTAGTGGTGGAATTAATGTTTTTAATGTATTTTTTATACAGTTTCTAATATTTAATGCAAATTTCATCAAATATATACATTACTGTACAACACGTACTACGTATGGGCAGAACGAGTGCCACAAAACCCCACGAAACAGCGAAAATAACGCGATAAATATTTTACATTAATATTCTTTGAAAACCCGCGAAATAGCAAGTCCACAGTAAACGAAACGCAAAGTAGCGAGGGAACACTGTACTTCTACAGATAATACTGCGTATTTCTACCGTTTCTATAGATGTTCGGTTATACATTCTTTTTAATATAGAACACACATGGTGCATTTTTTCGATCCTGCACTTTACGAATTGAAAATGAAGGTAGTTAGGTTTTAATTTGCTTAATTAAAATATTACTGGATTAGAGTTAGATTTAGAAGGTTTGATTAAAGACTAACTATTTTCCATTGTTTGAGTTTTCAAGCGATTAGTAAAATTTTCAATTTGAATTGGTGCCTTCTTCTGATAACAATATAATAATATCGTTATACATTACGAAAAACAAAAGCAACATTGAAGAATTGCATTAGCCCCACTAACCATGTCGGTGAAGTTGGTGAGGGCAGCGATGAGCACGAGACTTGTGAACCATAGAGTTCGCAGGCACACAGAGGAGTGAACCCTGTCCCCTCCCACCACCAGGCATGTGGGCACACGCTGCACATACACAACATGTGGTGTCTAATAAACATCGATTACGATACTCATCACGCGCTGCTACCTGTGTTCATGCATCATACCACGAGGGAATAAGAAATCAAACTGTTTTACCCAAAATTATCGCAAAATGTAAAAAAATTCTCACTTTTTCTAGTGTTATCGATAACATGCATTAAAATTTCTTCAACTGGTTGTGAGAAAATTAATGTACGGCACTCAATGTACTGAATGCAGTACATGCATTCAATGTGTTGAATGTCCTGAGAGAGCCTCACGCCCCCACAGATGAGATCGAAAAATGGGAGGATGAAAGATGACATCCGTCATTTACAGTACACTCACAGCAGAATCTTGCAATCAGCTTTGCTGACTCTGCTTTGAATAGACGCTTCTGTTGTACGATGAATTACCCCATCTTTCTCCCTCTCAAGTAGAGCGAGGAGCCCTACATCTCCTTCGATGTACGGCAAGTTCTACGCAGATACGCTGAACGACTGTCCGTTCAGCGCTGAAAAAAGGAGTAAAGAAACTCTACCCCGCAGTTATAATGCCGTGTTACGATTTCAATCTTGGCGACCATAAAATTAACAGCTTAAACTGGTTGCGCACATTCCTTGAGGTTGAAATGGTTGTCACACTCACAATTTCTCAGGAAACAACTTTCTAAATTACTACACCGTTGTTGACTAAGCCTATGAGTGTCCATGAGTACAAACGATAAAATCTGTTACTGGTACAGCACCGGTCATTAAAAGTCACAAGAAGCGTCCCTTTCAAGCAGAGTACTACGAAGGACGGTACTTTTGCCTTTTTGCTAAGCGTGGGTTGAAGTAGCTAACCATTAGAGATTGCTAAGCCAAATATACGGTGTATGCTGTCAAACAGCTTAGCAGCCAACCTTGTAGAATGAAGAATTAGAGTCAATGGACAATGGAAATGACGGCATGCTTTGCAACAATTATGCGTTATCATTAAGCTTGACACAATTCAACTAGAATGTTCGTGAGAAGAAAAACAGCAAATCATGGAACTAACAAGAGGAAAGACAGAGAAGTGTGGGAGTGAGGATTGGGACTGACCATAGGGAAGGAGCGGGCGGCGGATACGGAGGCCATAGCGATGAGGAGGAGTAGCCCCGACAGCAGCACGACGGGACCGCCTCCGCTACTGCTCACCGTAAGTCAAATAACAGAAAATTATTCTGTGCAAGAGGCTAAGACGTCATTATCAGATACTTGTCTGTCTGAACTTCACAAGCGTGCTAACATTGAAAACAATAACTCTATCAAAATAACATAATTAATACACTGTGTATTATCGCGACTTACAAGATAATACATTTTTAGAAGTAAAGTTTTCATTATAAATGGAAGCCATTATTTGGGTAGGGAGATAATTGGTTGTTAAAATCAAGGGACGATATTCTGAAGAATTAATACAGTTAATTCCTCTCCTGAAATTTGAATGATACATGTAAATAATTTAGGACAGAGACGGAATTTTATCTATGAGAAGTTTTTACAAATCAATTCAATTCAGTACTAAACGTAGATGACAGATAACGCAGCTCTAACTCAGAACAGAATTTCCGTTGTGATTGTTCTCCATGAAAGCTTCTGCGAAGCAGCGACAGAAACGGGGGAGCGAATTCTCTCACCGTTATATTGTAGCAATGCGTAGAGAAAATAATTATGATCGAGGTACTGTCTTGAGGCTGTGTGCTACTCCGTAGAATGCCTTCCAACGCTGTAGAACGTTCCATAACATGTTTTCCTGGCGGCATTTCACTACATTATCGAAAATTGCATCCGGTAATTCTGCGATACCTCGAGCTTTGTAAATGTTTTACTGATCGACTGAGGGATGTCCCAACACTAGAGGAGATTTTTGGCTGGATACGTAGCATGTGTTAGTAGCGATGTGACGCTCCGTCACAGACCCTGAATGTAAAATGACACCCTATAGCATGTCCTAATGGTAGTAGGACACTCCGTAACATGCTTCTTACGGTGACATCCCTCACTTATACACGAGTACTATATGGCCTTAATGACACTGACTCACCGAGGCATGAGTATGGCTCTGACAATAGCGATGACGAGAAGTACGAGGGGGATAGCAGTGGTGGCAGCCCCGCTAAATGTCTCCCTGTGCTGCTTGTACGACTGTTCCGTGGCGGGGGATTTGAAAGACAACAACACCGGTGACGTCTGGCGCAGCAGCTCTCTGTAGGAACCACAAACCTTCAGCGTTTCAGTCACCAGCACGATACCACATTGCATATACTAGCAGCGTATTCAATCAATGAGTGGAGGCTATGATTACAATAACGTAGCCCATTGTGAGCTAAACAGACCGTAAATAAAAGTGTGTAGAACAATGTTCGTAAAGTTGGAAGGCTGCTAATTTTGATTCAGTTCAAACATACATAAAGTGGCAGATTAATTATGGATACATGAAGCCGATTTCAATGGCCATTTTACATTTCTGGACCTGCATTGTCGACCATAGCAATGCTCAGTCTAACTCCTAATAGTCACCTTTCAATAACTTGATTTTTTTCCAATATTTTACCGGGACTTCAAGTCGGGAGACTGGCAAATCAATACAAAACCACTTCTCGTACCTTTCTTAACGACACTTCTTTACCTTTTTATATTTTCTTACGTACTCCTTTCAATTATTTGTATATTTATTCTTGTATGCGTCCTCGCTCTCCCTCATAATCAATGCCTCTCGTGTGAGCACTCGCTCGCACGCACTCACTCCCTAATCTCACCCTCTTAACCTTGCTGTATTGTTGTTTTTAGACACTGTGACTAAGACTCTCGCGGGGCTGAAATCTTCACACTATTGTGTATCTATTTTCACACTCTTGTCATGCCCTTCAGCACGTAGGGATCTTGATATAAATGCGTCACTTATCTCTTCAGTCTTACTTTTTACCTAGTAATATCAGAAAGTATGCAGATGTAGGATACTCAGTCTTTTCTTTGTCTAATTTTACTAATTCGTTCAACTTACGGAGGACACAGAAGCAGAATAATTATTTAGACTAATTCCCCAGAAAAGATCATCAACGACGAGAAAGCAATAAGACCGAAATGTTGGTAAGACAAAGTATTATTAATTACGGAAGTGATGTTATCTGTACCGGTCAAATAGGAGCGAGGCTTGTCGACACTGTCAAATGTAAGAAAATTGAAAAAAGTTTAGGGGAAAGTAGCGCTTCAGTAATCGAATCCTTTCTATAACAATGATAAGGCATTCACAGTTTAGATCTTGCCAAAAAATTGGTTCTAAAAACTTTCTTGTAAACTACAAAGGGTTTCTTAGTTTGGGGAATTATTTTTTGACTTTCAAAATTATCTGTAGTACAAATTTTGATGGTGCTTATTAACGGCTCGATATCAACTAAGCGTACAAAGTTCAGTGCCTAAATGTTAGATTTTTAATGAGTTGTTTTTGCCCTTGTAACAAATTCGAGCATGAATGCATTGGGCTGGATATTGAAGCTAATCATTTCATCGTCCTGTAGATTAACTTATACGTGTGACTAAGCATAAATTTGTTACATTTCGCTAGAACCACTGAAAAGTATAGGAATTAGAGGCAATGTAACAACTGGTTACCAGCTTGGTAACCAATCACCAGCTTGGTCGACTGGTGAGTGAATCTGCTTGCGAGCGGAAAGACCCGGGTTCGAATCCCGCTGCCGACATGGTTGACGCGGCTAGAAATACGGCATGGGACTTGGGTAAACAACCGAATAATTATCGAAGTAATTATCCGACCCAAGAATGGGCCAGAAGGTTCGTTCCTATAGCCTCATTCTATTCTATTCTATTCTGGTGGATATTATAGGCAAGTCTCTCTCTCTCCCCTGTGATGATTATAATTAGAAGTAAACTGTGTAACTGAAATCTTGTATTAGTGTCTTTTGTACTATATCTACTTTACTTTTCAATTTTTAATTCTTTGAGGACTTCAAATACTCGTGTTGAGAAAATTTTGTACCTATGACCATGAACTCATACTCAATCTAATCTCTCAAGAGTGAGCATGAAGTGATCAACCTCATTCAAGTACAGTAAGTGACTCTACCCAGGGCTTTCACATTAAAATTCTCTGTAACTGAAAAAATAATAATAATGTAAAAAGTATCAGCCCGCGCGAGATATCGGTCCATTTTAGTATCATTATCGGACAAAATGTTCGTTGCCTTGCTATACTTTGTAGACACTCATGACCAAGTTATGTGGAAGACATATACAGTGTAAGAGAATGGAAATGCGTTCTCACTTTCTGCCATCCCTGCTGACGAGCTCCTTCTGCAGCTTGTTCTTGTAGGAGCTGTCGCCCCCCTTATCAGGGCCCTTGCTGCTCCTGCACACGCTGCCTCCGCCCCCACCCGTCTCGTCTACCGACGACATTGTCTGAAACACCACAGCAAATGTCAGAGCCAACTAGAACAAGCTAGAGCAATTAGTTTCCATTAAAATAAACGGAAGATGATTGGAGGGACATAAAAAATCATGGTTATAATCGTAAATAAAAGTTAAAATTTTATCAACGTTCATGAGCAAAAAACGTACAGGTTTTGAAACTAGTATAATTATTGAACGTCTTTCAGGTGTAATGAATTAACTAAGTAGATTGGATATAAAAAAAATTGGAAAATATTAAATTCAAACGATTCGGATGCAGTTTCAAGCATAAAATTGAGTTTTTGTAAGCACATCTCGACCCACCGAGCACTTTACGTGAGGGCCGATGAACACACAGATTGTACATATCAAACAATTCCTAAGATCTCCTACGCGTTAAAATTCAAGTCTCTCTTGTACGAATTCAACCTGTTACCAAAGCGTCAATCCGAACATAAAAAATTTGCGATTTATGTTGTACCAGGAAGTTAATACTTTAGAATCTTTTGACATAATTTGTGCAGTAATTTTATTGGAAGTAAGTCTCGTTGCAATGGCACGCTTAGGTAAAGTCCCCCAACTACTGAAAATAGACAACTGCTAAGTATTTTCTTATTTTGCAGACTGTTTTAAGCATTCTAGAAATAATACAAGCATCTTACATTTAGTTAGATATTCTTTACAACTTTTACTGACAATAAACTTAGGGAGGAAACTCATGAATTAGATATTTTTAGATGCTTCGTTTCAGTAACATTTAAAACAGAATAGAGAAATGGAGCATAAATTATAATTTAATACATTAGCAATATCAGGTATAAAGAAGCAAACACGAAATTTAAATTTTTAAATTCAATCAGTGTCAGAAGCTCCATTAGACTACAATTTTTTCATCAACAACTCGACCTTCATTGGAACAGATTCCTTACTAAAAGTCTCTCTGCTACCCAGTCTAGCTATCCCACAGTCGATGATCCATCGGCTCCGAGGTGGCCTACTCCCTCATTGTTAATGTACCTCAAATACGCAGAACACTACAAAAAAGATAAATTGTCGTAGACATACTCAGTCCGATCTCTTGAAAACAAAGACACAAAGAATGCAGTCTTCACAAAGGCAACAGGAGAACAGGAGTCACAAAGTTCAATGTCCCAGGACTGCGTGTCTGCAACCAATACAATTCAACGTCGATTATTTTTGTAACACAATTGTAATCCTATCCTAGACTACTGCTGTTACTTGATTGTACTCTAGTCTCGCGAGTATTCTTGCTACGTAGTAGAAATCCTACCTGCAGCTACTCCTCGATAACGATTTAATGATGTCACAATTTGAAATCTTGTTTATTATATCTCTTGTGCGTTATGTGCAGACGTTCTTACATTTCTCAGGTGACAGAATATGATGCTATACGAATAAAATATTTATAATGCATTAATGTTTCTCAAAATGAAATAGAAATTTATTACTGATGATGCGACGAAAAGAACTCTGTGTGTAGTTCATGGTATATTGCGAATCAGGCCAACCAATAAACCTCCTTGGTTCTCACAAGAGATTAAACACCTCATCAATGCAAGCCAACATTCGTACAGAAGACTCAAACGATACCAAACAGAACCCCATCGTCAAGAACATATCCACGCCTGCAGGGCTGTTTAGCGAACGATAAAATCTACAAAACAAAATAAAGAAATAACAGTTACAGCACAAGTTAAAACTAACCCGAAAAGCTTCTGCAAATATATAAACGACAGACGACTCAAAAGAGACACTATTGGACCATTGATCGATTTTGAGGGATCAACTCAAACGAACAACAAAAGCAAACCCAAAATTCTTAATACATACTTTACTTCTGTGTTCACTCACGAAGACTTAACTGAAATTCCACAACCACATGCTTTAAATCCTCAGGAAATTCTGTCAGATGACGTATTCACAGTAAAAGAGGTAGAGAAACAGCTCAGCATTTAAATGGCCTCGGTCCCCGGATACTCGAATAAACATCCGAAGTAATAAACGAACCTCTAACAAACATCTTCAATCGATCACTTGAAACTGGGATAGTTCCGGAAGATTGAAAGCGGGCAAATGTCACTCCTATTTTCAAAAAGGGGAACAAACAAATACCTAATAACTATCGTCCAATCAGTCTAATATCTGTCATCAGTAAAACAATAGAAAGACTACTTAAAGTCCGGATAACAAAGCACCTTAATGACCAAAATCTTATCAATGACACCTAGCACGGATTCAGGGAAAAACGTAGCTGCCTCACAAATCTTCTTGACTTCTTTGGAGAAGTTAACCGCATATACGACCGTAAAAAAGTCGTAGACCTTGTATATCTAGACTTTCAAAAAGCCTTCGACAAAGTTCCCCATGAAAGACTCATGGCCAAAGTGGAAGCGCATGGAATACGAGGCAACTACTCCCAATGGATACGAAACTGGCTCACCAGTTGCACTCAACGCGTGGTGATTCACGATCAAACGAGTAATTCAACGCTTGTACCATCAGAAGTCCCTCAAGGAAGCGTTTTAGGCCTGCTCCTCTTCATGATCTACATTAACGATCTTGATGTCGGAATCATCAGTAAAATTAACAAATTCGCCGATGACACGAAACTCTGTCACAGAGTATTCACCGAAAGGGACAGAGCAACTATCCAATCAGACCTCAACCGTCTTCTACAATGGACTGAAACCTGGCAAATGAGCTTCAACATTGAAAAATGTTCAGTAATGCACGTTGGTGCAACTATCCAGCAATTTCAACACACGATGTATGACATACCCAATGAAACAGTAAAGCAACAAGAGATCTAGGTGTCATTGTCACTGAAAATCTCAAACATGACAAACAAGTGGAAAAAAGCGTCTAAAATGTGAGCAGGGTTCTTGGTTTCATTGCACGAATCTTTGAATGCACGTCAAAGAACATAATATTACCGCTCTATAAAGCGCTAGTCCGGCCTCATTTAGAATATGCAGTGGAACCCTGGTCTCCTACCTTACGAAAAGATATTAATAAAATGGAAAAAATACAACGGAAAGCAACGAAGATGATTCCAGAACTCCGAAATCTTAGGCGTCTTCAACGCCTTGAACTTGTATCCCTAGAACAGGGAAGACTGCGAGGACAACTTATTGAGACCTTGAAGTATCTCAACGGCCTTAACAATGTTACCCTGGAAAGGCTTTTCGAAAGAGACGGTAACTTACGAACCAGAAATAACGGTCAAAATCTTCAAGACATCTCAAGCTATGAACTTTTTTCCCGTTAAAATTGCTGCAACTTGAAACCAGCTGTCAGAAAACATAGTTTCTACTGACATTGTGAACACATTCGAAAATCGTCTAGACAAATTTTGGATTACGAACCCCCCGAGTAATATATCGTACTAACCCTACATCCTTAACTCCTTAGGGCTAGTGTATGATTGAGATAAATGCGAGTGACAGAAATGCCTGTGCGTGAGTGAAATGCGTGTACATGACTGAATTGACTTACATGGTTAAGGTGCACGTGTATGACTGATGGATTTACTTTAAACGGCATGGGACTTGGGTATCGACCAAGAATACGCCAAACGGCTCGTTGCTATTACCTTATTCTATTCTATTCTATTCTATATTTCTACAGCCGAGCTCGATTCAATGGAGGACGTCAATATGGAAACAATCACTTCTTGCAAACAGTAAGGTAATAAAGAAAGTACAGAGATTATAATATTACAAATGATAAAACCTAACACTTTTTCTAGCATGAGATAAACATCAACGAAAAATTAGACTTCCAGGAATTAGTAAGAAAGATTTTATAATGTACTCTATCCCTCTCCTGGTTACAAACTCATTCGTCAAGTGGTTGGTGGTGGATAGTCATGAAAAACACAGAAGCAAGGAAAGATACGAATTTGTCACGGAGTGAGTTAAGAAGGCAAAAATGGATAGATGGAAAATCAGTTTAAAATGGAAAAAAGTGTTACGGACGCTTTCCTTCTAATGCCACCAGTAAAACATTCCGTTTGCGCGCTTACACTGACATCTAACCGTATTTAGCTTACCTAAATCCAGTAAAAATATAATATTCCTTTGCAAACGCAAGAGTGCCTATTTCCTCTCGCCTCTGCCCTTGTGTCAGTTAGAAACTAATCTCAAAGTTGGAGCAGCACGGTCAATCGTAGTGCTCCATAAGCTCCAAGACAACCAATCCTAGCTGCAGCCATGAAGTGTGAAGTTCTCAACATGAAGTGTGAGAAGGGTCTCTGGCGTTATCAGTAAGAAACACAATGTTCTGTTGACAAACGTAGGGCGTTTTTTTTAGAATATTTTCATGTACATGTCCTCGTTCTTGACAGCATGTCTACATTTAGTCTCCAATTGAGGATTACAAGCTCGAGATGGATAATGAAGCAGTGACGATACCATACACGTAACAAAACTTTTCATACATGACGTATGTGTAAACAACCATAATATAGATGTATATGTGACGTATTCATAACTGTCAAATAAATATGTTTTGTTAAGCTTAGTTAAAATATTAGAAGTACAAATTGGGTCCTATACTGAATAACATCTATTTTCATGTGCAAATATATCGTCATCATACCCTTTAGATCTGGAAAGTATCGTGATTTACTGTGTAGGTGTTGATGAGCGCGGAGTCAAAATTTGCTGCAAGAACTGCTGCATCTCAGTGGGACCTGACTCATATTAACGGCATCATCGGAAGAAGAAGAGTAAATTTTAAAATTTCGTCGGGCAGACGGATGAGAACCGTTACACCATAAACAAGCGGTGCAAAATCGCCAAGACACAATTAAAAAAAACACTCTACCCCAGCTCTGTCCCAGCTCCACACACTTCTGTCAAATGGCCTGGGAAGCGAAGCGAAATCGCCCTTCAAAAGCTCGCTCACTAAAGGGACAAGGCTTACCTTTCTGTGAATATCACAGTAACGCTCCAATTGTACACCAATACGAAGAGAAATGTAGAGAAAAAGGAAACTTAATGAACAGACTCATGATCTGTTTAGTTTCCACAAGTTTTTTCCAAAAAATCCCTATATTTCATACAGTACAAAACCATCACTATACGTTTCAACTTAGCTGCAAAAAAAACAGAAGCTAAGAAAAATCTAGCAAGATTTCAACGACGGAGGACAAAGGCTGCGCCTGAATAGATGGACACTCCGAATCAACAACGAGGCGTCACGTGGCAGCTTACAGTATTTATTGTAAGTATGAGTAGTAGGTACTTGACATTTAAAAATTAAAGCAGTTTCATGACGCAGTGCAGCAAAGCAGGGATGCCCGGCAAAGCAGACCCCAGTGGTAAGTCTGAGGTGCAGCGAGACAGTCGGGTGGCAACTTAAAGTTGCAGAGCTGCTCACACTCCAGCCGTATGCGGCTGCGGCGTGCTGCAGCCGTATGCGGATCTGCCACACGGCTGACTCGTGTGTTGCAGCTGTATGCAGCTCCATTGAAGCTCTGCTTTACAGCTGCGTTGTGCTGGAGCCGTGTGCAGTTTCGCCACCCGGCTGCCAGTACAAGGTTCATTCAAGTTATAACACTGCCGATGTTTTTTCTCAAGACTGAAAACAGATGGAAACATGCAGTTTTTGATAAAATATGCCTGCACTTATTGGAAATCCGTGAGAAAGATGGCAGTACTGTACGTTCTTAATGACAAGAACAACGTGTACTCATTTTTTACTACATTCGAGTGCTACGACACCGATAGAAATTCATCGTCAGTCGAGTGAGGCATGGGGAGATGGTGTCATGGATGTATCTTATGTGCATTTCTGGATGCAACAGTTCTGGAACACGTCGTCTCCAAAGTTGGCACTTCCGTGGGATCTCCGTACACAATCCTGTATGACGACTTGAAAATGCTTAGAGTGTCCTCCAGGTGGGTGCCATGAAGACTGACGGACGTCCACATGGCTGCACGCATGTCATATTGCCAGGCAGTTTTGACGCAGGCTGACGGCATGAATGAAACTTTCTTTTCATCGATTGTGACAATGAAAACGACATGGATCCCGTTTCAACAATCCTAAAACGAATCCCCAGTCAGCTCAATGGAACCACAGACACAAACGCCGTACACCATTTTAAGTATCAAAAACACTCCTCACTCTCGTCGCTGCTGCTAAAGTTCTGTATTTTGTACAGCGTTGCCATATCTCTCCCGCATCCACAACAAGTGCATGCTGATTTAAAACAAACAGCATATTTTTATCTATTTCCAGTCCTGGAAAAACCATTGGTGTTATAACTTGGATGCACTTCGTATACTGCAACCCGATCAGGTTCTGTTACACATGTTCTCAAGCCATGCGATCTGCTGACTCTGCAGTGTTGCAGAAGCAATTGTTCACTGCCCTTTAAGCTTTAGAAGAAAATTTTTTCATCCCATGTGTACTGGCTATAACTCTTGGTACCGCTACCAGCCGTCATGTTCACAGCAACCAAAGTTAACTTTGCCTGTTGTGAACACAACCTTATCGAGAGGTACCGATTTTAAAATAGTGTTGAAACCAGTCAATTTTATCGACAAGATTGTTTTCTGAAATTCGGGATCTATTTTATTAGTGGGAACATTTCTCGTCAAGCTTTGGTCTCCCTCGATGTCATCGAAACCATGACAAAGATCCCCTTTAACGCTTTTTTAGAAAAAATAGAATAGAATATGGCCACGTGAACGAGCTGTTTGCCCATTCTTGTGTTACCACTTGAGTTCCATGCCGCTCAAAGTAATGGCGTCAATCATGTACAGGCACCTTAATCGCGCAAAGGCCCTTCAGTCACGAACACACCTTAATCACACACAGGCCCCAGCGGTGAACAAGGATACGAGAAGGAGAGGTGACAGTCACACTCTCCCTTTAATTTTTGTATATTAATTACCTCACTCCCATTACACAATATTTATTAGACTCTAGGAACACAGTACTT
>VCRD01000802.1:0-39150 GCA_006783055.1 Trinorchestia longiramus | reverse complement strand
TTGACAACGAGCGTGTCTGGTTTCTCCTATTTGACACGGTACAACTGCTAAACAACTGGAGCTAAACAACTGGAGCTACATCTGCTAAACAACTGCATCTGCAACAACTGGATCAGTGAGAAGGGCCAGAAGATCAGTCTTGACAATGAAACGCAGCATCATTTGCAAACGTCACGGAACTGTACGAGTCAAAGAAAGGCAGTATTCTGACAACTACTAAACTCACTCAATTTGCTGCCAACCCCTCAACTTTGCTGTCACCCCTCAGAGAAAGACTAGCAGAAGAATGCAGTCCTTCTTCAGACCTCTGTCAAGAAGGCCCGGTTGGCTGACTAATCGCTGCAGTTTGGTAGGTTTTTACTTCTATGTCTGTTTGTTTATATGCGTGAATGTTTGTATGTTTAGTTGTTTGCATTGAAAAATTTTTAACTATAGTCAATTTGTATAGTCTAAAACTGCAGCAACTCGGCTTTCTATAAAGTGGCCACTAAGCTCATACAATAATACATGTTAAGTCCGGTTAAAATTGGTATTTCAATGCAAAACAGTGCTTTAAATCATTTAAAATTCACTGTAAAACATTATTATCCCTTCTATTGCTTGAAAGAAGTAATTTTTGATCAATTTGCCCGATAGAAAATGTTATGTTACTAAGAATGCAATGGCCTCCGCGAGCGTAGTCAGCTATATGGCGGTGCACGTCCTGTTTCTAGTAGTCACTGACCAGTGCATAAGTTGAAAGAGAAATAAAACTGTAAAAACGTACACAAGAAGAATACCCTATCGATTTACTTAACTTTATATACATATATGCGCTCTGTAAGACACTAAATGAAGGCATGAATTTATAAATGCTGAAAGAACAAAATAAGGTAAAGATATGCTGCTAGCAAGCATGCAACTTCAATCGATCACACGAAACTGAGATTGTTTCAGAGGATGGGAAGTAGGCAAATGTCACTCCTATTTTCAAAAAGGGGAACAAACAAGCACCCAATAGTCATCGTTCAATTAGTTTGACATCTGTCATCAGATGTAATATGCTAAAAAAAATTAAAATACACGACTGAGATACAATATAGTTCATTACTGTCATTATCCTATAAAATGAACTCCTAAAATAGCTAAAGCAGAAAACGAAATAAGTAATTATGAAATGGTACAGTAAGATATGGATCCTTTTTGGTCTCACTCTACAGTTAAACTAGTAAATTCTTCGGAGTCTTTGTTAAGAATAACTTTTGTTCTTCGTGGAATTGAATGCATAGTGCTAACTCCATGATGGATTATCAAAGCGTTTATCTGTTATAAAAATCAATGCAGTTAAACGCTGTTTGTATTTGTTTGATCAGCCTGTATCGCTTGGTAATTTCTGCAAGATAAAGTTGACAATAAATCAGTGATTAAATATCTAGTGCTATTTTCCATAAAATGAATGTAGTATCTATCCACAAGTAAAGGCAATACCCAGGCTGCATTGCTGAAGAAATTTAAATAGATGTACCTAAAAGCTGTAATACTTATATGAGAGAGCTGGTAAACCGGAAAACAACTTGTATAGAAATACAACTTAGTTTCAGTGACACATTATGATAGTGAAGGTATAGGAAGAACAAAAAGCGACCGACCGGCTGGAGCACTTTGGAGATGAAGAAAGTGCGCAGTCCTGCTACCCTGAACGCATCCTCACGCCGCTCTCCGTGCGCAGGCTCTACCTCGAAGTCCTCGCCCAGGAAGTCTAGAGTCGTGTTGCTGATATGCACGCGCCTGCAGGGATCGTAAGAGTAAAGTTGCACTGTAATGTCATTTTAGACGGCAGGGTGAAATTCGCCATATTTTCGTTCCCGTGCACGATCAGATGCCACGAAACTTGACACGAGCCACAAAATGAAACATTAGTGAGAGCGTGAGAGAATAATTGCCTGCTCTGAAAGGGAAAAAATTATCCGTCATTTACAGTTCAGTAATTATCCACTGTCGTATGTCTGTAGAAAGCTTGCATTTAGAATCACGTTAACGAAAATTAAAGTTTGGAAGCATTATTGACCAGCAAGCGTCAAACAGAGAAAGATTTGAAGAATTTGTGTCCGCGTAGCACAGCCTACTATAGAAATACTGTAGTTTAAAGTATTCAAAAAAATTATTTCAGTTATTCAAAGATAAATTTAGTTATGAATTTCTAAAAGTTTATGGTCAAAGCACCAGACAGTGATACCTGCACCTGAAGACGTCTATTATTATAGAGTTTGATGGTCTCTCACACCTCCCATGCCACATGACCTGAACTATCTACCCGCTGGAATTGTTCCAAGAAAAATTTGGATAGGGGCACGAAAGTTGAAAATATCGAGAAAACTGATGACATCAATGCATAAGTTTTAATTTCCAATCAAAATACTTGGCAATATCAGAAGCTGTACCACTAAGTGCTAAATGGATAAGCCGTGACGTATTACGGAACAGAATGAAAAACTTTCCATCTTCCTCATAAACTTAGAATATTAAACAATTTTCCGCACAACAGGTGCGCATGTCATGAAAAGATTGTTTGGAAAAAGTTAACAAATCAAAATAAAAACGTGTATTCCGGGAAGTAATAAAGACAAAATAAATTAAAAGCGGGCTAAGGAAATAATAAAAAGCGTTGTTTGATACAAAAATATAAACAGCTACAGGAATTTTGAAAACTAGTTACAAACAGTCTAAGACTTTAAAACTTTTTCGCGGATGTCAATGAGGATGGTTTTGGTGTAGTTTTTTTAATATTCAAGGCAAACCTACTGCTATATCTCAATTTCATATTTTATCACCTGTTACCATTAAAAAATGGAAACTGAATCCAATAGATCTGCAGGAAATATGGGAAACTTTCTATTGTTATTAAATACTAAGCCAGCTTAGCATAGTTATGAAAATCTCAATGTATTGAAGAACACTGTACGCTTCATAGAGGGTTTCCCTGTAACAAATTTTCGGATCAGTGAAGGTATTCCATAATAAAGCTGTTGCAGAAAGCTGGTGTTATCAACGGAGGATCAAATGATAAGACGATCAGATTTTCCCAGTTATTCAAGCTACTGAAAAAAGTAAAAATAAATTAACTTTCAACATGTTTGAACAGATCAAACCTACAATATCTTTCCAAAATGTCTCTCTATTGTTTGAAGCATGTTGAGTCCTAATTCTGTGAAGTCGGGAAAATTATGCGAACCTTAATTTATATTTTAGTTAGTCATGATACTTTCTTTTCGGTGTGGTGAACTAAAGGTTTTCTGTCGTTTGTGGTTTAAAGTCTCTCACACTACTCGTATTTCATGTTATTTTTTGCACAGTTAATAGTGAAATCATACATGTTATAGATTACACTTATTGTTGTATAATTTTCATTAGGTATAATATTGGCAAAATTAGTGACTCGAACGCCACTGGTGATTGTTTAATCATTGATGCCTGCTTCGTGTTTTCAAATGTCGAGAGTAAATTTTGATTTACACCACACGTGACACCTATACCATCTATTTATTGTAATAACACTTTCATTTAATCATGCTCTAATTCATGTAATTGCTAACTGAAGTAATAATATGCGTGTATACAATAATATGTCTTATTCGTGCTCACAATCTTTGCATCCTAAACTTCCTGTAAGATCATTCACTTGCAATATTCCCTGAATTACAAGAGAACTCCTTACAGTACTCCCTGAACTCGTGTAAGAGAATTCCCTAGTAATACTCACCCTGGTTTACCGCTGGACTCCATCTTGTTGGCAAGGACGACATCTTTGCTGTACACATCGAACTGCCACTGTCTCTGGCCTAGCACTCCTGCAAGCACCGCCCCTGTGTGGATCCCAACACGCATGTCCACCCCAGACCCAGTAGTCTCCCGAACGTATCTGTCAAAAAAAATGAGATTTTTTATGGGGGAATGTTGAACTGAGTGTATTTTGGCTGGAGTTAAAATGGATTAATATTTTTCTTCATATATGTACTATGCCTGCTCGTATGGAGAACATTCCTTCTGATGAAAAAGTGTCACGCGTAGTTCGTAAATCAGTACCAGAAACATTCATTTTTGAATGATCAACTATACTCTATGTGGATACTAAATATGTGCATACACATGAGACAAATTTATTGTATTAAGAGGAGACGGGACCTCTTCTGTGTCAATAATACAACACAGGGTACGAGATCTTCAATATATCAGTATCCTTATAGAATCACAATATAAACAACAATCATATTAGTAATCGGCCAGAAGACTAAGAGCAGCTCAGCGTATGTAAGGCCACATCGGCAGCTGCACGCTTTCAAAGAAATTTACACCACATACTTATTTTATTCAACACATACTTATTTATTCTATGCAGCCACCGTGGTCGAGTGGTCTGCGGCCTGTATTAGGTATCAGGTCTCTGCTTCGGGCAGACAGACCGCGGGTTCGAAACCCGGCCATGAATACGAGCTGTTTCTCGTTTCGCGCCGTGAGCTCGGTAAGCCCTCAACTCCACGCCCATGGACACATCCCGGGATCGTCGCATGGAGCTCACCATCACCCTTACTCTAAGAATGTTAACCTTAAGAATTTGAAAAACCAATGTACTAATGTCTATGTACTGTGTACTTGATTGGAAATAAAGTTGTTTGTTTTGTTTTATAAACCATGTCATAATATTTACTCTTACAGCGCATACATTGTATGAAATAAAATATTTCTTCCCCAATTCAGAAAACTCGGCAGCATAATTTACAAGTACGAGTTATAATCGTGCTAATGCATGACTTTGCTTAGAAGATGCTTGCGCTCACACGATTATTTGGAGGCTTTCACGAGTGAAACTTTGGATCTTTATGTTCAGCTAAGAATCGTTGCCTGTCCAGGCCTCAAGGACACAGTAGAGAATGCACGATGGCGTGCGGCAAAGCTGTCAACAAATATAAATTGGAGACGAAATGTTTGGACAGCCACAGAATATTGCTGCGTAGATAAACCATTAAATTAGATGTTAAATGTGTTAAATCAACACGCGATATCTCCATAGCGGCAGGTATGGGCGTGAGTACTAAAAACGAACGATTGCATACTGAAAACAAGATGGCGAAGTCGGTTCATCTCGTTGTAAATGTGGGAGGCATCAAATTCCTGACGAGAAGCAGGCGCTCTTTGAAGCGTTTAGTCGAGACAAATTGGGTTTGGTCGAGACGGCAGTTAACGAGCAAGTTCTATGGAGGTTTCAAGATAATTTCTCCGAGGACAACGCAACACGAACTGAAAAATTGCATGTACACATTTGCATCTCAATCAAGAAAGAAGAAAAGAAAAAAAGAGGAAGAAAAATCATTAATTTCAATTAAGTTAATACATGACATGTAAATTAACATTACGTTTTTTCAGGAGACCCCTTGTGTCTATAACAAATTGCAAAAAAGTTTCAGTTCACCAAAAAACAATGCAATTGAAATGATGATGACTGGAACGTTTCAGGTTGTACGAGAAATCGAGATTTACCCTCTTTTTGAGTGAGGGAAACCTCACGGAGTTATGGATTCATCATGCATTGTCCCCTGTGTGCAAGCGTCTGAACATGTGAGATGATCTGAGACTGTTTTTCTTAGATTAAACATGAACCTGCAACCCTCTACAGCAACTAGATGACGTCCAGCAACAATTTGCAGACCCTAGATGATTAAGTTCACCTCTCAATGTATTTTTATTTTCCGAATTGAGATGAAACGTTTCAGGACGACAAACTCGTATCCACTGAGAAAGCATCGTCTAAAACTGGTTCTGTGAGCACAAGGAATAACTTTAGCACATTCAGTGGCCACCGCAATCTCCAAATTTAAACTTCATTGAGAATTGATGGGATGAGCTTAAGAGAGACCTGTGGGCCTCACTGCTTCTTTAATCATTATTGAAGTCTACGGCTACTCCAATTGTGGCCGTACTAGAAATTCAGAAGATGCAAAAGCTTGTAGAATCGAGACTAGTTTGGATGGAAACTATGATTCGTTCAAAAGGAGGTCAGACAGCTTCTAAATAAATTCTTATACTGAACAATATTTTATAATCTGTCAGTGTGTTAAACGATAGCACGAGTCCGATTCTTAGTTGTATTCACGAATGTCAATCGGTCAAGTAAATATATTAAAACTTTCTGTTAATATCTTTGCGTGTCAAGTAAAATAAAAAGGTGCTTTCTCAAAACACCAGATATGACAGACCGGTGAGATCCTGCACAGAAACCCTCCAATTAAGTAAGTATTAGTTATTTAATTAACACCTTAATATCAATTATTTATCAAACACACCCTTTTCACGAAATACGATTTCATTTACCACACTGTATTCTACATAAAGGACTTTCTTTTTGTTTCTTAATTTTCATATTAAAGTCTTTGGCCAGTTCCCTAGTTATAATGGTGGGATTTTTTCAACACTTCGAAATTCCTCAGAAACAAATCTCCTGGGGCTTCCTTTTATTTTTTCATCTTTGAGACTGATCTCATTCTTTTTAAAATAAGAAAACCTTCGTCTGCAAACGTTTTCACTAACCACATCATTTCCATATGTGTTTATTGAGTGAACTCGCTGCACTCTCTGTGTAATCTGTAGAGTAAAACATGCTTTCTTACTTGGAGTATATATTTGAGCCTGTAAGACCAATGTTATAATAATTTTTCATAAATATGAACGGATTAACAAAGTTCTAGTAATATAGGTAATAATAAAACATGATCTTGGAGGTTAAGTTTGTCTGATCATGTCTCAAAGTTGCCCTGCAAAATACGGACAGAAACTTTCGTTACACCCTGAAATAAAGCGCTTGTCAACGTTTAAAAAACTTAATTTAGTCTAGGACTACCAATCTTTTGTGAAGGAAGGCACAGACTAATTTTCCTAAGATGCAGACAGGCAAGAGTATACGCTGGATGGTAGTTCTGCGAAGCAGAATAAATAAGTTTTAGGGTCTGACTTGATATCATGCATTATTATTCATTATAACACGAGCAAAGAGGATAGTTCCACTTAATAGTGCCCATTGAATACATTCATGGCAGCATACACTAAGCGAATAGCACTCACTTGATGGCATCGATCATAGAGAGCCCCATGTGGACAGAGAGTACGGCATGGTCAGGCCGCTCCCTCGGAGCACCACTGATGCAGTAATAGCAATCACCCAGGATCTTGATACGCAGCTGGTGGTACTTCTGAAGGAGAACAAAGCGGACACGTCACAACAGGTTAATTGCAGTAAAATGATAAAATAATAGATCAATATGATACAATTAACGCATTGTTACAGCACGAGTAAATTATGGTATTAAACCATAGCAACGCGCAGCAATAAGATCACACGAGATAACACTGGAAAAGATTTTCATCCCTGATACTGCAATTTACGTCTTCTGTTTCATCATTTTTACGCACGCTTAGTTCTTAAATTCTACAATGCGTCCTTTTCTTTCAAATTCAATATATCGCTGAATTCAATAATTCAACATACATATCAGCATGGGACTTACTCGACAAATGAAGTACTGTTCAAGAAAGCAAAGATGGTTACGTCAACAGAAAAATTATCATAATTCTGGGTTTTTTATTTTTGATATAGGCCTTGAGAGCGAACATTACTTTTGCACCAACCCTATAAATAAAACAATTCATTATTCGAGAGCTGGTAGTTAAGCAATGTGCACCAAAGCATTGCAGAGTCCGCAATATTATGTAACTCTCGTTGCCATTATTTAAGCAGATAAAAGTTAAAACTATACTGAAGACAATTTGGAATCATTTTCTAACCATTGTTGTAATCCTTGGAACTTTCCCTGTACTAATTAATTAAATAATTAGTACACAGTCCTCTCATATACCATCTGCTCTCCTAATTACATATTGAAAGACACAAAACTAAAACTAATTATTAGGAGCCATGAAAGATGTCCAGAAATAACTAAACACTGTCGTGAAAATCTGTTTAATTAACACACATCCACACCAGGAGCCCGGATACTTGAGCGAGATCAGAGCAAACAAATAAATCGCAAGCCTAAATGTCATCCAGTACACAGAAAAAACTTTAATATTTACTACCTAATGAGTTAGCATGACACACACAGAGAAAACCACACATTTAACTATTTATCTCTTACTTTTCTGGAATGAAAACAGAAGCGAGCAAAACATATTCGACTACGGCAAAAATCTAACATATGTAGTATAAAACATGTACAATAGTACAACACAAAGACACTATTGAAGCTAAACATTCAACCTCTCCCTTGCTATACTGCAGATCCCGCGCTGATGCCCAAAGAAGAGAATATGCGGCACTAAGTAATTTCAGCTAAGCATGAGTGATGCCACCATGACCATGTTTCTAAAATTGCTTCGCTTCTATTACGCTTCTCAAACATGTGATTGAACAATGGTTTAATCTAAATTGCTTGCAAGAACTTCATGAGAAAGAGTGTTTTAAACTCCCACTCCTGTTCATTCTCAACTGACTAAACTTGCAAAGTCAGTGAAGAAACTAAATGGAATCGTAGGTCAATCAGCGCAAAGAAGCAGTATAACGAATCGCCAAAATGCTTTTAGCGATCACAAACTTTGACCATTTGTTCTTATTGGCAAAGGACGTTGCCAGCAGCAAAATTTTTGTTTCAAATAAAAATTTAGGGGAACTGCCTTAAGAAACCGGTGCTTCAATTGAGAAATGTCAAATGTAATCGCATTATATGTAGATGTTTGCACACACAGTAATTTCCTCTATTCTCAGACTGGTCATCAGCAACACTACATTTTAAAGATATTTTTAAAAAGACAGATGAGTAAAAAATTCATAGTGCTTCGCTTCCTACTTCTACGATCAGCATTCAAATTAAGAGGAGAATTATGAACACGAGTGAATAGTATGTATAGCAACAATAATGTTTTTCAGAATGGAGATGCAGTTTGAGCTGCCATGGTTAATAGAAAATATTTTTATGTGACACAAAAGCTAAATGAAATCTGTTGAGTGTCTGTATAGAATGCGTGAAAGGTTGTTAAATAATAACTTTCTTGTGTACATATCATAGCATCGGAAATGAGGTGAATAATTGTTTTCTGCAATGACTCCATGTGAAAAGACTCGCTTCGGCAAAATGATATACTCATAAAAAAGATACGCATCTGATATATTAGGAAATTCCAGTAAGTGATATTTATTATATATATTTTGCATAAAATATAAATCCCATATGTGGGTCATTTCGAATCTTCAATTTCCATCTTGTATACGAGTACATATATACAGTGTACACATGTATAGGAGCTACTAATATACACTGCTGGTCAAAATGATAAGACCACACCTGATCTTGACGTTTTGAGTACATGCATTAACTTTAACGGAAAAAAATGCTCTTAACACATATCGAAGGTCAGAGTAAAACAATTTTAAAGAAAAAGATTTTCTTAAAATGTTGTATCCAACATTTTATTCGCCAGGAAATGAAAAAAATCTCATTATGCCTGGTCATAATTATAAGACCAAGATTGAAATACCGTTTTATTTGGTAAAATATGAACAAATCAGACAGTTACATGCAAGAACTGATTTAAGGATGTGCGTAGCTAATTACTAATACTCTCGATTAATTTCTATATGGCTAGAGGACAAGTTTTAACAGATTATGTACGGAGTAGAATTGTGAAATTCGAAAAACGTGGCATGTCACATATAGTAATTGCAAGTAAACTAAATAAGAGTAAAACTGCCGTTACAAACTTCTTGAAAAATCCTACTGAATATGGAACGAAAAAATCGACCGGCCGCCCCAAGAAGATCATTGCTGCTCTTGAAAGACGAATAAGAAGGGAGGTTAAGAAGGACACAAACAGAACTTCAAGGCAAATACTGATGCAGACTGTAGTTCTCGTACAATTCGGCGACATTTAAATAATTAGGTATTTAATTAATTGAAACGATTGCAGAAACGATCTTCTTCTTCGCCATAAAGCCTCCCGTGTACAATTTGCTGCAAATTACGAAACATGAGATATAGAAAAATGGAAGAAAGTTGTGTTTTCTGGCGAGAAAAAGTCTAACCTCACCCAGATGGGTTTCAGCACTACTGGCATGGCAAATCTGTTCCAAATGAAACTTATTCTACAAGGCATAGCGGAAGAGGATCATTGATGGTGTGGGGAGCTTTCTGTTTCAATGGGACGCTTGAGTTACAGCTTGTGGAAGGTCGCTAAACGTCTGCCGGATACGTCACCATGCTTAAACGTGCTTCTATCCTCACTGAGTGTCCTAGGATGTGTGGAGAAAACTAGATTTTCCAACAAGACAATGCAGCAGTTCACAACGCTCTCCTTTCGAAACAGTTCTTTGATGTCAATAATATCGAACTCTTGAACCATCCACCTTGTTCTCCAGATCTTAAGCCGATCGAAAATCTTTGGGGATGGATGGCCAAAAAAATTTTTGAAGATGGATTACAATTTGAGACCAAAGAGGGTCTTCGTAAGGCTGTGTTCGATACTTGGGACAAAATACCAGCAGACCTCGTAAAAATGTTTGTAACCAGTATGCCCAAGCGAATTTTTCAAGTAATCAATAATAATGGAGGATACTCTAGTTATTAAAATGTTTTTGTAACGTTCTATGTAAATCTATGTATAAATTTATTTATTTGGTCTTATAATTTTGACCAGCTGTATTTAGCTAAAGCTTCATCTCTGTTCTTTTCCCGCGATAAAATGTTAAGGGATCTACTAGTTTGCTTATCTGTTATTTATCTCACCTACATTACAATTGTGCATTACAATTTTATTTCAAACTGTTCAAAATATGATTCAAATTTTGGTACTTCGTAACTGGTCTTATTATTTTGACCAGCAGTGTATTTATATTAAGTATGCATAGCAGCTACATTACTCCCATCAAGCATCAGTGGTCTGTATGGAAGCGTGAAGAAAACCGCCAGCGAAAGTTTTTTTCTTTGGCAGCCGAGTATGTAGCGAAAGTTGTCTCAGTCTCAGCTAATTTGACGGAACACACCGCAGCTCAAAACTTAGTGGACGTTGATTACGAATAAGGTTTCTCATTGATAAAAGAAATCTAAAGACATATAAACCAATTGTTTATATTGTTACGTGGCTCTATTTTTCCGCGGCGCTTTCATGTTGTCGTACCAAAACTTGCTTTTGTTTGTGTAATTCAAGTATACTTTTGGAAGTAACATTGTGCAAAATAATCGTTACTTGTAACTTCTCGTTCAATACAAGTTTTGTATAAGAGAATCAAATGAATACATATTTTGAATGAAATGCATCAAATTACCATCCGTATTCTAAGGACGAGTTTTGCAAGTTTATAACCAATGGCAAATCACAAGTTGCTCCTGTAATTCTCTTGCAATGCTGGTCAACATCTGCAGTTGCTGTTTGTCTTGCGCGAGTCTCTCGTCCATGTCAATGTTTTGCCATGCACGTAAACACAATGTAGCTCCCGTCACATGCTAACACAGTGTAGCTCCCGTCACATGCTAACACAGTGTAGCTCCCGTCACATGCTAACACAGTGTAGCTCCCGTCACATGCTAACACAGTGTAGCTCCCGTCACATGCTAACACAGTGTAGCTCCCGTCACTTGCAAACACAGTGTAGCTCCCGTCACTTGCAAACACAGTGTAGCTCCCGTCACTTGCAAACACAGTGTAGCTCCCGTCACTTGCAAACACAGTGTAGCTCCAGTCACTTGCAAACACAGTGTAGCTCCCGTCACTTGCAAACACAGTGTAGCTCCAGTCACTTGCAAACACAGTGTAGCTCCCGTCATAGGCTCACATTTGTTACCTGGCAAACACATAGGCTCCCGTTTCCAGGTAACAAATATGTACCTGCTGATGAATTTTCTCATGGAATGAGTGCCACAATATGAAATTAAAACGAATACCTTTCAGTTTGTATGAAACAGATAAAATGTGAAAAACCAATTGTAATTGAAACCATCACTGGAGAGTAAATGATTGTTTATCATACTTTTAATGCCAGTTACATTGAGAAGCATCGGTGGTCATAAGGGATTTTCAACGCATTATTTTCGCTCATCAATAAAACACTACATCAGAAAATGCGTACTAAATTTTCATTCGAGTACAGTAGCAATACTAGGCACTTCTGATGTTACTCGATCTTCCCTTGCTTGTATCTGTGTTTCATAATGCAATAGGTGACGTCGTTGCATATCAGCGTAAAAAACACAAACGAAAAAATTTACGAGGTAAACTAGTGGAAGCCGAAAACACTACACCAGCGAGCAAAATAATCCTATTAAAAAAAATTGAACAGGTAAGTTGGAGATGTAACAGCATCTAAGCCAGGTCTCTTAGGGCCCCATTACTGCAGACACAGCAAGGAAGCTGAAACCAGCGTCCTGGTCGACTTCTACTCAGGGAATTCTTCGTGCAGAACCGCTATCTGCTCCCGCCAAATGGTAAGAGCAAAGCGAGAACATCTCATTCATACAAATCAGCCTAGGGTAACTCTGATGACGAAAAGACGCAGACGCAAGCGATGCAAAAAAAACAACGAAACATCACCCTAAATACATGATCGTTTTTATGACTATCACACGTGATGTTCTATTCGTTTAGTTACGTATCACTCTAGCTTATACAAAATGAATTTAGAGAATTCACATCAGCGTTTTTTCATAGAACAGAAAATGTTAAAATTTGAAGACTTTTTGATAAGGAAGACACTTATATGCATGCTTGAAATAAATCAAAACTTTAGAGAATTTATTCGAAACTATTGGTACATTAACAGAAAAAACACAATTCCAAAGGTTTCTGATTTTAAATTTCTTTCGCTGAATTAAATTCTGCGTAACAATAACTTTCAACTTTCGCAATTATCGAAAATTCACTAAAGTACACGGAGGTACAGTAAAATTATCAATTTTAAATAGTCATTACTATTTTGATAGCCACTAAACTAAACAAGTTGTTGGCACAAGTTATTGAAAGAAACATTAAGAAACTCTTTGAGTTATTCTGCTAAAAAATGAGCAAGTTAAAATCGTTTTGTGTCAGCAGCCCCACATCTTCCCAAATGATGAGAGGAAATAGAGGAAATTTACACAGATAATTCGAGCCTTCATTGGCCAAAATTCCGAATTCGTGCCTTTTATATTCAAAGTTAACTCAAGAGTCAATGAGAAAATGGCGACTAAGTGTGAGGAATGGAAAGAGTATAGAAACACACTTTATCAGGAGGCCGCTATGACAGAACAGGTCATTTAAACCTAAAACAGAAAACCTCCAACTCATTGCATAACGTGCTTGATACTTGAAAGATGAGATTTGGCTATGACAGTTGGCATTGAAAAAAGACTTGAAAAATAAATTGCACGTAAAGTATCTGATGCACTATCTCATTTTTAGACAGAAATTTGGGAGCTCGGTGAGAGGAGATCATCCTGAATGAGAACTTACAATAAAAATAAGAATTGGAATACGAACCAATATGGTCCTGAAGATTACTCCAGGAAAATTTGGGTTCAACACAAATAGTAAGAATTTCACTCAGGCTGCACACAAAAACGACTCAACAGGAGCATGATTGGCTTCCTTGTCACAAGTGCAGTAGCTCAAAACATCTTACTGACTCGAAGAACAGATTCTGGACTGAGAAATTTTGGACATTTCCAGTGCCCGATTTGAACCCTTTAGACTTCAGTATTTTGAATAAACTGGGTACAGAAACCGCACTGTATCTGACAAGCCCTAGAAAATTTCTTCAATAAAATAAGAGTAAAGCATATTGTGGATGAATTAATTAAAATAAGTATGTGATGCATTGGGAAAGAGTGTTGATGAAGGCTTTGAAAAGGAACAGCTTTTTATGCTTAGCGTTTAAGGCTGTGGCCGAGATTGACATAGCACTTTGAAACAAAAATTCAAGATTCCGTTAGAAATTTATTCCCATCTATCAGCAGATTCCAGTCCTGATGCGTGATGATAATGTCATATTCTTTACAATTAAATTCAATCACAATTCTTCAATTGAGCTTGAACAGAAATTCTACATTTTTCTGTCTCAGAGAGAATAAACAAAAAAATAAAAATTGAGTAAACAATAAACAAAAATTGGAAAGACAAAAAATACCATTAAGACATCTTTTATAAATGATGAGATACAACGGATCAAAACATAATCTAGCATTTAGACCCTTTAGCTGTTATTCCCGGTATGTATTTAGAGAGTAGGGCATATTTCTTATGATCGATTTTCCATGTTTTTTTAGAGTCTATCAATTCTTTCTCTGAAATTTATCAGTTCCCATCGTTTTTCCTACTAAAAAACCTAGTGTGTCGTCCTGATAGATATCAATCATGTGCTTTTCATGACTAATAAAATGAATAATATGCAAGTAAAAACCACAAATTACAAAAATTAGACCACAAGAATAGAATAGAGCTAATTTATTTAATTGGTAACTTAAATAATCAGCTTTTATTAGAACGATGAGGTACTTATCACGTTTAAGATTGCAAATTCGCCGGGAATGCCACAAAGACACGGTTCTTATCAGACAATAAATTACTCAAGATCTCCATTCAAATGACATTTGCAATAAAAACACGCATTTTATCAGCGTCAGTGCCCGTGACTGTGCAGCTCCCCTAGAAGCATCAGTCGGCTTTGTCTCCCAACTCGCAAGTCGTACTGGAAGATCTTCACCCTTGCGTTTCATGTCATAGATAGTAATTTCGGTAAGCATCCAGTAATCTTTCGGTTCAATGTCTTAACTTGCTGTGCGTGTTTTTTTTTAATTTTTATCCAGAATACTTTTCAATACCCGCCAATGAAAAACTTTCGCGCAGCGGATTATAATTATGTTCAAATAAAATTACACTAAACTCTACAGAAATAACGATGCTCGTCTCAGGCTTCAAAAGCCATGACCTTTAGAATGTCATTCTGAATGCTGAAACATGGGGACGTTGACAGTCAAAACTGAGGCGAGTGTCGCATGACGGGAGGACAGAACTCGACAGCGAGGTAATGGGGAGCAATACGAGATGGAGATAAACGAAGTGCTGTAAAAACGTGAAGAGGAAGTCGTTCAGGAGATGAGGAAGAAATGGCACGGGATGTAGGAAAGTACTTTGTTGGAACTCGTTCAATGCATCATTAGCTAATACGACCATAATATAGTACTGATGGAACAAAAAATGAGACAAAATTCAATAAAACTATTAAGAACCAGTTTTAACGCTGCCGTTCGGCCGCCAGGACTTCACTTATATGCTTGCGGATTCCAACCCTTCCATTTTTCAACTGGCTTCCTGTGATCATTATCAATTCTTCTATGCTGACTTCATCTCCCTGTTGTACTACTCTCAAGGGTTAGGTATTGAGCTCTTCTCATGTTTCCCACGATTTCTGTAAGCTGAGTCTTGCCGTGTGCGTACTGAAGCAGCTGCTCTGTGGACCTGAGGCAAGTCATACTCTTATCACCAGGATTACTGACTGACCTGTGGCAGGCGAATGCATGACCAGCAATAGATACAGTGATTCAGTACATGTTAATATCGAAGTGTTTCTGGGATAGTTGGTCAATTAATAGTCAACTAAAGAAATGTTCCTAATAAAATATTCAACTAAATCAATGTTCGTGCAAAACTAGTCTATACAGATTTAATGATGTCAGAATGTCAATTATGAAATTTTTAGTGCGAATATGTTTTTTAAAGAATTGTTCGTATGAAAAAAATCCATTTAAGAATGGATCATACACCTCTTGACATCAGCAGCGTTGAGATGTGAACTCAGGGGCAGTGGTCGATTCAAGTTGCATAACGCTTGAAACATAAAATATGAATATGTATACACACACACACATTTGTTCAACCTATGTATCATACTCTGGAGTGTATTGGCAGTCCGGGGCGGAGGTAATGAGAATTCGATGTTGTACATATTTCCCATAGTTTGCTACCTTTCTCGTCAGAGAGAAAATTTCTCTGTTGCTCACGAAGGTGGATTCATCCGTCTCGTACAGCACCTTTTTAATTCCGTTTGTGGGATTAAAATCTCAGTCGCCGAGTGGATGAGGACCACCATTAAAATATGTAACGTTCGCATTTCCTGCGGAGACGAGGAGCAGGAGCAACGCTGGGATTGTTTAAGGCTAATTCCCTATTCGACCTTTCTTACTCCTTAATTCGCTCCATCTGAAGAAGAGGGATGCATACCCGTAGGTACAGCGTAAATTTAACTCATTTCTGTTCTGTATCTGAGCTTGGTGTACATTGCCTCAATACACACAGGCGTCTCTGTGCTGGTGCTTGTGTTTTAAAATTGCCTTAATATTTTTTAAATACTTTATGGCTATGAATATTAGCTGTAACCTTTGGTATCCAGTGTTTTATTTGAGCATCTAAATTATTTTATGTTCTGTTTTCTCTTCTGATTCAAAAGCATTAACCTCCTCATCCTTCATTCCCCCTTAGAAGTTAATTGCAAAACACGTATATCACATTTAATAAACTCTAATTCCACAATCTTGAATTCACATTTTGAATTCTAAAATAAATAACTGAAAAAAACAGTAAAATAATATAATATTTAAAGTAAAATAATAGTGGAGCAGCCCACTAATCAGATTGAGGACCCCTTAATTGATATTACATGAACTTCAGCATAAGTAACCTCTACCCCAAGCAGGTGCATTGAGGGAGAGGAGGGGAGTGTCCTTCAGCGCATCTTTGGGGCTCCGTGCTACTCGAGAGATAGGAAAAATTCTCAAGATCCCCTCAATGAGAGAACGCTAATAAAGGTTGGTAGCAAAATTCAAAATGATATATGACATGGTTTATTAGACAACATTTTTAATCTTATATATAAATTGTCTTCACTAAGGTATACTTTGCTACCTAAAATGAGTTCGGATTGTAAAAAGCATTTAAAGCGTCACATGCAAGTTAAACTTTTCACACAATCACAATCAACTCACACATTTCAACTCACAATCTCCACAAGTTTCTTCTGGATGTCAAAATGGAGTACGATCTCCCACATGTCAATGTCAAGACTGTGGATATCATTGACTTCAACGCAAAGAAGTTCGTCAATACCGGGAATTTGAATCGCACAAGGGGCTTAGGAAGGAAAAACAAAATCTCAAAGCTGAAAATCCGAAGAATCGAGAGATTGATGTTAAACAAAAAATGAAGTCTCCGAAAAGTTGCAGGCAGAGTTGGAGTTGGGAGACTGTCAGGAGAGACATGCACAAGAACAGGGCCAAAGCTTGTTATAGGAGGAAGGAGCAGGGAATGAAGGAATAGAACAAGGTCAGGAGGATAGAGTCTGTCAGGCGGGCACTGCAGCAGTGTTAGGGCTGTAAACTGGAAGACAGCTTGGAGGAAGCTCAACAATACTGATTTCAGGGTGATGGTTAAATGGTGTGGGACTCTCAACACCAAGAATGATGTTTCTGGACCTGGTCTCGGGAAGACGCATTGGAGCTTTTTAAGTTTCAGCAAAATTTTGATGTTGCTCTCATGATCTGGAGCGGGTCTGATTCCAACAGAAATTCCAATCTTTGTTTCAGACGCAGATGGATTGTAACTAATCATTTTCGTAATCAATGAATTTCTGGTCTATTTTCAATTAATTTTTGTGTTGTTTTGTATACATATTAAGTTTTAAATTTTGAAACAAATCCTAAATTTTGGTGGGTCACTTGTTACATTTAGAGTACCTGACCCAGTTAGTGTTTCTAAAGAATGAAACGTTCTTGAGATGATACTCCGAGTGACCTGCAGCATATTTAGCAGAAACTTGTTTTGTCAATCTGTTGCAAATTTTAATTTAAGAGTTATATGCGCATTTTTCCATAACATTTACAGTTTTTTTTTCAAAACCAGGAAATCTTTATTGATCAAGCTGATGATTTTAGGACTGGTGCCTCCAGGTCTCTCATTGAAATTATCATAATAATTAGTCTGTCGTTTGAATAAGCTCACATGGCAAGAAGCCATGGGAGGCAGAGAGCTTGAGGGAGAAGACAGAAAATTGAAGAAACCAGTAATTATGTAGGCAATAACCTCTTCCTAGGCTATACGCCTAACACTAATCCCTGAAAAATTATACTTTTCACATACTTGAAAAATTTCTTAGAAAAAATTATTACTTGTAAATAAAAGAAACAAAGGTTGAGTGCTTCGTAAGTAAACTAAGATAGATATTTTCCTTTATCTTCTTCTACTGCAATCGTTTTCCTCTCATTATTTTGGTAGCGTACACCGGCAGCAAATGAAAAAAATTTAACATAAAAAATCTCTTCACATAGGCTTATCACATTTAATGATTTACAATGATCGCAAAAAAATGATGACTGACTCTGAGAGCAAGCCCTCATTTCTTATATTTCGAGACTTGTAATGCAATGTAATATATTAATGGTGTGTATTCTTCATGTTTCCCTGGACACCCTCAAAAATGTAGAGGCCAAAAATGGATAATAAATAATTTCTTCAGTAATTTAACATACAGTAGGACCTCGGCAAACGAACGCCTAGGATAACGAACAAATCCGCTTACGACCAACAATTTTGCTAAAAATTTGTTCCAGATAACGAACGAATTTTCGAATAACGAACAACAAGACAAAAAACCCATGCGACATCCCAACCTCAGTTGCGCTCGAGACGTTGTTGCGGTCGGTCGTCGCCTGTTTTTATCGCGTTGCATACGTGATTTTGTGTTATTTTAGTGCTTTATTTGCATAATATAGCCCTCAAACAAAATTGATTCAGTTAACGAACATTTCAGTTAACGACCTTCAGGAACAGATTGTGGTCGTTAACCGAGGTACTACTGTATTTTGTAGAGCATAGTTTGAAGGCACAAAGTTAGGTAGAAAACTTAATTTCTATTTGACTGACTATTTGAAGGACATGGAACTGATAAGGTACAAAAACGCTAAGGAGTACTTCATGAAATAGAAAGAAAAATTATAACGGCCACTGAGCATCATATCCAAGCAAAATAACCGAAGCTCACCAATGACCTTTCTTGATTTCCTCGAGAAATTAGATGCCGCATTAATATCAGGCAACAGTCGTACAAATAATTTAGGACACAAATCATAATTCAAGCATCAAAAACATGTTTGTACATGCAGAGCCGTAAGACAAAATAAGATAAGATATAAGAGCAAATTAATGAAATAGAAAAAATTAAAATAAGACAAAAGGCGAATTGAAGAAATAGCTGCAGCACAAGAAGCAAATCAGAAGAATGATACACGACTCAACAGAGGCGTCATTAAACTTGTGGTTAACGTTGATGGCTCAACTGAAACACACAACAAAATAAAACCAGATTTTTAAAGCGTAGTTTACGTTTATATCCTGATCTGAAAAATTAAGCTGACACTCCTCTACCCCAGGATTTAAGTGTAAATGAAGCCCTAATAGATGGCATATTCACCATCGAAAACATAAAAGAAAAACATCTTAACCTCTCAATTACAATAAATTGACCAGACCTGACGGATTAGCTCATCAAATTCTCAAAGAAACAGCCGAATTAATCAATGAACCCTAAGCAAACACCTTCAATTGATTGCCCGAAACTGGGATTGTTACGCAGTATTAACAGCTCTGTATGAATAACCGTCCGCATTTCATATCTATCCTTTTGTAATACTAGGATGGTGGTATGTAAGTCCTGGATAATTTTCTGTCGACAGCTCAGAGATGCAATCGACTAAGGTCAAGGTCAGCAGGTGTAGCCGACTAAGGTCAAGGTCAGCAGGTTCAGTCGACCAAGGTCAAGGTCAGCAGGTTCCGTCGACCAAAGTCAAGATTAACAGGTTTTGTAGACCTAAGTCAAAGTCAACAGGTGCAACCGACAAAGGTCAAGGTCAGCGGAAGACTAATCTAAGGCAAAAGAGTTCGGAGGCCACCCAAACGTTACAGCTTCTTCCGTACACCGATATCTCTGAACTGTCGCCAGCTGAATATCCCTGTCTTGTGTAGCCACAGTCCTAGTTTTACGAAAGAATAGATAAGAAGTGCAGACAGTTATTCACTTACAGGGATAGACGAATGCCACTCCTGTTTTCAAAACAGAAAAATTAAGCACCCAATAACCGTCATCCACTCAACCTGATATGGATCATCAATTAAACAACAGAAATTACCTTAAATTCCCAATCACAAAGCACATTCAAGCCCAGCACTTGATTAAAGACACCTAGCACGGATTCGATAAAAAACATAGATGTCTTACAAATCTCCTTCAAACCTCGACTTACAAAATAACTTTCTCTCCAAAGAAAAATGGCCACACAACAAACACATGGCGGACAAGGCAACTATTCTCGATTGGTAGGAAACTAGCATTCTGGTCGCCCACAGCGACAGTAGAGTCATGATCAATTTAACGAATAAGCACATGTAACATCAGGAGTCTTACAAATAAAGTTTTATGCCAACTTTAGGTAAGGAACAATAAAGGCCAGAAGAATATACAAAGCGAGCAACACGAAAAATTTTCACTAATTGAGGAAGTAACCTCTTATTCTCATATGAATTCACTCATTACTCATTTGATGCATGAAGTAGACCCATTTCCATAGAAAACATAACAACTTCCTTCCAAATATTCTGCGAGTGGGGGAGTTGCCACGAGTTCTGGCATGCCACTCAAGCAGCAACACCTCATGTCATTCCACTGTTCATTACTAAATAATTAATCAATGGTTTGCCATTGTACTATACATTTCTAAATACTCATTCAGGCTTCTGTTATTCTTTATACATACATAAATAATGAAGGCCTCTGCCATTCCACAACGCAGCAGGAAAATAATTCAGCATTTGCGTGAAAATTTGTAACTGTAACACTAGCGACATCGATTACGTTCACACTTCTTGAAGACTTTAATTTTCGTGTGAATGCGAGTCCTAACTCTGACGTAAACAAAGAACAGCTTTGCAGACAAGTCTGCAATCATTTTAGGCTTCTCTTTAAATTAGTTAAATTTAACAGAAAATAATCTAAACTCCTATTATGTATTTGCAAGCTATTGGCATACAAGTTATGCATTAATAAGATCAATATCATTTAACACATTGCAGGGTTGAAAATTGACCTGTAACTCTTCACCAAAGGCAGAATGGTATTTATCGCAAAAAGAATCATGTGAGTAAAAATTACACATTTATTTAACGCCTTGAAAAGAATGATGATGAGAAGCAATGATCGCACGTCTGTTACTTCTGTCATAACTTCAAATCACTTGACCAATTCAAACATCTATTGAGATCAGAGGCGGTTGGAGAAATCATCGAAAATAAAAGAAATTCCAGTGGAACTCGATCGGTTCGTCAAAATTTGCAATATTTTTAGATTTTTATTCTGCTCGTAGTATCCTGAAAGCCTCGGACGCAATGGCGCTCAATTAATTCATAGGTCATGTCATAAAAAAGACATAATAAGAAAGAGATGACAGGAACAGTGCACTCACCTCAGCCAGCCCATCAAAGCGAGCGAAGAGCTCGTTGAGCATTTTGACAAGCTCTGACGCGGTGTACGTGGACGAGATGGCAGTGAAGCCCACGATGTCTGCGAACAGGATGCTGCACACACCGCAACACTGATGTCACACGCATGATCAGGATACGTCAGGACTAGCAATGCAGAAGCGAATTCTCGTAATAACGTACGTATACATTGTTAATGAGTTGTAAAGATTGTTAAATCTTAGAATCGCAGGTAAGGCTGATATTTAAGTTAAATTCCAGTCCGACTGTGTTCACCATGTGTATCAGACTCCGTAAAAGTATGCATGCAAAATACTACGGATATGTAGTTATATAAATCCATTAAAAGACATTTAATAATACAAAACTACCAGCACCATATATAGTTAATTAATTTTTAGATACTATCAGGGAAAAAGGTGTGAAATAGTGAAATGAAAAGTGTCAACAGTCAGTAAAATGCGGGGGTTGCAAGTTAAAAGTTGAGTGTACTAGTGGAGTGCTTTGAAGGTACAAGTTGAAATATTTTTTGAATTTTTAACGTGTAGAAGAGCTTGAAATACTTTGTAGCTTTAAGGAAGCCTAAACTTGAGTTTGAAAAAACTTTCGCCCAAAAAATAATTGTAAAAGATATATCATGGATACGTACAAGTCATTTAAAACTGTTACCAGTAGGATGTTGCAAAATATGAATTGTAGATCAATATTATTTACTACATTTAAAACCAAGGTGATATATGATTGATGAAACGACTCTATCATTTGTGTGTCTGCGAAAAATTACATGATTTTCACGATTTTCTAGTATCTACCTATTCTCAAATGCTAGAGTCTTTAGACCCTCTCAAGTCTCTCATGTTTGAAGTTCTAGTTCATTACACGCACACATCTCCGTAAATGTTGCCGATTTGACACTCTCATGACCGCAAGTCATTACCGACCACACACTCTCATACTACCTAGTCATTACTCACCAGCTGCCCATGACAAGTCTACGAACAAGTTCAGTACCAACTACTGTACTTCTCACGTCCAGCAGCTCATCTTACCTGACGTTTTCATGTCTGCTCATGTAGATCTTTTTGAACTGACCATCGCCGCCACTGCCCAAATCTTGCCTCATAGTTTCTGCAACGTGTTTGGGCAGAACAGAGAGCAGCAAGTGTTCCTGGAGGTGGGAGAGTAGTGATGTACAGAACAGTTTTGCCACTTGCGGTTATAATAGAAACCAATTTTATCATTTCCATGTGTTGCTTCTATAAGGGGGTATCAATTTTTCACTGAAAATGTTTCCTGCCTTCCACTCTACACTCATTTGATAATATTTGGTGTGTTTCTCTAAGAATTCAGTCTCAGTTTTAAGGGAAAAAATTAGACAAACTTAAAACTTTTAAGTTACGTAGAAATTTACTCAAAACATCGGTTTATAACAAAATAATAGCATTGACTAAATAACTATAATTTCAATTTCTTTCAATAGCTAAAGCAAAATTACAAAGAGTGTTATGCAACAAATGATAACCCATCATAGTTGAACCTGCGAAATGAAAAAAATGTATTCGTATATATGGTAAAAAGCAAATGAAGAAACACTGCACAGAAAAATGAAGCGAAACATTTCATAACAATAATAATTTCCAAAATAAAATGCAAGAAATCTATTCACAACGACACAGATAATCCTAACAGAAACTGTATCGTCAAGTTTGTGATTAGTAACTCATGGTTGGACAGCAATGAATAGAATAGAATAGAATAAGGCAATAGGAACGAGCCGTTTGGCCCATTCTTGGTTCAATACCGAAGTCCCATGCCGTCTAAAAGTAAATCCATCAGTCATGCACGTACACCTTAACCACGTAAGTCAATTTAGTCGTGTGCACACATGTTACTCACGCACAGGCGTTTATGTCACAAGCATTTATCTCAATCATACATTAACCTTAAGGAGTTAGGGACATAGTTAGTAGGATGTAGTACTGGGGGGGTTCGTAGTCCAAAATTTATCGAGACGATTTTTGAATGTGTTCACAGTGCCAGCAGAAACTATGTTTTCTGGCAGCTTGTTCCAAGTTGCGGCAATTTTAACGGGAAAAAAGTTCATAGCTTGAGATGTATGATAATATTTGTATGACTAATACAAGCTACACAAATTTGCAGTAATTACGCTCTTCACAAAGTGGTCCAAATGTTTATTGCTCAAGATTAGAGTACAAAATTTGTTTATTTTTTCAGGGCACAATAATTCCAAGTACTACATTGTCAAAGTATGGGATTTTGCGTTCACGAAGAGAGAAAAAAATGTATACAACGCAGATGGAACACTATTAACGTAGCACTACAAAAAGGAACAACAAAATAAAAACATTAATGAGGAAGAGAGGAGTTACGACAAATGAAGCAATGAAGCAGGTATCGTAAAATTAAAATGTCTACGAATTATAATAGCCCTCTATAACAGGAGGCGAACCCTTCAGCAGATATTTAGTCCCTTAAGTTCCAATCACATAATGTACTGTTCCTAGGCAAGTGCAATGAAGGATAAATTTCCAAAATATTCTTCATCAGAGGCAGAATTCCTGTAACTGACTTCACGTTTTGAATTCGTAATATAACTAAAATAAAGTAAAAAAAAAGTGCACTTTTTAGCTGTACCTGTTCTCGACTCTGCTCTTCGATGACCATCTTAACTTCAAGAGACTGCCGAGTTTCGAGGAAAGCTCGACGGTGTTTCTTGTCTGTGAAGAAGTAGGACATGAGACCCAGCAACACGGCCCCTGATACTAGCAGGGTGTTGCTCAGCACCTGAAACACAATTGTTATTTTCAATTCACTAGATAAACAATATTTTAATAGCTGCAAGGTAGAAATTACTCGAGTACTAAATACTGCTCATTAGATTGGAACAAAATTTGACACAAAGGGCTTATATACTTATTACACGTGTATAGTATGCAAGTTATTTATTGCTGGAAAGTATAAATATCAATATCATATATAAAATAAAATGCGTTAATTCATAGAATGGATGGAAAAACAGTTCATCAGTGTTCATAAATTACTTTTTACTATAATCGAGGGAAGTTGGTGGAAAGGTTCAGAGAGTTATGAGATTTGTTTGGATTAGCATAGGGAAGGATGATGTATGGTACGGTTGTAAGATGACAGCAAAATTGATGTGTTTGGCTGATGTAGTAGAGGTGTGTGTACGAGTACTTCCTGTGTGAGCTGTAATATTGTAGAACTGATTACTAGGCATAAGTCCGCCCTGATTCTCAGTACATGACTCCAGTGTGTGCATGAAGTGTCTTGCGTATCGAGTGTTGACGTGTTACGTTAAGCCGCGAATGTTGTTTATTAGTGAACGTTGGACGAAAAGTTAGTTTCTATGCTCAGAAGAAGCTTGTTAGACTAAAGTGTGTTTGCTTGTTCATGTAAAACCATGTTTGTCGAATGGTTGTACAATTGTTCACATGGTGTTTTAGATGATATGGAGTCTGATTAGCGTAGATTTGTAATGAGACATCGGGCTTTTTTTTATACCTTCTGTAGTTTGAAAATGGCTGATGGTGATAATGTATGAGTGATATGCCTGGATAAATAAATGAAGTAGAGTTTTGATTCGGTGTTTTAAGGGAGTTGAATGAATCTATGTAGTTGAGATGGCAGTGTGCTATTGCTCATCTGATGGTGCAGTTTGCTTGTACTTTACCCTGCTTTGTATATGGAAAATGAATGTTATCGATGAAAATGGCTGTTGTTTCATATTCACTAATTTGTATGATTTTTGGTGTTCGATTTTTTGGTGCGAGCGAGTATTATCCATGTTTTCCTACGTATTGATCTGTTATGCCTCAATGTGTGGCTAAAATACTGGTATACATCTCACAATCCTCTTGTTTACCCTTACGAAACTGTATTGATAATATCCATTCCATACTGCGTTGCCATGCCAACACTATCTAAATCCCCGTAACTTCCTGAAGGTTCATTCTTGTCTCCCTTTATCCCAGCTCGAATAGATAGACCGTCCTTCATCATCCCTGAGAGCAGGCCAGTCTAGTCTCCCGGCCGCACCACTGATGTGCCAATTTCCATACAAAGCGCCGTCTCGCTCATGTCCTGCAGTTCGTCAACACCCAGATTGGTAACCAACTCTCGCCCCTTTGCTCAAATTTTATGTAACAATTTAAGATGACTTGAGCTGATGAAAAAATGACCTACTACACATAACTTTCAAAAAGAACTATTACAATTCTGTGCACATAAAGATTTAAATTACCAGAAAAAAATTCCCAGGCTTACTAAAAAATGATTTGTATGCTCCAAAATCGCGCCCTATTAACTTTACCATTAGTATAGCAACAGTAAGGAATCTCAAAGAATATAAAAATTAATTCGCTGCATCATCAATTATTAATTCCACGTTCTGATATGAAAGTATATTACAATTACGACGCAGTTCATTAAAACATCAGGAAATAAGTTGATAAGGACCACACTTACGCAAACAAGTCAAGAAGCTGATCGCACTTAGGAAGATCACGTATGCTATAGGAAACTAGTTTCTTTAGGTTCCTCAGAGAATATTTTGGTAGTACAAATGTAGCAACAGTATTTATACTCAGTGCAACAACCAACAAGTATCAAAGAATTGTCCTGAAAAAGCAAAAGAAAATAGCCCTGAAATAAGCTCAAAAAAAAACAATTAATTTTGTAATGGAATACAGGGTGTTGATTTACATGGGACCGATATTCGTAAGAGAAAAGTTAGAAATAATGTAAAAAGGAGTTCCAATTACACAAAAAACAATTCGTTAGAGGCGATGAATCGGTGAAGTTCAGTCGTTGAATCGGAATACTGGCGAGGGTAAAATAATATAGGTGAAGATAAAGCAAAGATCGTCCCAGTTCATTACCGGTGCATAGTCGACGTCCAACCAAAATTTGAGTAATTACAGCGGCATGTGATGAAAGTTATTATCAGTCATGTTTCAACGCTCGATGCGTGGCTCTCACTCTCAAAGTCATATCTTGTTTTCAATTGCATGCTTAAAGCAAACAGGATTTAAAATCTAATCGAGGCCTTACAGTAAAATCATCGTCATACGAAAGTTATTTCCTCGTTGCTTTTGATGTGTTGTGTGATCAGAAACAGCCTATGGCTGTACACTAATACGAGTAGCTTTCACTTTGAAGACACGGTTATATGCTACACACAACAATAAATATCAAATGATTATACGTAAAAAATCACAGATTCTTTTCATTTATAAACCATGGTGAAACTGTGACTGCATATACTGTACTTTCAAGTCGGAAAGTGCTAATGAGAACGCAGCTAAAAAACTTAGTACGCCAACGGCATGGCTTGTGCAAGCAGCAGCGGCAGCTATACAAGCCACACACCAGCAGTGTGCTGCACTCATGACAGCATAAAGCGCTCATTTCATCTTCCTTACAATATCTTGCAAATTTATAACCCACACTTCATTTAATTTCCTTTCTTCATTCTTGCATCTGGGTTAAAACAAGCAGAGTAGAACAAAGAAGAATCAGATACGCGAAATCCGAAAAAAAGCTCAAGTTCAGATCCTCAACGAGGAAAAATAATCTTGACTCTTATAAGCTGACCGCATAGCGCCAGTTTCAGTTTGTTGGCCTTTTTTTGAAGAAAAAAATCCTCTGCTATAGATTATAGATAAGAATCAGGAATGCAAAAGTCAACTCAAGCATGTAAACAATATTTCAGATTCGAATGAAACTTCAAAATGATATAACTCTCTAATTTCATTGACACACAATTACATATTTCACTCGCAACAAGTTTCTTTTCGAAATAAGATGCGTTTGAAATTCTCACAGAATCTGCAGAAAAACTATTCCAGCTGTAGAGATGGCTTCAATTATTGTAAAGAAGTGGATGCAGTAAACTCTGCGATGAGGAGTTGGTTGCAGCAACATTCGCAATGATGGGAGCTGAAATCTGGAAGTAACTCGTGAAAAACGTTTCTAAATTTGATAAATTTAAATTGAGCTCAGAGATACCGTGAAAGAAAAGATTATTTTTTGTAGCTTTCATTCCAGTTAATTAGCTTATTAAGTGTAACCCGTTCTGATTTCAGTTCAATAATTTTTCTTTAGTTATAGATAGGAAGTAATAGGACGGACACACACAGATCTCAGTCTCTCTCTATCTATCTGTGTGTGATCCTATTTCATCTAATCTATTACTGAAGAAAAATTATCGGACTGAAATTAGAACGGGTATTCATGTATTATAAGCCTTGCATTGTGAATACCAAAGGCACCGGATTACTATAAAATACGTCATTTTTTCCGTTATTAGCCTTCTTCTCCTACATGATTATGTTATCGGTAGATAAGATTCGGAATAGAAGTTCAGTACATATTCATGAAAAATATTCAGGTTCTGATAGTACAACGGGTAAAACTGGAAAATGTATTTTACTTCATAGATCTTCAATGTTATGACTTAAAAACCGTGGAATTTCCACGGGTACTATCTAGGCCACGTTCCCGGTAGATAAGGTACAGAACGGAAGTTCTGTATATATCATGATAAATATTCATTTAAAATACCATAATTCGTCATTAATCTTTAATATATTCGTCTTTATGATAATTTTAAATCAGTCAAATCAAAACCGTAGAATCTCCACGGGAACTATCTAGTCTACATATACAGGGTGGCCCATAAGTAGGGTACCTCATAAAAACTATTATAGCTATAAAACTAAAAATAGAAAAGAGATTTGGTTGATTCAGAATGAATGAGAAGATTTCAAAGTTTTCTACCAGCGTATCAAGTCTACCGACAATCACAACATATTGCCCAAAAAATTAATCAAATCCACCCCCCCCCTTCAAAATGAATCGCTACGCAATGAAACAACGAGCAAAAATAGTGGAACTTTACTTCCGATGTAATAGTTCAGTTAGTGCAGTTCTGAGGAATGACAGGAATATTGATGATACTGAAAGAAGTCCTTCGAAGAAGTGCATAAAAAACTGGTTAAAAAGGTCCAAAAAATTTTCTATTTGTAAAAATAAACCGATTGTGTATCCTGGAACCATAATGCAAGTGAAAGGGAATTGAATTACCACAGAAAAATAATGCAATAGAATGATTTCTTGTATTTCTTAAGCTTTATCCTTGTTGCTATCAAAGCTACTGATTAGAAGAGTGTGACACACGGACAGACGGACGCGGCTTTTATTATAGTATAGATTTTTTATCATAATTTTTGATGGCACGGGTACACTAGCTCTGCAACAACAATTTTGTCAATATCTTCCCAGGATCCTTATCATTTTCTAATCTATCTATATCTATACTATAACAAGACCGTCCGTCTGTCTGTCCGTGTGTCACACTCTTCTAATCGATAGCTTTGATAGCAACAAGGATAAAGCCTAAGAAATACAAGAAATCATTCTATTGCATTATTTTTCTGTGGCAATTCAATTCCCTTTCACTTGCATTATGGTATCCAGAATACATAATCGGTTTATTTATACAAATATAATTTTTTTTTGACATTTTCTGTTGAAATTCATCATGAGGCTATGATGTTTTTAACTGATAATGCGAAAAGAAATATTTTAAATTAGTTTAACCAGTAACATGGCTACCACTTAGTATAAGGCCAAAGATTTTGGAAATTGAGTTATTGTTTTCGGAATTGTGATTTTCTTGAAAATAGTTTTAAAAAGGTACCTTATTTATGGGTCACCCTGTATAATAGACGCTCTTACGGATTTAGTTAGGAGGAAATTTCGTAGGGTATACATGTATTGTAAGCATTGTATTGTGGATACCAAAGGCACATTCATCAATGGAGAAACTCTTTCGCAAAGCCCGCGTCCACTGGCAAATTAAAATGAAAAATTTAGTAAAAACCATGATTTTTCACGTGTTGATCTAGTGATATTATAAATCAGCAATGGAAATAGAAATAATATCAATCCCTATAATAATAAGAGCTGCGTCCGTTCGTCCGTCCGTCCGTGTGACCCCTTCTCGAGTCCGTACCGTGGATACCGAGTTCGGCGGTATATTGCTTCTCAAAAATACTGTATTCTAAGTGTTTATTACTGTCACAAGAAAAATAAGTTACCTTTGAAATAAGCTTAAGCATGGAAACTCCACTGGAACGAAAAAAAGACTGAATCGAGAGCGAAAAAAAAGCGAGAGAAAGATTATCTCAAGAAAGATTTATAAATATTTTTTCCCATCATTTTTGTTGGCACGGGTACACTGCTGCGAAAAATTGAGACACACCGAAATGCATGCTAGGATAATAACCGTGAGTGGACGCTTTCTTTTAATTGATAATGCGAAAAGAAATGTTTTAAATTAGTTTGACCAGTAACCTGGCTACCACTTAGTATAAGGCTAAAGATTTTGGAAATTGAGTTATTGTTTTCGGAATTGTGATTTTCTTGAAAAGCTTCAAAGAGATAATAGAGGATATTTCAGAATAAAATTCCGGCAAAAAAGGCCAATTTGGATAGAAACATGTCCAACCGTAAGAGAGAAGCTGCAAGACTTCGACAGCAAGAAAGACGTTGTTCGTCCGATAGAAAACTGATTCTCTTCCCAAGCCCAAAACTGACTCGTTTGGGAACAAATTATTAACGGGCATTGCACTAGTTTAGATAATTTTGAATTCTTCTTTTCAAAATCGGCAACAACTTTTGAACCAGCCTGATAGTATAAGCATTGTATTGTGAATACCAAAGATGCCCGATCACTATTAAATACTCAATTTTTTCTGTTATTATCTTTCTTTTCTTACACGGTCATGTTATCGGTAGATAAAATAGAAAATTGAAGTTCTGTATACCTATATAAAAAATATTCAGATTCTGATAGTACCACAGGTAAAACTGAAAAATGTATTTTATTTTATAGATCCTGAATTTTATCACATTTAAACAAGGAATTTCAACTGGTACTATCTGGGTTATGTTATCAGCACATAAGATACACTATTGAAATTCTGTATATATTAACACTATAGAAATTCTGTATATATTAATGAAAAATATTCATTCAAAGCACAATAATTCGTCGCAAATTTTTAATGTATTTATCTTTATAATAATTTCAAATCAGTAAAATCTAAACCGTGGAACTTCTACGGGAACTGTTTAATAAATAATAAAAACATGCGGCGAGGAACCGGCTGCGGAATGAAATATTCATGAAAGGGGAAATTAAACGATTTATGTAATAAAATATTACTAGCATTCAAAGATCATAACAAAATGGGCACAATTTGTAAGGCATCTTTGAAATCAATCAACAACAGTTTCATCTAAATAACCTGAGAAAAGAGAGCACTCCTCTCACTCCCCGTATATCCAGAGCTAACTCTTTGAATAACTTATTTGCATAGACTCTAAATTTCCTGGACACGCTCGGCCGCAACAAATTATTCAGAAGAGACCCACGCTGAGGTACAGATAATGCTGGAACCAGCGCTGCTTCAGCGTCGTGGCTTGAGTCTTGCACTCGGGTGGCTTGCTGACACCCCGCCTGAGTTCTGACGCCTTGTGTTGTGCCAACATCGACAGCATAAGACTGTTTCAGTACAGATACATAATGTGAACAGTCTAAGACAATGGAATTCTACCAACATAGAGAATGGCACAGGGTAAATTAAAAGAGAAATTTCGTTTTTTTAATTTCGTGAATTCGTACTACAAAATTCAAAAATAAAAATTAACATGCTTCATAAGTGGGTACCAAAACGAAACAAATTCCTCTGCATACTCCCATCGCACATGTTCAGTACCACGAACTGCATCAGTCACTTTCGTATGGTCGCTTAGCAACACTCATTTGATCGTGGGCCTGGAACGATGCGTCTACACTGGAAGACCACAGCTGCACGAGGGCTTTGTACATTGAAGATTGTTCATGACAGAATTCGAGTCACTGTTCTGTGAAAGTTTGTGGACAAATGCTTTCAAGAGGTAAAGAAGGAAAAAAGTGGGTAACAGGGACAATAAGTTAACTTGAAACGAATTAATTAGAAAACATTTCTTTAGGAACTGACAACGATAAAGTTAACTGTTTTACAATAGCACAAACACGTTGATAACGCAACTCACAGGTTTAGGATTATTAGGAGCTCCTCAAAACGCAAAACTGCGAGCGGAAGTGTCAACAAAGAAAAGCCACTTTCAGCACTATCAGAGTTACAATACTTCGATTGATGCAATTTCTGCATAAAGAAAAATCTGATCTTGATGCAGTCATTGCTAATGGATACCGAGGCTTGTCCAGGAACACAGTCACTTCCTAGCCATTGTTTGCAGTCCTGCGCTATTAGTCTTGAGAGAAATACCTGCCACCGCAGTTTAGCTGCTGCAATCAAGCCCGTCACTGTCACCGTAGCTCTCTCTATTTCTCTCTCAATTCAGTAACTGCAGTTGCCGCTCACTGGCCGCTATCAAGTCAGATTTAGTAAATCCTCGGTTAACGAACTCATCTTAGGCCAAACTGTGCTACGGACATCATTTCTTAGAAAGCAATAAATTTCATCCTGACACATGTGACGACAGTGTCAATGAACTTTCCTGCTAAACAGGCATTTAATTTAGTCTGAAAATCATTCACTATTCGAAATTATCGCTTCAGTATTGCTGAAGCGTGTAAAATATCTGTGCCTCCTTACGTAATATTCCTTAGAACTAAAATTGAAAAATTTGCCGAGTATTTGAAGTTAAATAAAGAGAGGGTCCAGATAGATATCACTAAGTTAAATCAGTACCACGACAGGCCCCAGCTATGACCCTTTACAGGGCCGTAATGTTCTGTGTTATGATGCCTGAACTCGCTGCTGAGAGCTCTGGAGTGTCGTACGAGCCTTAATGAGTTCAAATAAGCGGTAATGAAGCGCAAGCTCAAGGCGCATAGCAGGAGAAGTGTCTCTTTCATGTCAATTTCATAGGGAGTTCAGGTAGCATTACTTTCAGTCCGAATGAAAAGTACACGAACTCTAAACATACGTTAACATCGGACTTAAAGATAGGCCAAGTTCAGTGTTCTGTCCAGCATATCTTCAAGAGAAAATTTCAGTAACTTACGCAAAGTAGTCGATGAGTTCCTCCAAAAAAACACATTTAAATTCTTGTTGAATGTTAGAGCCGAGGTTGTTCAAATTTTTCAAGTATTTCTTTCAATTGAATATAGTTTTTCCAGCAAAATACTTTAACAAAAATACCTCTTGATTAAAATTTAATTACCTTCGTACTTTTCAGAAACTGAGATTAATTCATTTTCATTTGCTCTTCATTTTAGTCAAAATAATGGTTGTTAAACAGACATTCACCATGCCCTGTACTCACAGACTTCACCATGCCCTTTACTTACAGACTTCACCTTGCTTGTATATTACGGTATTTATAGCTCAGAACGTTTAGTACATTGTTTTTCTATCGGCAGTAAATCCAACGCATTACATATTTAGTTTCATGAATTACTGGCCCATCTACACTCTTCCGATACGCAAGGTATCCCCGCTGCACACTTCAAGTAGAGTATTCTGTTTATCTCCTTCAATTGACACGAACTTTACTTGCAACACTTAGCCGCTGTCTATACGTACGTTGGCAGTAATTAATTTCAATTGCATGTGTCGCATGCTTCCGGAAATAAACTCTGCCAGGAGTTCACATGACCTCGCACAGAGGTACTCTGATGATGAGCAGACCATGTGCCAAGAACTATATCATTTAAACCAACTTTCTTCATGCAAAGCCAGTATATCATGACCATTACGTATGTAACTCCGTGCGTCATTTTCTTCCAAGAATCAACTTAACAGAGAATTTAATAGAGAAGCATTCTGAGAATCGATTCAACTACAGAAATTCTTAGACACAGACTTCATGAACTACTTCAATCCAGAAATACGTCACGAAATATATTCCGGTAAAGCCGAGCCCAGGTCGACGCCACATCTCAAGTGGAAGAGAAGGAGAGGAAGAGAAGAAGAGGGAGAAGTGCTTCAGCCTCCGCTAGCCGAAACTGGTGTAGACGGAACTCATCATCGATTACTAGACCCTCTGCTCCCGCCAGAATGCATCCCTGCCCTTGACCGACCTCGCTGCATTGTCGAGCAGGGATGCCAATCATTTTGATCTAGGAAACAAGTCCCTTACGCATTTTAGCGTTTTAAATTTTTAAAAATGATTTTCGTGGGTCTTGCCTCTGCAGTATGATATTCATAAAAGAAGCAAGAATATAGGTGATTTCATTGGCTCAACTAAGAACATCAAGGCCAGTCAAATGAATATGATTTTACTGGTTACTATTTCACGAACAATAATCCTCCATAAACACAGGTGGCAACCAGCATCCTCAACAGCAAATGAGCAGCGCGGCTCTCGAAACGTTGTTTCAAGTGGCTGCAATAACGCAGAGCTCTTTTGTTTTGATTAGTTTTGGCTTCATGCATAAACACAGATTAAAGTAAGTGCAAAATAAAGCAACAATGAAACGCCAGAGAGAATGTCACGTTTCTGCGTTCGGCTGAGAAAAATAATTCTGAAATATCATTAGATTGTTTTGTGTCTGTTTTTCATTTCTTTGTTATATTTTTTACGTTTTTCTTTCTAATTCGTTTGCTGTATCCTAGGTACTTTACTTTTATTGATTTGTTGTACTCTAGGTACCTTTACTTTTATTCAAATGTTGCACAGTAGATGCGTTTAATTTTCATTCATTTTCTTGCAGTACAGTATGCGCCTTTATTTTTGTTCATTTACTGTACTTTATGAACCTTTTATTTTATTCATTTCGTCCAGCCACGTGTCATCATTTTTTATTTCCTTGCTGCTCTCTATGCACCACTACCATGAATGCCTGCAGCGTCGAGATGTTTATGTGCTTTGAGTTCAAATCTAGGAATTGGAAATTTTTGTGCATAAACAAGGTGCAGAATCTGAAGCATACAAAGCTTAACCAGTTGAAGAACGCAACCGAAGTAAGAGTGGCATTTAAAATGGTAATTTTGCTTTTATTATCAGTATTCGATGGAAATAAGTTATTGTCTTACCATAGCAAAGGTAATAAACATAAAATCAAAGTCCTGGAACATTTAGTAGCAAAAATATTTAAATTTTATTCAAGCTGCGGCTGAAAAAATTCAATGTTAAAAAACACTCATAATCCATTGGTGAAACTTCGGTACATTTTTCATAGTACTTGGACAACACAAAGGATGTTCAATACAGAAGACACTTCGAGTATTCTAGTTTTTATACAAACCAATGTGCTTTATATATTGGAGCTCATTCAATCAGCTAATTGGAGGACCAAATTTCACGCACGAGTACACATCAGAAAGAGAATACCAAGAACTCCTTCAGAACACTGCAGGCGCTTTTTTCCCTCCAAACAACCACTCCGAAGTCAAATTATTCGAGCTTGATCGGTACATTTTGATTACTAATCTAGCGATGCAATAAGTCTTGAAAGTATTTTGTGTCATGCTCACAGACTGCCACAGAACAATCACTCGAATTCTATCATAAACAAATAATGGCAAACCTATTGAGTTATTCAATTTTAACATTTTTTACGGTACCGTCTAAAAGCTTGCATTGCTTGTATTACTATAATTGAAGTTGATTTATCTATGATAGACAGAAATCATAAGTGATGGGAGTAGTCGCTGTCTCTCTTGTACTTTTATTTAGAAACAACATGCTGTCGCAGCCTAGATTCTGAATTGTACATTGCTTTGTTCGAGTCCAAAGCCTTCCTCTTCCATTAATAGTTTAGTAGAATTAAATGCTACGTTTACTTTTCCGTGCATGAATTACGTTATTTTTACTAAATATCTTATTTTTCGTACCCCTCGCCAAGCATTCATACTCAGCCCTAAACTTTGAAATTTGCATACAGAGGCAATGTCACATTGAACAGTTCGTAGGAAAAATTTGCTTAAACAACAAAATGTCATTTCTCATTTACTACATGTCACGATATTGTTGACGCCTGTGAAAAAATTAAGTGTTAATTTTAATGAGGCAGACGAGACTTACGCTGCTCTATCAACAGAACTTCAGTCTGCTATTTCTGTGAGCAAAAAAACATTTACAGCATTTAAAATGGCTCCAGTATTATCTCACAAAACGATTACCGAGCTACCGCATACGATGTGATGTACTACAGAGTGTATTATTTCATGACCATAAAGCTTACAGTAACAAATAACAAGGGAGAGATGCGTAGCTAACTACATGTACTCCACATTAGAAACGTAACGTGGCATACAACTCACCCCCTACAATCAAGAGCCAATCTGTAAAGCGTCATGCAGCACAACAAATTATGGCTAGCTGCATTTAACGGGTAGAAAATTACATGTAATTATACGGAGTTTGTAATCTAGTAATTTCAATTTAGACATGTGATAATTCTCTTACTGATAAAAATAACTATGGACAATGTGCAAGAAACTGAGTTACTGCAATACGACGATACATATTGAACTAAATCGATCTGCGTCGTAGCCACTTTTTGATTAATATTCTTGAATATTTTTGTACGAACGTTATGCAAAATATACAAATTTGTGCTACCACTCAATTATTTTAACGCAGCGTACTAGAGACGCTTTAAAAATTTAGGGTCGGTTGATGAGACTGGCGGTGTGCACAATTGCACCTTAAAAGAACCATCGATCAAAATAAAATTACGACCTTCCAAATACTTCATTGGTAAGGAACAGCTACGAAGCCGACCTCTATAAGTTATTACTGATGGATTTAGGATCTCCTGAAGAGATCATATACGAGTACATACAGCTTGCAGTAGGGAATTATTTGCAATCTACGCTGACACTCGCTGTTCACAACACACTCTAATCATGGAAAATAGATCCACGGTTAAAGTCTACTGACGAAACCATTAATCATGTTTTAGTTTCATTTTTTATATTATCTCACAGGGTTCTTTCATATGATGTTGGTCGTAACTGAACGCATGATCCTCGTTACTGAGAGCTAAAATACATATATTCAACCAGCAACTGCATGGAAAACGTTCCACTAATACGGGATAAAACACCCATAAATAGTTTAAGGATGGACATATTTATTTTCTCGTCAACTTGACGATACTGATTTAGTTCGTCAACAAGAAAAATCAGGTATCCATAATATATAACTTTACATTACATGACTGTACACTACAGGATCAGCATATCCAATGAAAATTATCAAACAAACCCAATACTCATAATCTATCATTTACTCTAACTTCTGGCAAAAGCAAAAGTTATTCCGATTCTTCTTGTTGCTCATACTTATCATTGAAAACTATTCTCAAAAGATTTGTGGTTGATAGAAAATTTGTGGGCTTTTCTAAATCAACTGCGTGCTTGTGAAGCTTCATGCGTTTGTTATTCATTCTTAATCGTTTAATTAGTTTTATTGAATTAAATTTCAAAACATTAAAACTACTAATTTCTCTACGGTGATATTTGAAGCGATAATATTTATTAGGCAAAGCTAGCAGAGAGGTTTATTCTTCACTTTATCGAGGTTAACGAAAAGCTTTAAAGTAAACCAGGAAAACTGAAGACGATCTCTTCACACAAGGCATTTGGCAAAAACAATCTAATCCTTAAAGACGCAACATTGCAGTGTTAACCACCTCATTTATGACACGATAGAAGCACATCATTGGGCAGCATAACCTTCGTTCACAAATGTGATAATTGCGGTGGGAATATGGGAATTTATGGTGGGAATACCCACTCCACAAAAAATTAAATATGTAGCTTATTTATACTGTTAATTCACTTTTTAGTTCTTTCTTACTTTTCTCAACAGAATTTACTACTTGATGTTTGACAGTACGCTTGCAATGACCTGATCAACAGCCCCTACTACTAATCTGCCCTTGGCTCAACTGCTCTCACCCTCACCCTCCCTCACCAGACCTTCAGGAGAGATTGCTAAACCTGCAACCCTAGTCGAACTGAGCCGCAATTAAATCTGTGCCGGCGCAAAGATCTTTCTGTCCCGCCATGGAGCTCGCTTCATCACCTAGAAGCAATATCCTTCAAACAGAGCTTCTCAATACACAACTCTAGTTCTTGCTCTCAATAAACCACCTCTCTCGAACTCGAAGTGGTTTGGGAGGCCTCCTTTAATACCCCGTGAGGTGCGCACCGTTCCCGAATCCCTCACGAGCCAGCATAGTCAGTCCGTCAGCCTCACAATTTGTAAGCTTATTCTCAATTTGCCTCTCTGTTTTCTTTATGTTAGTCACCATTGCATTTACATAGCCACACAAATGTATCATATTAATAGTAAGTGATTCAAAACCTCTGTCGGTAGCCATATATCTATTATCAGAGCAGCTTATTTTTTTCTTGTTTCAGTGTTTATTCTTCATATTGATTGACAGGAATAATAGATTCCTCCATCAAACTCCACATTCACACTAAGAAGAAACTATGTTTGCAAAGGAAATATAACAGTCATGACGCAAAAAAATTTCACGCACCATAAACAAAAGAAAAAACTTACAAAACAGATCAGTCTTACAATGGAATTGAGGACATACTTTTTGGCATTAAATAGAAATAATTTATTCCTTTTGTAATACGCAGCAAACCTGACCAATGATAAAAATACGCATCCCTAACCTAAAAGCTATAAAACACTTAAAAAATGCGCACGAAAGTCATTTTCAACACCATTGTGAAATTTTAAAGATTGTACCCAGACTGCGCAAATTCCGCGAAGAAACTCCAGAATTTCACTCAAAGGAGAGAGCCCTAAAGTATCGCACTAACGAGAATGGGGAGTAAAATGTTGCCCAAGTTTGAAAAACGGCAGTGCAAGCTGGAAGCTCAGTCAATAAAAAATCTTATAGTTTGCAGGAATTTGGCTAGAACCGAACAATTATGTTGCGAGTAACGGTCCATGAGCTCTCGCAAAACTCTTTTAAAATTCGCCACGCACTAATGCGATGTCTGCGTGCTGGTCTTAAGCTTATTCTTAAGTATTTCAAGAAAGGAGATACAACAGTCATGTATAATAACAACTCTAATAACCACAATAAAATACCCATCTAGTTAGTACGTAAAAGAATCTGCCATTTGAAGATTTGTGAAAACTGTAGATTTTACTACAAAAAAATTCATATAATCTTAAAGCAAACATAGTTTCTTCTTCGCACTATATATGCGATGTAAAACAACGATATCTATTGTAGTTTCCCCTCTTCTTAAAGTATCCTTACTTTACCAGAAAATTATTTGTTTTGTATTCAAGTTACTAATCTTTAGAACATCCAGCAGAAACTGTGTAAAAGCTGCCTTTGTCTACAAAACTTCTGGTCGTGTCCGCGAGCAGGTGTGAATCCTCGTGCGTCAGTACATTACACCTGTCACTGCTTTCCCCTCCACCCTGTCACTACACCCTGCTTCTACTCAGGGGATACCACAGTACAGTAAAGAAGAGTAGGGTTAAATTCAATTTTGACGTCATAGAATTGTGTGGGGTGTGGGGAGGGGGTCGGGGGGT
>VCRD01000801.1:192234-209253 GCA_006783055.1 Trinorchestia longiramus | reverse complement strand
GTGCGCATCACTGCCGTGTGCGCATCACTGCCGTGCGCACATCACTGCCGTGTGCACATCGTAGTGCAGTATTCTGTCGTACGACCGTGGCCTTGCTCTCCAGCCACACGCAGCTGTCATCTTACTCTCAGGATGCTCTCAGTCTTGTTCTTCCTCGCTGTAGCAGCTGCTGAAGCTGAGCTCCTTATCCTCAGCTGCAGGTTCTGCAGTACTGTTGCCTCTCCTCAGTACTATATTACCCCTAATAGATGATATGTAGTATCTGATTTATCAGCTGGACGTTTAAGCTTCAATTTATTTTCTGCAAGATAAGGAAATTCAGTTGCCTAAGATATCCTCAAGTGTTTTTTTATTCATTAACATGCAAGCAAAACGTTCATAACCTCAGCGATGCATAGCATAGACGTTGCTCCGTTGTTGAAACGACTTAGACGTTGCAGCGCGGTCGAAATGACTTAGACATTGCAGCGCGGTCAAAATGACTTAGACGTTGCAGTGCGGTCGAAATGACTTCGACGTTGCAGTGCGGTCGAAATGACTTAGACGTTGCAGTGCGGTCGAAATGACTTAGACGTTGCAGTGCGGTCGAAATGACTTAGACGTTGCAGTGCGGTCGAAATGACTTAGACGTTGCAGTGCGGTCGAAATGACTTCGACGTTGCAGTGCGGTCGAAATGACTTAGACGTTGCAGTGCGGTCGAAATGACTTAGACGTTGGTCGCTCGCTGCAAACAAAAACTAGGATCCTTTGATTCATTAGTTCATGAGCTTATGTTGGTGATTTGCCGCATCTGTTGCCTAACATACCCCTACAAACCTGACATAAATATACTAAAGCTTCATTTGTTTTGTAAAGAAGTGTATGGATTTTACGTATGAGAAATGTCTTATTCGTGTTTATTATTATTTTATTAACAGCACTTCTCTGCTGTTGTTTTCTGCGTTTAGTCTTGTTTAAAATGAACATCACAGCTTCGAGCAATTTACTGATCCTTTGTCTTCACTGAAACGAGTGCGCAGTTTGATTCGTTTCCTTTATGTTAGAACATCTTTTCGGCTGTGGCGAAATGCCCGATCAAAGTTCCGTATTTTTATTATTTTTTGCTTCTTTTCAATTATAGTTCCTTCTTTGTAAAAGAACTTCCATTTCAAAATATCGGATATTTACCATAAGAATTAACGAGTATTAACGATAGTATATGCTAATAACTGATGTGCTTTCATGTTGATCAAAGAGTGTGTGCACGTAAATCATCTAAAGCCAAAGTATCTTAAAGCTAATACTGAGTATTTTCTATGTACCTGAATGTAACACCTGCTCTGTTTCATACGCGGAATAATTTTGTGTTTCTTCATTTTACACCGTCTTGCAACTTTCATTTCGAATTTCAAAGTCTGCACATCTTAGCTCTTTAATTCGATTTGATTAGATCAATTCCTATCGAACGTTGCACTCATCAGAGAAAAAGTTACACTTCTATAATTTATTCCGGACGATTCCTTTTGATCTTATCTGCGAGCAAGAACAACAAGCAAGTCCCAAATAGAAGTGGCTATGCAAAGAAACAAGAAGCACAGGGCAGTGAGGGGAACAAGAAGCACAGGGCAGTGAGGGAACAAGAAGCACAGGGCAGTGAGGGGAACAAGAAGCACAGGGCAGTGAGGGGAACAAGAAGCACAGGGCAGTGAGGGGAACAAGAAGCACAGGGCAGTGAGGGGAACTTGCACGAGGTTGCATAAGCTGTACATTAGATTTCCCATGTTAGAGAGTAGAGAGAAAGGATGAGAGGGGGAAGATGATTGAGCCCAGAATTTCGCCTTTCAAAACGACAGGTAAAGTTTGTTTATCTTATCAATCTTACTAGTTGTTTCATGGCGTTTCTTCAATGAAAATGATTAAATCATGTAAAATGAGAGTTAATTTGTGCACGTTATGTGTCATTTAACTTAATATTATGACAGCGTAAAACAACTAAACTGGATGGTTATTCTTAGAGTTGGCGCAGATATGATTTTTCCGATCTGCATCCGTATTATTGAATGCGGATATCATATGGATATCTTAAATGATGTATTATTATAGTAAAAAAACGCCGTCAACAAGTAAGGAAGTAAGCAAATACCAGATACGAGTGACCTGGTTTGAGAACAGTAGATCAGGGAACAAGAATGATGATTGAACAAAATTACTGGATGCTGAAATTACTGAAATGATAGTACTGGATGACTTGCCCTTCAGTCATGTTGAAGACAGTGACTTTAAACGTCTTATGGAAGCAGCATCTCCACGGTATGAATTGAAGAAAAAGAAGTTTTATTGAGAGATCTTTCAAAACCTTTACCTTCAATTAAAGAAAAATATCGTCAATCATCACTAATTTAATTGAATCGTCGAAATTGTCTTTCACCACAAACGTGTCGTCTGACAACATATCGGGAGTGTCTCTTTTATCTCTGACGTGTCATGCAGTTGATGACCAATTTCAGAGACAGCATTTTGTGTTGTGTGCAGAACCTCTGACGGAGTGCAGTACCGGTAAGAACTTAAGTGCAACGTTTCTGAAAATGCTGAAAAAATTGAAAATTGTTCCTGACAATTTACTATGTGATACGAGATCCAGGTACTAATATTAAAAAAGTTTTGTATTTGTCAGAAATAAACAATTTTGATTGCTATGCACATCAACTGCAACTGTTAATCAAAGCTGGAGTTACGACCCAGGAAGGTGTAAGTGGTTTGCTCTCCAAATGCAGAGCTATTTCAACACATTTCAACCATTCAGCAACTACCCAAGAAGAGCTAAGAAAGACCCAAGTACGGCTAGATTTGCAGCAACTTAGTATTGTTCAAGACGTTGCAACACGATGGAACAGCAGCTTGCATATGTTAAAGAAAACTTCTGAAATGAAAAAGGCTGCGTGTTTGTACGCTGCTAGTAATAGCAAAGTAACACTACTTTTTGCATCAGATGATGCCCTCCTGAAGAATTGTGTTGCTGTCCTCAAGCTTTTTGATAAGGTAACCAAGAGCATCAGTGCTACCTCATCTTGTCTCAGAGATTATACCTCGTATTGCCACGTCGAAAGTTATACTTAGAGACTGCAACACAGAGCAACATCAGGTTGTTAAAGCCACGAAACCTAAGCTGTAGTCAGAAATAAGTGCAAGGTTTGATAAATTACAGGACAACGACCTGCATGTCATCGCAACTTCTCTGGATCCGAGATACAAGGGAAAATTTTTTGAACCACATACGCAACCACATCAAAGGTGTGTGGCAAATTTGGGGTATATGTGTAAAGAGATAAAAAACCAGATTGGAGAAAAAGTATCTGAGCACACAAGAAAGAAAATAAAAATGTTGGAGACAGATGCACCTAGTGGCATCATGAGCCTTGCAAACACAATGAATGTCTTACTCTCTTCAGATAGCGATACTGAATACCTGTGCCAAACAGATATTTTCTGATAAACTACCACAATGATTGACAAATATCAAGGAATGAAACTCATACAGATGTCAGAAGATCCTTTCCTTTGGTGGCGCACGAATGCTCAGTCGCATCCTTCCCTTGCTGCATTTGCCCGGACATGCTTGGCCTGTCCCTCCAGCAGTGTAGCCAGCGAGCGCCTATTTAGTGGAGCTGGCATCATCTATGATGAAAAGAGATCCAGGTTAGCTCCGGAGTAAGCACAGAAACTTTGGTTTTTAAACACAACTTGCCAATAATTACCAACAGTTTTTAAATGTAATGTCTCTTCTGAATGAAGTTAAATGTCTGTTCTGAATGGATGGTGGCTGGGGATAGAGGTTGATGTGGTGCATTTGAGTTAAGTCCTCGTCCTGCTTCCTGGTAACACAAGTGATGAAGTCACTCAATACTATTTTGATACTTTTAAATTTAAGTGGTTTTTGTAACAACTTTTCATTGCGTTATTTCATTTATGAACTCACTAAATTATTAAACTACTTCATTCATTAGTTACAACCATTGAAGGAATTATTCCTTCCGATGTTATACTTTTCATTCATTTTCTGTGGCTGAAACTCATTTTTCAAAGCTCAATATACAAAAGGGAGGACATCCACATCCGCGGATATTGAAATTCAAAATCCACATCCGGTTCATCTCTAGTTATTCTTACAGCTAACATGATTACATTTAAAAATAACGTCCACCTTCTGAAATGCTTCAATTCTGGGTAAAAGTTCCTATTTGATTTGTAAATAAAATGTTTGTAATATTCATGCAGATGCGCAGGTAGTTTTTCATATTTCTTATGTACAAATGAAATTTTTTGACGTTTCCCTGACTGTGTAATTTCTAACGTAATCGTAGTTTTTCATCGTGGAGAGAAAGCAATAGCGCATTTAAATAGTTGGTTGTACATATCTACAAATATTGTACAATTTTTGTTTTTTCACGGGTTCAGAACTTCATGGTCTTTTCTAACCAACCCTCAAACGTGACCATAATTTTCTGTTTATTTTTTTAAGCTAATTTACTCTAATCTAACCAACTGTACGTTAGAACGACTTAAATCTCTTCTAACTTACCCAAACTAGTATAATCTTTTTTAAACATAAGAGAACTATAAAAAAATCGACAGGCTTCAAGTTCGCCTCTCCAATGACACAATTGTTAGGGGGCGATCAAGACTTCTAATATTGCGTGCATTATGAGCGTGAGGAGGGATTTCCTTTAATCACAAATTTTAGCATAGCGGATGGCCTTGCACTCGAAACAGGATAATTATACATATACAAGTTTATCCCCTAGATGAGAATTATTATTTGGGTATACTTTCATCTTTCGATCTTTTTCATCCAATCTTGCTGTATTTTATAAAGATTTGAGGAATCTTTTCAATTTTAATTCGTAGTAAAGACTTTTTTCCTTTTCTTTTTGTTCTTCATGAGTTATATCTCCTTTCCCTTTTTTAATTCCATATCACTGTAATTTTGTTCCGTATCTGTACGAGTCTTTGCCACCCGCTTCAAAAGTTTGTTACGTACCTCAGGTCTAGTAGGTGTATATAAGGAATGCTAGTGTACGTTTTGGGCTGGAACAGCCACGGTAAAGATCACCTTGCATTAAAAATAAATATAGTTAGCGGGAAAACGACCAGTTTCCGTGTTGAAATGTGAATTCAACCTATTTCAGTGCTACCAGAAATCAAATCGAAATTGCCAGAATTATCACTGAATTTATACGCTTTATCTACTAATCCAAAATTGAGTGCTATCGTGGGACAGCAGATCACAAGTGTCTCCTCTGTCATGTGAAGCTTCTGGTCGACCATTGAATGAAGCGTCAATCTAACAAGATTGTAGCGCTCTGCCGAGCTGAGCATCAGTTCAAACTTTTCGTATTGTTCGTATTTTATTTGGAACTTCTCTGTTATATTTGTTCATTCCAGCAATGTAAATAATTATAATGGGTAATATTGGTTCTTTCCCGTAATAGAAAACTGAACGTGTTGCTGGGGAAGTTTTATTACATCTGGAGGTTGTTGCTTAGGTTTCTAATGCTTCATCGCTCGATATTCCAGTTTTCATGAACCTATTGTATTATTTAGGATTGGACAAAGCTACAGACTGTCAGCTCTGGAGATGAACATTTCTTTTCTCTTTTTTGCTTATGACACCTGGCGTTTTTGTGAGACAATCATGACTGTTTCTCCTCCGACACTCTCCACGTCTCATTCGTCGGATCCCGAGTTTTTTTGTCCGCTTTGCCCTTAAGAATAGCAATGTCATGGCGAACGATCGATAGATAGATATTGTCTGAATTGAGTGATCGCCCATGCCTGTGTTCGTGACTTAGTTTCTTGTGTGGCTTTCTCAGCGGGATGAACTCCTGACAAACGCTAATTTCACCGTACAACATACCAATAAATTGGCGATCGCGGTATTCAACCCTGTTATAAGAATCACCGTGCCAACAGAGTTCAAATGAGGACACTTAAAATCTGTAACTGATGCTCGTCAGTGAAGCTCTTAGCATAGATGCTCCAATCTGTGGACATGGCCCTTTGGGGGTCATCCAACTTCCACCTCACGAGGTTTGGATTTCTAAGAAAAATAATCGTTCGAGACCACACGCTCGCTCCAGGTAGAAAAAATTACTTTACAGGCAAAATGAAGTCGCGATCGCTTTGTGTGTTCTTAGACTTCGAGAAAGCAACTTTTCTAGTTTGTGATGGGTATGCGAAACACAGCTTTTTCATGAAGATTACGGTTACTTTATACGTTTGTTGATTGTCAACGGAGCAGCGCTGTTGTTATTTACCGGAATGCGTTGAAAACCAGTTTTTTTTCAAAATGGGTCCTTGATATGATCACTTTCAATGTGTACTTCTTCATCTTTAATGGGAGTACTCTCTAGACCTATTATACCTCGGTCCTGTCCCCTTCATCGGGAGAGAGGAGGAAGCGAGGGATAATCCTAACGTTGAACTGTGCGTATATTAACTGCACAGCTGGTATGTGAGGCCTAAATCTCAGGCTTAGAGTTAAAGAAACACCACCATAGCCTTGTGAACCCCCAAGCTTCTGATGCTTTGTGTGCCCTACTTGTGTACTACAAAAAAAGTGACCTAATATCATCCGACGTAATTTGCAGCGCTGGGTGAAAGCAGCGCGGTGATTGATACGTCGCACCCTGATGGCATCATGTCTATAGAATTTTTGTGTTGTTGGAACCTCATTAGTGAGGTAATATGTGATTAGAAAGCTCTTTGAATTTACTGCTTTGACCAACAACAGCGGAAATTCCGGAACTCCTGCTCATGTGAGGTCTAAGGTATTCATTCTCACTGTACAAGCTGTTAGCCCTAAGTTGTACCGTGGGAAGAAAAAGTGCAGTGTAGTTGGGAAAAGTTGCTCATTTTTTGAATCAGTGTTTGCAGTGTTGAATTTGACTTCAAAAGTTTGTCAATCTGTCAGGGAGGTGTGTAAAATAATTCTCTTAAATAACTTCGCATTCAAGCTTTTTGGACGAATTTTGCAGGTGGGTTACTGACGAGCAGTCAAGTATTTTTGAACATTTATTATTAGTTTGACTGAATTAAATTCATTCATCGAGTCGCCATTAAGACCTAACATGGATCAAGCTCACATATGTAGTACCCTGTTTGCTATTAAAGCAGGTAAAAATGAAATATTACTGTAATTGCAAACTCACAACAGAGATTGCGTGCCATGTTTACCGATTTGCATGTTCGAATATAATGCATTTTTTAGTCCAGGGGAACTTGTATAACATCTTATGTTCTATAACATGTTTTACTTTTGTTGAGCGTCACATCAGTGTCCAAATCCCTCTTCTTCTTCTTTTTATATACCAAACTTTAGGTCATTCTATAAGTGCTTAAAATATTTATTATATCAATAATGGGTCCGTGTTGAATTCAACATCCACATGAGGCCCAACAGTGCATCACATGATAAGAATACACTTAACAGAGTGGTCTAAACATGAAATAAACCTCTGATGGAATGTCAGAACAGTTCTGAACATCAGGCCCCGCTCATGCTACTTCTAAAACAATTTCACTGAACACGACATGTAATCTTACTTTCATCTACTGTGCAACAATGTCCCAACATCATGGACGCGTTTCATCAATCTTCCTAATAAATCTGATGCATGTACTGGAAAAATTGAATTGAAGTCTACTCGTCGAAGGTCAATAAAGTATGTATTAAAATTTAAAGTAACTTAGAGCTTTGAGAGCGAATTTTGATAACGTTTTAACAGAATTACTTTTTTGCGTGCCAGATTGTAAATTTCTTAGGCTCTCTGCGAAAGTGCTTACTGGGTTATAAGTTTATGTTCTATAATATTTATGCATATTTTCGAAATATTATGTAATTCATTTTGGTGCAACGTGAGTTGGATAGCAGAGTATTTTATGAAATGTTAAAGAAATATTTTGAATGCAAAACTGCTTAGAACAATATTTCATTCTCTTCGAAAATTGAGCTTCCTATGAATTAAGAATCTTTCAACAAAATGCGTTTCTAGTTTCAAGAAGATTGTATAGTGCAAATTGTAACGTTTCAACGATACGTTGAACAATTTAATACAAATTGTTCTGTGGTAATAGATTAACCTCCTTAGTGACAGTCATTTGTATCAAGTCCAGGGAAAGCCCTCACTATGGTCAATATTACATCCTTAAGTATAATATCCTCTCATACATTTTTTCAGTGTTTTTATAATATAGTTGAACGATCTATGTTCATCAGCGTGTGTTTTTACTGTGTTTGGTGATGAGTCCTGGTCTTCTTATAACTGAATTACTTCAGAGCGGCTTTGAAGTGTTCTGTGCCTACACCAAATTCTGCTGCTCACAGTCACAAACTTCCATTAAAATTTGTGCTCATCTTGAAAGCGATGTCCACGAGCCACAAATGGATATCGATGCAGATTGAGAATTTTTAAGTCCCTTACGATATTTTATCCAGTTACACTCGAGTATTAATTTTGAACTATAGTTGGATCTACAGGTTGTCAAATAAAACTATAATTAATAAAAAAAAATTAATAACTTATAATTCAGTATTACGCGTGAATTTCAAATTTTTGTCCAGCTAATCCATAAATGAGCATCAACAGCGCTGTCCGAACATTAATGAGATTTGTTCACTGTTTTTCTCACTCTCTTCCTTGCACAGCAATGTGGCTACGCTAATTGTATGTACACTTACGTCTGTCTGATCAGGAGAGCAAAATAAAAAACTTGTCATACGAACAAATAATAATTTTTTCAATAAAGTCTCGACAAATCTTACATGACTCTGTAGACGAAATTTCAAAGTTTCATTTCGCTGCGAACCACCGATCTGAATGCTGCACAGATTAGTTGGAGGCGTTGACAATGCGATTACATCGTATCCCTGTGGCTTGCTGTGAAGCACGATCTCCTGTACCCCATCTTGGTCTGTGGAAGATGGTCCCATTTGACCGTAATTAACGTAGACTGCTATTAATGATGGTAGGTTTTCTTTGTTCATTGCGTCCACACAAAGGACTGCAAAGTATCCAAGATTTAAGGTGGTTTCGCATGATCGTGAAACCTTGAGAGTACCACGCACGTTCAGTTAAACTTGCTATGGGAACGAAATAAAAGAAATGTTCAAATTCACCCACAAATCTTGGATTCCCTCCCAATTTGCGGATTGCAAGACTGGCTTGAATAATATCTATTGAATACGCAGGATTTTTTCGGAGAGGGGAATATAAGTTGAAAAAGATAATAATTTTGTGGTAATAATTCCCTTAAGAGGTGATAATTCCCTTAGGGGTCTAGCCCCACTACTTCTCCCTCCCTTCCTCTGAAGGATGTTCATGCGTCGACCGCGACAGACCGAAAGCGTGAGCTTCGTGCGCCAGACGCATCTGAAGGCTTGTGCCGGATGGCTTTCATTGTAAAATACCCCTGACAGGAAGTCGGATACCCTACTCCATCACGTCTAACACCTTACTTGCGACAGTTTTTCACGTTTTGTTGTGAAACTTCTCATAAAACTCTTTGAATTTAACTAACCTTATGCCGTCATGAAATTACATGAGATTTTTCATTGAAGCATCTTTGCAGGATGTATCTTCTTTTTTAAACTTCTGGGTTGTCCAAAAGAACCCAGTCATGTACTGCAATTTTTTCTTTTTTTTAGTTTTGTGTGATTCTGCGTCGCTCTGCTTGGGTTTGTCTCACAATCACTTTGACATCCATGATCCGTAGCTTCGTTCCTGCTGCGGGTCAGTGTATGCTGAGCCATGGTGCGGTGAAGGTGCGACGGTGTTTTTCTCGTCGTAGATGTTAATTTCTACGATGTACTCTGCTAAAATCATTGTTATTTCTTTATTTTTCATATGTGCTGTGAATGTAATAGCATTTGAAGATGATTATTCTAAAGGTACGTATCTTGCTTTAGCTTGTAAAATGTTGCTGGGAGCACTTTGTTATTGATTTTACTTTCGAGCTTCATTATTCGACTTGCAAGCCAGTGTGATTGACATGTTTTGATCCAGCATCGTTCATTCATAATTTGACGTCTCACTCATATTTAAATTTCCCGTGCGTGTTTGGTAACCAAATTACAGACTCATGTTACTGAGGTAATTGTACTTGCTACCTAGTAACTGTTGTACCCAAAGGCAGTCAAAAACAAATAAATTGCGAAAGTTAATATACAGTAATAGCTCTTGAAAACGTACGTTCTTTTCATGCAGAATTTCTGCTTAGTGAACTAAGTAATTGGTAGAGTAAATGCATTTTTTGTGCCAGTGTACTATGCAGTGTCTGGCATAATGGTATTTCTACTACTTAATTAGTCCAAATCCTTTGATTTGTCAAATTATGATAAATATATATATATTGTTTATAATTTATCCTGTAGTTTTTCTGGGTTAGACATTTTGTGGTTATAGCAGTCAGAAGTTACTAGATGCTAACTTGACTCATTTCTTTCTTTTATCTGGATGTATTTACTTTGTCTCTCATTGATGTAAAATTCTAGTTGAAAAATTTTAAAACTTTTCTCTGATTGGGATTGCATTCCTGTGCATGCATTGGCTTGTAAGAAAAGCTTTATTTTTATATCTTATGTTGTATTGTGAAGAAGAGTACAATTTTTAAAGAATGGTTAACAGTTCCATTAAAGTTTTAGGATTAGTTGAAATCCAGTCTGGAGAGTTTGGTACATGCATGGGAGAAGGAATCTAGTTTAGGCAATTTAATATTTTATTTCCAATGGTGTTGTGGGTGTTAAAACCTTTACAAAGTTTGAGGTGAAATTCTGGTTAATTATTGTATGAACATGTGAGGAGTAGTGAAATTACAAATTGGTTCAACTGAATTTGTGCAGCACAAATATCAATGTTAATTAAAAAATGAATAGGCAAGAAAGTTATGATGAAACTTTAGTGTTTCAATAATTTTTGAGAGAAAACTGAACAAGCAGTGTTGTCCCTTTACAGGGGTAATGAGTTACAATGCTTGAAGGTTGCTGTATCCTCTTCTGGTCCTTAAAGATCTTGTCTGTATTAGATTGATACTAAAAATTATTTTACTAACAATCTGATAAGTATCATTGTGAAACATACATTTTATTATTAAATTTGATAAGTTGAAATGTATTAAAGAGGATGAAAATTTGAAAATCACTTTCCATTGCTCTTTGTATGTATTGATGCTTATTATAAAGCTTAAGTTAATAAGTAGCAAGTGACCATCACTGTTTAAGGTGAAGTTTATGTTTCAAATATGGACCTCACAGTCTTGGCAAGTAGGAGGACTTACTGTGCAATGTGTACAGAGTTCTAAAGTGTTAATAACAGTATAGTAGCAGTGATATATTTGTATAGTTGTATAAATTATACATTATTAAAATGAAGGGCAATATAATGTTGTCACTTTGTGAAATAGAGGATAAGAATTTATATAATGAAGTTCTCTACAGTTTAATATTTTGTAGTGTATAATTTTTACAGCTTGTATTTTTTTCTCCTCAGTAATGAAGAAAGAGTTTTGAAAAATTTATAGAAACAATATTGTTTTCAATTTTTCTATTTTATGAGAAAGCTTAGTACAATATTTAAATGTTTTTTTAGTATCCTGACAATTGTTGATAAATCCCAAATATTTATCCTTAAAATGAGGTGCTCCATGTCACAAGAGCAAAGATGCTACCAGCTGAAAAATCTATTTTCTATGGTACTGCAGTCTCACAACCAAGCTTAATTTAGTAGTTCCCCTACAAATGAGGCCAAAAACACATTGATATGAGCATCTTTAATTTTGTTATGGGAGTTTTCCTTGTGCAAACTTTGTATGGCAATTACTCAAAACTTGTATTTGCTGTGTTTGCCCTTGTGACATACAATGCCTCATGTGTACTGCTGTGTGCACATTTCATAGTTTATTGTCAATATTTTGAAATTCTATACTTATTTGAAAGAAATAAAAAGAATGTTAAAAATACTCCTGGAATTTAAACATTTGGAAAAAATCATAAAATAATATTTGGGCAGTTCAGTTGTGAATTGAGAAGGGCTATTTTGTATTGACACTAGTAAATCAGGTAAGAATGCAAACCTTCAATGAATCTACAGTGTGAGTAACTTCTCACAGTTAAACCTTTATTGTTTGGCAAACATCAAAACTTTCTTTAAATATGGGGTGGGGGAAAAATATCACTAAAGTTACCTCAATATTTTACCTAATTTATTTCTACCTTTATCTAAATAAAATGTTGGTGTTGTTAAAAAATATGGCAAGTACTTCATTTGGTGTAGTTTAGAGGTTAAGAAATAAGGCATGCAAAATTGTTGATTGTGTCTTGAAATTTTTCTATGCTGACCTCAAGATTTTAAGTTTGCAAGAATTTAAATATGTTCTTCCTAGTTAGGAATTGCTAAGACATTCTTCACTAATGATTGTAAAAAGGCAAATTGTTTATATATCTTTCTAAAAAATAAAGTTTCTTAGTCTAGTGAAGAAATTTTAATATCCCTGATTAGAATTTTAAACTAAAATTTAGTGGCTTGTGCTTCTTATTCAAGACTTCATCAATAATTATGAGTAATAGTTAAGATAATTGAGTAAAAATTTGAATCTTTGCCATCTTAATGTTATTCTTATTACATTTCACAGACTGAAACCTGCGATATCTATAAATAAGCTGTTGTTTTTGCAAACCTCTATTCTATTTCTGTTGCCTGTTTCTTTAAGCTTACATACATCTTTTTTGAGCAGCAGTTTTACTCTGTTGACGATTGTTGGAATATGTCAACACAAAACTGATTACTTCAGACTTAGTAAGCGGTGTAAAACAACTGTTCATCTACTACAACATTATAATGATGATGCTCTACCCATTGAAACTACAAGTAAGCAATGCATTGTCAGGATAAAACTTCAAACATGTCAACTTTGGAATTGTGGTTTGAAAAATGTTCATCTGCAGCATAGGTCAAGGTGCTTATGATCTACATATTTATTGTAATGTTGCATCATGGTTATTTTCGTGTGGAAATCATACTATGGGTTGTCAGTACTTACAGAGTCATCCAGATAAATCCGTAAAACTGCTAATTCTGTTGAATCCGTTGTTTTTTCTCATTTTCACATATTTTTGTAATCGATATATTTTCACTCTCGTTTGAGTGATGGTACCTAAGATAATTTAGCTATCTTGGTCATGCATATTACTACGGAGATAAGTAAAAATTTGTCAACTTAATGTGCTAATTCACAAACATGTACTGCCGGTGCCTTGAGTACCGTAAGCCGCAAGTACGCTGCTCGCCATCCATCAGGATTGTATCCGTGATACCAAGTTGTTCAAGCGTGTGGGTAGAGTGCTGTTTTATTCCAAGGGTAAGGCTTCAGAACTGATGTAAAAGTTTTTCATTTTTATTATTTAAGGTTCCAATCCTTATTTGAAATTGAATCCTAGTGCACTCGACACATACGAGTACATACACACACTCCTGACCGAAGATGAGAGTACGTCGTGATAAAATTATCTATGGAAAATTATCTATTTAGCTTTATAGTGAAATGAACCATAAGTAGGTAGCTACGATACACTTGAATCATAGCGGGAAGTACTGCAGATTGTTGAAATTGAATGCTATTTTGTTATCAGGCGTCGTTTCAGAAGATGGAATAGATTCTGTGAAGCACTTTATGACCTTGTAATATCGAGATCAGGTTAGTTTTGATTGTTGTGGGCTGCCTGTAATTAACAAAGAAAACGTGACGATCAACAAGCGCTTTGAAGTGAACCGAAATATGATGACGATGACACCATGTTCTTGTTGGCAACCCTACAACTGCAGGGCAGCTCATGTTTTCGAAAAGACAGGGTCCGTGTAATCTACGGTATGTGCATGGTATTATCGACTGATTTCACTGCGATTCTTTGTACGGTTAAGAATGCTTACTTCAACTGTTAAAGTAGGTAACTTTTTCTTAAAAAAAAACGCTTCCAGTAGCTCTTATGGACTAATCGATCCTTCTCATGTATGTAGTTTTATGTTCTATTTATTGCGTGATCCAATTTTTTATATTTACGTTTGTATTTTTCTTCAGCCTTTTTTCAGGCACTTACATGGAACTTCAAGATTTCACTTTTTTTTATTATATAACTTTTTGTCGCATGCCATTCACGAGCATCTTGGGTGACTAGGACACTCTGAAGCCCAGTACCATCGGTTGTTTTTATCTATATACACACACCCACTTACAAGAGCTCTCTTCTTCTGTAGACTTGTCTGCTTTTAAAACAGGTAGCACCTATGGTACACACACCTTTGTGACGCTGACGGTGGTCGAAACACGTTATTTTCGCTTGTAGCTGCGCTATCGCTTCGTGGAAGTAACTTGTATTCTCAACACATCACGCTATTAGATATTCTTTATAGTCAGACTCTATTTGAAAAAGTCCCGCAGCAAGTTCCGCATTTGAAGCTAATGCACCCGTTCGTTCATTTGAACGTAGGCCTTCGTTTATTTCAGTGGACGCTTCTGTTGAACGGAAGCCTGCGTGCGCTTCCTGAAGCTCACCTTGATTCTGACAACCCTGAGGCCACCGGCACGTGATGGAAACCTGCCCAAAAATTGTTGCGGAAATGACAGGCTCAGTTACGGTTATTAGCTTTTTGCTGTGCAGCTCCAGTGAAGCTGCCCTTGTCAAGTTCATACAATGAGAGTCCATAGAAATACTTGTAACAAATTGATCATCTAGATGTATTGTACTCCGGATGGATACCGGATGACTGCCATTTTTTGTTTTATTTCACACATGGCGATTATGAATGTCCCTCTGCGTACCTATAAATGTTTTGCTTTACTGGTAAATTAGGTAAAATAATTATTATTCTCAATATGAAGATTCGAGGAATAATTTGGCTCCAGAATTACTTCCACTTGTGGTTGTGTATAATTTAAATGAACCATTAAATTCTTGACAAAAACTGTAGCCATAACTTACCTAATTCATGGTAGACGTGAAAGCTGCAACGTGAGCCGGAGTTGCCTTGGTTCATTTGTCATACATGGCTTTTAATAAGAACTAGGCTACGCCTACTCTAAATTACGCTTGCTTCTAAGGCTTTATTCTTTGTTGTGGTAGTGCAAAGACGATTGAACCGATTGTGTAATGTTCTTTTATCAAAAGTACTATTTTATTCCGTGCTAGGGCGTCAACTGATTCATGAGAAATTCTGAATTTTATTATAGAAGACATTAGGCATTTATTTCGTGAGCTCTATGGTATGCCTACAATTAGAACTTTAAAACTCGTGGAAAATATGAATTGGTTTAATAATGCCTCAAGTACCGTATTTACGTACTACTTATAACTATATATTTTTTTGTTACCACGTTGCTCATCCTGGAAACGAGAAACAAAGTTTCCCGTTATGACCTGACGTTGCATGTATGCAACTCAATTTTCATTCCTGATAAAACAAAGATTTTATGAATTTTGAATAGTAATAGTTTTTCTAACAGAGTTTGGTAAATATAGACTATTTGAAGATTTTTTATATTCTGCTAACATAATCGATCGCATGTGGCAACTTCGGTGCAAGGCAAGCACAAGGAGTAACCACATGCAAAATTAATTCAGAGGGTAATGGGTTAATGTTCTGGAAGTGGGTAGAATAGAATAGAATGAGGCGATAGAAACGAGCCTCTTGGCCCATCCTTGGGTTGGCACCCAAGTTCCATGCCGTAATTCTAGCCAAGCGATGGTCGTACGCAAACTGACCACCGCGGCAGCGGACCTCAAACCCGGGTCTTCTCGCATCGCAAGCGAGTTCGCTCACCAGTCGACCAAGCTGGTGGTGGTAATGGGTTGATGGTCCGTCAGAGGGTAGTGGGTTAATGGTTCGTCAGGAGGGTGATGGGTTAATGGTCTGTCAGGAGGGTAATGGGTTAATAGTCCGTTAGGAGGATGATGGGTTTATAGTCCGTCAGGAGGGTGATGGGTTTATAGTCCGTCAGGAGGGTGATGGATTAATTATCCGTCAGGAGGGTAATGGGTTAATGGTCCATCAGAGGGTAGTGGGTTAATGGTCCGTCAGGAGGGTAATGGGTTAATGGTTCATCAGTAAGGTGCCTCGCTACACTAGTGCTGTAAGCGGTGGTGGTGGTGAGGTGTGGTGGTTGCATGCTGACTTGCAGTGCTCGTCGTGCTTCTTCTCACAGATCCCTGACCTTGCAATTCAATAAAATAATTGTGACCGAGCCAAAAATAAATGCGTATGGCTATTCTGCAGCATTAAATCTGATTATATTTTGCTGTAGTATTCTTAGCACTTCGGTGCCAAAAGTTATAATTTCGTACATGATTATATTCTATCCTCTTTCGTGAGTTGTACAAGAATAATACTTCAACTTGACGCTGTTTGTGCACGTTAATTTTTTTAACTACATTTTATATTGTTTCGCTCACTGACAATGCTCATTCTTTGCATAACATGACGCCCATGACACTAAATTAAATTGTCCTAAGCTCAAAATTTTAAATTTAGTTATACTTTTCATAGTTAATGTTTTAATGCCATATACAGATGTGTTACATTGCTTCTGTCAAGATAAGGTTCTACTCGGGCACAAGTAATTTTCTACAGAGGAAAATGACCGAGAAATTGAAGTCGACCCCGGGTATGGTATCTCTCTCAATTTTCAATGTCGATTTCAAGTATCAATCTGTTTGATAGTATGCTGATGACAGGGAATTTGTTGTTTAAGTGTACTGGGTATTTGCTTCAGTACAGTGCCTCGTAGCATACATCCGTACTATCACACTACCTTTATTAACCGCTGCACTCATGGTTGAACGTAACTGCGTAAATTTAAGATGATATTTTTTAACCGTGTGAGTTCATACTGCCGGACTGATACATTGATCCAGCAGTTAAGCGTTACTAATTTTTTTAATCTGGAGAAAACAACACTGTTGGTGGACCAGAATGTTGAGTGTGAGTCTGTGAGTC
>VCRD01000801.1:129397-181657 GCA_006783055.1 Trinorchestia longiramus | reverse complement strand
AGGTTTAACCCGCAGGCACAAGTTAGGTTTAACCCGCAGGCACCTGTTAGGTTTAACCCACAGGCACGAGTTAGGTTTAACCAACAGGCACAAGTTAGGTTTAACCCACAGGCACAAGTTAGGTTTAACCTACGTTTAACCCACAGGCACAAGTTAGGTTTAACCTACAGGTATATATCTCTTCTTTGTATTATTTCTTTTTCGTATTTTTGTTTTTTTTCGTTTTCTTTTCTTCGTATCTTTCCCTTCCTTTTTATTGTTTTTCATTTATCTTGGTACCCCTCTTTTTCCTTGTTCTCTTTCTCTTCATCCTCTTGCAATTAACTTTGCCTTTTTCTTCGTCATCCTCCTTTTCTCTATCTCTTTTCGTCTCATCTTTCTCGTCCTTTCCATCGTACTCCTCTTCTATGTCTTCTACTAGGGCTGTTTTTTACCTGCGATGGGATTTATAAAAAAAGGCCAATTTATTGAACATAATGCTTTCATTACCGAAAGTACTGCAGGGTCATGATATTTTTCTGCATAATTGCCAAAACAGTTAAGGAATTTGTCATATCGTGACACAAGCTTCTCGATGCTTTCTTCAAAGGAGTTAGCCGCCAGTGAGGAGAGAAATGTATGTCTTGACGGGCCCAGACCCAACGGGCACACAGCTTCTGGTATCCGAGGCCTTGTACGATTGTGTACAAAGCTGACCTTGAAATGTTTGGAAATTCTACAGAAAGTTCAGAGATAGTAATCCTTCGTTTGGTGTTGACCAGCTGATCAACACGCTGAATGAGGCTTTATGATAGTGACAGACTTACGCCCTTGTCCACCTTCATGGACGTCGGTTCGCTCTTCTTTGAATTTTTTACTCCATTCCCGTACACTACTCTCACTTATAAAGTTGCCGCCGTACACATTGCCTCATTCTGCGATGGAATTCAGCAGTGCTACGTTTTTCTGGTTGCAAAAAATTTATAACACTTCGTAACTCACATTTGGCAGGAGCATCGATCGTAGCGGCCATGTTCAATTGCCTGTACCTCGGGCAATCGTGCTCTATCCGTTTCGCTATTATGTAGAAAAATAAGTAAGACCTTGGAGTACTTCTAGTAATGAAATTATTATGTTATCTAAATTGACCTTTTTTACAGCCCATTGGAGGTTTAAAAAAACAGCCCTCGTTCTTCGTACTGCTCTTTCTCTTCTTCTCACTTCTCTTTCTGTCCCTCTCATTCGCACTCTTCTTTTTCTGCCTCTCCTTCGTACTCTTCTTTTTCTGCCTCTCCTTCGTACTCTTTTGCTTCTTCATCTTTCAGTTTTACACATCTTTATCTTCGGTGATCGACCCTCGTTTTTCATACCGTCTTTTGCATTCATTCTTTCTCTCTAAAGGCTTTTCCTTCAAATGTTTTTCCGTCTTTTTTTCTATTTTATCATTTGTTCTTCCATTTTGTCATGCTTCTTATTGCCCTTCTTACTCCTATTTCTTCCATCCATTCTATTTTTTTCCATCTACTCTTTTACTTTCTTAAATCTCTTCTCCTTTCCTAAATCTCTTTTCCTGTCATCAGTTGTATATGTTCATTCTATCGTCAATACTTTTAATGGTTTCATTATTTTTTCCGCTTTTAAATTCATATATATTTTCTTCCATTTTCTACTCTATTTCCAGTTATTTTCTTCTGTTCTAACATTTTCCTTCACCTCTTTCACTTCACTTCAGTCGCGCTGTTGCTTGTGGCAACACCTATCACTCATCGATTTTTCAACTCTGGGGAAATTTCAAGAGCTTCTATATTGTGCCTGATTAAATGAAAGAGCGTCTAACTTTAGAACGTCCGGGAAATTTTCAAGTGCGTCAAATCATAGTTCTGCATTGCTCGTGTTGCTGTCGAGAGCTGTAGGATGCCCTTAGGTTTAACCCTCGGTATGCTAGAGGGATGCCTCAATCTCAAATCATTACCTTCTTAGAATCTCATACTATTTATCTTTTTTAGCTAGAGACAAAGATATCCCGTTTCTCAAAGCCCTATTATCGAATTTGATTGCTAAAACTTTTTGATATTCATATCTATATGTAAACAACAAAGTTTTGATAAAATTTGTTAAATTAGGTTTGGGACTTGAGAGTTTACAATGCAACTAACAAGTAGCTGGAACGGTGGGAAGCACAAGTGCACTACATGAATTTGTCGAGGATGGCGATTGTTTTCATCAAAGTATTAATGTTAACCCTTTCGGTACTGACGGCATCTCTGGTAGCCGCAGTCATTTTTCGCCTATTAAGATGCAGAGCAACACGTGTGTCTGTGCAAACGCTGGTAGGGCAGTGTAAGCTACAGTTTGCTCAGGACAATGCAGTGACCGTAAAACATCACAAAGCATCTTTTTTTAAATTTGATGCTAAATATGTTGAAAAGGTTTTGATGTTTGCATCATGGTACCGAAAGGGTTAAAGCAAAAGGGAAATTTTAACTTTTTTCATAATCGCAATACGAAGAAACAAATGTCTTTTCAAGGAAGTATGCATTTGACTAATATGGAAGTTTCACTAGATATGAGCTCCCAAACAATTAGAGGTTCGACTGTGAAAAATTGCATGTGTGCCACTAAGGTTTTTCCACCCTTTACTCTTAGCAACGTCAGTATACGAGAGAACGATGTGTCTCTGAAGTTTTCCTCTGCAACTCTGATAAACATGCGAGACAATCAAAATCTTACTGTTGGGGCTTCAGCTGTTGTAAAGATTGTGCCCAGTTTTCCAATGACTGCAAACAATTTACCAAAGTTCTAGCTCTACTTCTGGTGCTCAGTTAACCCACACTGATAAGCATGCTCATTTGATGGCAGTTTACTTAAAAAAATTGCGACGATTCTGAATTTTAGTAAGAAACGAAGAAGTTTGTCATTTTTTCAGTGTGCCAGCGGAAGGGTGGGCCTTCCTTGTCTGCCTGATGAGCGATGAGCAATCTCGTCATCCTCTGCCGTTCGTATGTACTGCGGAAATCATATTCCTTCTCTCCATTTTACTCAGTTCTCGTACGAAAATACTTCTTAGCAAGTTATTTGAATGCGATGTACGATGTTTCTTGCTGTAGCTTGGAGCAAATTACACCTGTATTTTAGCGTGTTATCAAAAGCTCCACTCGCGTTTTCATTTCCCTAATTTATGTACTGCTTTTGTAATTGAGTGCCAGAAGGGGAACCTTGGTCCATATATTTTCCGTCCTCGCCCTAAAGCCCAGCCTTGTATAATGAAGGAACAAAGCGAGCTTCGTCTTGAGCACGCGATTCCACCCTATTTCCACCGTCAGTGAACAAATTCTTCGCCATGGCAAGCGAAGCCTGTTGTCAACGAAAGTGATATTGTTATACTCCTGAAAAATGAGGGTCAATTGTAATCTTTGGCTGATGCCATGTAACCAACGGTCCTTCCATAGATGGGAGGGGTTCGTAATAAAACAAGGTGTGGACCTGAGCTTGTGTATTAGCTAATGATTTGTTTGAACTTTAGAGAGCACTGACATCTGTTCACTATGAGTTGTATCGATATTTTCGGCGTCGCCTCGGTATCCAGAATTCCGTAGGCACCTACGAGGAAAATTGTTAATATTGAGTTCGTTTTTAGATTACTCTTTAGGTCATAGGGTGCCACTGTAGCTACTAAGCCTTCAACGAATTGACAGGACTTAATATGATAGATATTGGATTTTAAGTGGGTTTCGTATGCGCTAAAAATGTAAGTCTTCATCAGTAAATCAAAAGAAAATAAAGGATGTCGCATGCGCTGCTACTTGAGAACAAGTACTGCGTGTTGTGAATAGAAGTCCACTTTGAGTTTGATTTGCTTCAGGTTGTCAGTTTTTCTTTATTCCTTCCGCCTTTGTTGTATTGACAATAGCAGACTACCTGGAATATCTCTGTACCACATCTCTTTCTATTTTTCCTAGTCTTGACGTACTTGTCCTTCATTTTGAATTGTCGGTATTCATTTTGTGTGGATAATGGTGATTTTGGGAGGAAAATAATATACCCGTAAATAGCTTGGCCTGCTTTTTCTCGTGTCCATTACATATTGATCGTCTTGTGTGGTAAAAATGAACACTTTGTGTTAAACTTGCCTTGTCGTAGCAATGCTCACAAGACGTGTGCGGTTGGTCAGCGTAGTACATCGTACCTTGTCCACCGCAGCACAGAATTGAATTTCTAAGCAATGACTGGATCAAGAGACAGGTTAACATTTCTCGCAGGTGAGCACGCCTCTCGTCATGCGTTCTTAACGAGGCAAATTCTTGCCCGTGCTGCAACTGGCCTTCAGATTTTCTCTGTGCGATCGCGCGAGTTCATTAGAACGCTCGGTTGACATCAATGCTTGTTCTATCGCAATTCTTACGACGATCGTAATGTGTAGCAATGCTTCGTCGTTAGTTTTAACTCGTTTCCTGCGATTGCCCAACTGGTGCAAATCTCTACCTTGTACACAGTCACTAGAAGGCTCTGTAAAATTTACATCTTATCTAACATAAGGCGCCCACCAGTCGGCATCTTCGCAGGAATGTGTTACGGTTGGACGATTACTGTATTTTTTTTGGTTTCAACTTAAATTATCAAGTTCGTTTCATCCAACAACTATTTAAATTTTGTTTTCAATATATCTGTTCAATCAAAATGAAAACGATCGGGGCTATTTGGAAAGTGTTTTTACTTCTACAAAATTCATTGAGAACCACAGAAAAATGATTTTCACATTCAATGTTTTGTTCGTAGGAATAGTTCCAATGATTCTTATTGACAAAATCAAATACAACAGTAATTACGTAGAAAACGATTTCCCATGGATGCCAGTAGATAAGATTTTAACGAGTAATCCATTTATTACTGGGAAACTGATTGAGTCTACTCGGAAAAAGGTAATCTTTTAATATAAACGTTAGTTTTAATCGCCGAGAATTGCGGGACCAGAAATAAAGAGGAGAGGAATCTTCGATATGTTTGTCATTATTATATTTTAGTGCAACAATTTCAGAAATGTAGGCAACATAAGATCAAAGTAATTCTTGAAAATTTATTCCGAAACGTGATTAGGCAACCAATCCATAACATAAGAACACTCGGAGAACAACATGAGGAAAGTTCCTTCATCGTACAGCTTTTGCAGAAAATTGAGCTATAAAGATAAGAGTATTACATTTAAATGCTTGCGTTTTCTACTGATACAATTGCCACAGAGGTGATACTCTTCTTATTCTTTGACTGCAGTCGTTGACGTCTGTTCTGTTGTTCATCCGTACTTATATTTCACGACGATTTTCAGATCACCAAACTGCAGCTGGCTGTGAGCTACTGTATAGTCTTGACTGAGTGGGGTGTACGTGCATGATTGATGCCTTTACTTTAGACGGCATAGGATTTGAGTAGCGACCCAAGAATGGCCCAAACGACTTGTTTCTATTGCCTTATTCTATTTCTGTAGTTATAGAATTCTATTTTGTTCGTATCGCTTTAGTGTTGTCAGCTTTTTAAGCTCTAAACATTATTTTCGGTGGCGAGGGTACCATGTGCCATATCTGTGAGAACTGCAGATGTTATTTATGACTTATTTTGGCCAGTATTCGGATCGATCTACTGGTTAGTGTAATTTTTTCGATTGATTACTCCATTTCGTTGTAAAGGTAGCCGACGTATTATTCTGGCAACCTCCAGAGTCTCTTCTGTTCCTGACAAATTCTTTCATCGTTACATTCGGTGCGAGGTGATCTTTATAGATTGAAGAGCCTTTCTCTTTCAAGCAGATGCGTATCGGTTCTACAGATAGTGCAGCGAATGAGAATAAATAGAAGGCTTCCAGAAATTTCGAAGCGCCCAAAACTGAATAGGTATTGAAATTCGGCAGCGTTGTATTAATTGCGTCATTTGTACAACGCACGTTCGACTTGCGTTCAATACATATGTTGCAGTGAAAGCTTAGATGCATTGACATACAGAAGAAATTGAATGCTCAAGATACATACTAGTTTGATAAAACTTCCAAAGAAAGAGAATGCTATTTAACACATTTCCTGCGAAGTGACTCACCGGTGGATCACTTAGGTTAGGTTCTGTAATTTTTCAAAGCTTTCTAGAGACTATGTGTACAAAGTAAATATTTGCACCGGCTAGGCAATCGCAGGAAACGTCTTAAGTCACTGTCTTAGTAATACAAAGGGGAGTGGAAACTATTGAATCGTTATTCATTTCACTTAATCAGAATGTTAAAACGCCAATTTTAGTTCAGAATTGTTGGCATTTTAAAAACGGCTTTTACTGTTTTTGAACTACTATTTGATGTATATTAGCCCGTTTTGGGGTGCCGTATGCTCGCAGGACATGTGTTCCTCCTTGTTGTTGCGCTGTTACGCCACGCCGGAAACCTGCGGCACCAAGGTGTTCTGAATATTTGTGCTTTACATCATCCATGATGTTATTGTTCGCAAAGCAGGGGAATTCGGAATGTCAGTTTTACAGCCTTCACACGGGAAGTTACTATAATGTAATTAGTCTTGGAGCCGGATTTAAGTGCTGATGTTCTGGAGGGCTGCTGTGAGATTAAGTGATGACGTGGAACGAATTGTGTACAGTGGTGTGTGGCATCGTTTAGCCCCACAATCGAGAGTGAGTTATGAACTGTGTTTGGAAACAGGTATTCGCATTAGGCTAGCTGTCGTGGGCCATTCTCGCAACTGCTAAACTTTTGACGAGTTCATCAGGGATTTTACTGAAAAGACCGTGGAGTTGTGAATATAGTTCGAATTACAAACTGTTGTAATACTCATAGCCGTCTCAATGCCGCCTTATAAGTTCTTTGATATTTCCTTAACCTGCTGTTTGCGTTGCATGTATCTGCATCGTGCTCACTGCAGAATTGCAGTCATGAACAATTTTACAGTAAATACCATGCGGTGCGAATTTCTTCCAGCATGCGATGTCCTGGTATGATTTACTGGGACGTGTGAGACACGGGATCGTTTGCTTTCGTCACTACGATTACGGCCCGCACGCCACATTCTCTCCGTTGTGTGTAACGATGTCATCAGCGCCTGGCTAGGCGGATGTCTCGGAGATGACCAAATCCAAGTATCCCGTCTACTCAACAACGAGGGTCTCTCACTACGTAGTCTGTGTATTCACACAACATTAGTTCATGTTGAACTAGTACTTTTAAGAGCTGTTGACGTTGGTTAATGTTGAACTAGTATGTTTATATTGTTGAATGGATGTGTTAAGTTAATGCAAAGCTACGTAACTTACTCAGTTGATTTTATTGCTTTAGAACATATATCGCGTATGACAATGTTGAGAAACTATCCGGGAACCGCAGCGAAGTATGTACTCGATCACGAGGTTGCCGTTACCAAGAGTGTCACACTTTGGAGAAAAGTGAAAAGGAAAATGAAAGATGAAGTCCTTTCATCTTCAGCTTCACGGGTGCAGAGTGCTGCACAGCATGCAATCGACAAGAGGGATAGTGTGTAGGAAGTATAGTGTAGGAATAGTGCGGATAGTGTGTGTAGGAAGTATAAATATATATTGTTGACTGGGGTCAACATGTGATATCTTTTATGTGATATTATATTACTCTATGAAACTTTTTTGTCAGTTTCTTTCTTCAGAACTGCTTTGCTCGAATTATTTTTTTTGAATGCTGTTGAAGTGAGTCTAGGTTGAGTGTGTTGGTGAGTATTATTACCATGCAGCGTACCTTATGGTCTTGAGCTCCTCCGGTGACGTGTGATGGTCATAAGCTTGACGCATGGAGCTCATAATCTGTTTCTACTTGCATTCTTGAATATTTATTGTGTTTGGAAGAACTGTTCTCCATGCATGCTTCTGTGATCAACATCAGGAGTGTGTTATTGAATTTATGTTCCCGGTAGGAATACTTAATATTAATAGAAAGATTGGATGTGTTACTAACAGTATCTATTGGAATCATTGCTCGGTTCCAGAGATTATTAGCACTTTTAGCGGAAACCATTCACCGGTTTCTTTTGCTAGTCATGATGGTAAAACCATCGTCGCTTGAAAATTACATCATGATCGTGTGTAATTTCGGCATTAATTACATGCAGCGGTAGAGAGTACATAGTTTTCAAATTGATAATTGTGACAATTTCAGGCAAAGGAAAGTCATACTAAATTGTATCATTATTAGAATATTATCAGCTGATTTTGGTGTGTGCTGTCGGTGTCGGCCAAAAATAACGTATCTATTCTCCCCTGCATTAATTTTTTTGATTTCCTGGGCTATTTGCATCGTTCAAATATCTCTACGAAGATCAACTTGTACCGGGTATATAAATTCTGTTGTATGTTATACGCCGTTTTAGCTTGATTTCATACCTATTTTATTCGATATTGCTGTCACACGAAGATCGTATTACTGTGTGTGTTCATCAATCTTTCTGCAAGAGCCTGGAGTTTTACTTCAAGAACTCGGCATTCCACTTCGGCAGAGAATATCAACTTCTTCAGTAACGTTTTTCTCAAGTTCTGGTGCTGAAGTTGAGCTTGGGTAAATATTCTTCGAGAGAAGTCTATACGAAAACGAGCAGATGTTTCTGTAGCAGAGAGCGGAGTTTAGGGCTATGGAGTTGAACTTTGTGTTTGAGGGTACACAATCGTGAATTTGTGTGCACATGCTTAGACAGGAGGAGTCAAGTTTGACGAGCGCTTCGATAAGCGAGGCTGGTTTTATCTGAAAGTCTGAAAAGCTCTGGGGTTTGGCCTAAATACTTTCTAATCAATATAAAAAATGTTGGATACAGTTGTTGTAGTTGTTCCTCATTCTGTTGGTTATTGTTGGTTATTTTAAAGCACTAACTCTTGATACTTTTAATGGACTATATCCCTTGTAACTATTCCGTATTCAAGTCAAAATGAGGTAGTGAACATTAAGGGCAAATGTCTGAAGAAAGAAGGGGGTATAAATAGAGAACCTTGTTTAGTTTGTACAGCTCTCAACACTACCCGACCGCCTCTCTTTTGAACCTTCCGCGTGCATGATGAGAGTAGAGCGTCAACAGCATCGATGTAACCCAAGGAGATGGCGTGTGTGTGAGAGTGCGTACGTGTGTATGTGTGCGCGAAACTAATGGATGAGAAGGGAGATGGGTATGTGTGTGCAAAACTAATGGGTGAGAAGGGAGATGGGTATGTGTGTGCAAAACTAATGGGTGAGAAGGGGAGTGCGTGTGTGTGAGAACCTAATGGGTGAGGAGGGAGATGGCGTGTATGCGCGAAACTAATGGGGGAGAATGAATATAACGTGTGTGCGCTTAACTAATGGGTGAGAAGGGAGGGGATGTATGGGTGTGCACGAGACTACTGGGGGAGAAGGGAGAAGGTGTGCGGGTCAAAGTGTGCGTCCGCCGTACGCAAAGGTCAACACCCGCGTGTGTGTGTTGCGGCTGTCCCACCTGACCCACCGCCGCGTCTCCCTGCCCTGTACTGCTGCGTGCTGGTCTAGTTCTGCTTCCTAAATATTACCGTTACCTATTGGCCAAAAATTTGTCGCGATACCGACGCTAAAGTTCGTTTGCCGCGAAAGTGAGACATATCTGATACCTAAGTAATAAAATTGATCCCGCACCAAAGAGAAAAACTCCGATATTCAAGTCAAAAATGTATTTCATGCAGATGCGAAAAATGTATTCAATGCCGAAGTGAAAAATATAGAGCATACGATACAGCAGTAAAAATATAACCTAGTCTGACGTCACGAGTACGCCCTGTATTAACGCTAAATATGCATTGGACGCCTGGTTAACTATATATGTATATTGTGCAGGTGCCATCATTCTTCACTGAAATTTCACGGCTTTATTTTAGTATTAAAATAACAGAGACCTTACAAGCAAGATAAAAACATAAATGCTCTATTCAGTATTACCATTGATTTCGAAGATGAATTCTCGTTGAGCTTGAATATAATTGCAACGAAGTTTCGTCAATACTAGTAGTTTAACCTTGCATTTTATAGTGCTATAAAATTGTATTATGCTTTTGTTGAGTAGTTGAGAAACGAACGAGGTTATTGTGCTCGCAGGTGAGAGGGTTGCTCTCAAGCCTCATCTCTTACGATAAGAAACACAAGTCGTGTGAGTTGACTGGTCCAGGAGATTAGGTCTGCTTCAGGTAGACTGTGGGCGGCTCTCCGTGAATTATGCTTCAATTTTGACTTGTAACCTGAACTATTATCCAGCGTTGATTTGTGCTATCGATGTTGATTTTCAATGGTGTCTGCATCGGACATCTGATGCAGTTATTATTGGTTATTTCTATGGTGTTGGTATTAACTGGTCTGAAGGCATAAGTAGTAACTGCTGTTAGCTGACGCTAGTCTAAGATATCATCTGGTGCCTACCAAGGCTAAGAAATACTAGAGGTAGAATATCAGAAGGTTGCAGTGGTGTTTACTGAACAGTGAACGCACTGAATGTTAAAAAGATTTTCGGCTAACATTCTCCCAACGCTAATTTTTTTATTATTTGAGAAATAGATTGTTTCTTGTAGGCCGTGTTACACTCAGCAGACGAGGAAACAGTGTCGCACACACGAGTGTAACCTGGTGGTCAAAGAAAGAAAGATTATTCAAATACAAAGCGTTTTTCCAGCTGCAATGAATTACACAGGCTGGAAGTGCACGCAGAATGGTGTATGTATTTTTGATACTGAACACTTTGTTACCTAATTTTTTGAGAAAGACAGTTCTCCCATTGCTTTTCAGTTACATGTACCAGCACCGGGGGCACTCGACCTTTTTGTCTCACGGTACATCGGGAAATAAGTTTTGATCAATAGGATACATATTTCTCAGCGTGAATATTGGTTGTATTTTTAGCACTGTCCTGCCGCTTCCGACACCAGCGTCAGTATCAGTCTCTGAGCAGTTTAAAATGCCACCAGTTAGTCATCTTGCATGGTATTGACATAAGATTTAGGTTCTGCCTTTTCAGCAGCATCGTTATGTGAAAAATTTTCCAAGCCGAAATTCGATTGTTCAAATGACATCATCTATTTATCGTACATGGTATCGATATTGTAGTAATATTGGTTGGTACCAGTTTCGACAGCATCTGTATGTGAGCAATATTTGGGTGCTGCGTTAGCCGATAGCGGCATTGGAAGTCTGTAGCAGCGAGCGCTATCGGCACAGAAGTGCTTGCTCCTGGACTCGATATTCATCGCTACGATTTTTTGTCGAAGTTGCCATTATAGACGAGCGTGCATGTGCGGTCCGCCCATCTTTTTAAATCGTTGCCTGGGCGTATGAGCACGTGCCTCTGTGCCTTATTTTTTAGCTACCGCCTTCACAACCTCGATACACGTTAGTTCGTGTTGTGTTGGCGTACGCGAGACACTAGAACGCTGAACGGCTGTGTCGTGTATGTATTTTCACACGTGTTTGCTATTTGTTAGCTATGTACTCAAGTAAAGGAGGTAAATTATCCCAGTCTGGAATTTAGTTGCGTCGCGGTTCCAGTTTAAGTGAAACGAGGCAATTGTTGCTGGCGCTGCAAAATGTTTGTTTTCGATTATTAGGCTTACGTGAAAGATGAAGCCGGGCATGAAAATTGGAGCATCTTTCTTTTAAAGAACTTCGTGAAAGGCTACCTGATTTTGGCTAAAAATATCGATGTACTCGTCAATGTAATGTATAACCCCTCCTGTTTCGTAAACAGTCTAGTCATTTCTGTCATAAATCGCCCTATCTTATTTTAACTATTTTATTTACAACTGTCACTAAATATTATATATGATGTAAATATTGGACTCTTTTAATTCTGCAAAAAATCTTATGTACTGTGCATTTCGTTACAGGATCTCGGAATTCTTTTTACAATCTACCTTAAAATAACTTACAAAATTAGAAAAACTTTGGATTATCATCCCTACTAATAATGACCGGTGGTTTAAATTGAAGAAAATAAAATGCTGATAGTTAATATGTTAATTACTGACTGACATTGTTAGACTCGTAACGTAGTTACATGCGGTGAGCACTGTACCTGCCAAAACCATCTGAACGTTATTAAAGACGTATTTCTCCCTACTTTATTAGTGAATTCCACACAATCAGTTTGTTGATATTAATTCCTTACCATTATTTTGCTATCACAAAAAGCAAAGTTAATGTATGTATATTATGTAATTTTCGGCAGGCAAAATTACGAAGAGAGTTGTGTGGGTGGCGAATGTTGGAGAGTACGTCAGTTAATAATGTTGTTCTTTCGTTTGTTCCATGTTCTTCTACGGCCTACCGCACTCGTCTGCACATCCTTTTGCTGGGTCTCCTCCTTGCTTTTTCTACCTTCGATTATTCCACCGTTCTTACTTCCCTTTGATGCATTTACATCTCGTCTACTGTGCGCGAACATTATAATTTCTCGTCCGTTTCTTGACATGTGTTTGCATTTTCATTTATAACTGAATTTCATTTGGAATATATCTGTGATTTATTTGAATTTGAATATTTTCTTTCATTTTCACTTTTTCTCACTGTTCCATCATCTATCCTTTGTAATCATTTTATTTTCTCCTACCTTTGTGAACTCTCTCCGTGGCACTTTTGCCTTCTGCATGCATTCGTGCGACGTTCTAAATTTCGATGCATATTTTAATGATTAATTTTATGCTATTATTTTCTGTCCCTCTCTACTTTCCTTTGGCCATTCGTGTTTTTCGTTTCCTATTCTTCTGTCTCCAAATTTTGTTTACTTTCCTCTGACACTCGGCTATTATCATTGTGGCTCTGTTCATGTATTTCGTTCATATTATCTTCCATTTTTTATACACGAGTTAATTATTTTTTTATTTATTCTCCCGCCCATTTCTCTTGCTTGCATTTTCTCCCATGATCACTCATTCGCATATTTATTTCATGCTAATTTTTAATTTCTAAAATTATTTTTTTTAACTTCTTACCAACTACGCAATTTGTCATAATTCTTTCCTTTCTTAATCGCCATCGACTTCACGACAACGTGTCTTATTTTCTTCCATTGTATCTCCTCTTGGCCCACTCTATCACGACCCAATTACACCCTCCAGTCCCCAGTCCACCCCTAAACCTGACGGTGACCAAGATTCAAGACCGCTCCGTGGAGCTGTCGTGGCTGCGCCCCCACCACCCAAACGGGGAGATCCGCGGCTACCGCATCTTCTACATGCGCGGCAACTTCACCAGCGTCCGCACCGCGCATGTCAACGGTGATGAGCCTTCCAAGACGTTCCTGCTCACTGAGATGGGTGAGTATACCTACTTTAGCTTATTCGTAGCGACCACTGTATTTTTTTACTGTATTTTACTACGCGAATGAGGATTTGCTTTGTTGTGAATTGTTGCCCTATGGGAGTTTATGATTGAGTGATTTTAAATTAGTCTGTTAGTTTCGGTGAGTAATGACATCTGTGCATAGTCATGCTTGTTATCATGGTCTGGTTGTTGCGAAATAGTGTGTGCCGAGTACTGCTCTCAGAGATCTCATTGCGCACTGAATTTATCACATTCTGCTTCAGATCCTTGTTCCGGAAATTATTTCAATTGTTACCATCAATACTCTGAATTTAAGATCGAAAAAACTTCAATATACAAATATATATACATATATATACACCTGTATATATATATATATATATATATATATATATATATATATATATATATATATGTACATGTATATATATTATGTTAACTACACTAGTTTGGTGTACGTTTTCCAGGGCTGGATCCAATAATAATATAATTTAGGATTCACTCACCGTAAAGAAGCATACGATTGAACTTTTAACGTATTGTCGGCTACGCCCTGTACATGTATCATATTTATGATCCAAATTTTGTTGCTTGCGTAATGTTTGGAGCGACACATTTTCTTGCATCTTTATTTTATGGATATGGCGCAAACACGTTGCAATAGTTTAGTGAAGACTATTAGTTTGTTGCTTCATATAATGCGAATTATTTCATGCTGTTGCTAAGTTTACAAATTAACCTGGTAATTTACATTTTAATTAATTTGTTTTCAAAGGGGCTACATTTTATCCATGCTTCGAAAAATTGTGCAAAGCAATGGTTCGAAGTCGTGTTTTATCAGCGTTGTTCATCAGACACGCAAGAACCGATGTGGGTCTAATTTACGTATTCGATCATTGACGTGCGATCTTTGGATCGCATCTGATCTAACTTCCTTTCACCAGAGATTGGCTGTGTAGGATTGATCGGACAGTTCAATGTGGTTATGTTATTGGCCAATATCATGGGGCTGGGTGAGGCCATTTGCACAAAACAGGAGGTTGACATCTTGATGCCCTTTTTGTGTGTGCAGAACGATGAACTCTGTTACTTTCACCCACAGAACCTTTACATGATTTACTCGCTTAGTCATAGTAGGTCGTAACTTATGCACCAAGATTTTTTAAACCAAACGGAGAAGTTAGCCTAGTTTATATTCAGTTACTTCTATTGAGGGAACGTATTTATGTAAAGTTAAAAGCCGTGTAAATTTGACTAGAACGACTTGCCATGTCAGTGTGCAGGTATAAATAATGGTTTTTAAATTTGTATATTTACTTCTAATTAAAAACTCTTAGAAGTTAAAATTCAGTAACTATATCTGATGAATATTAATGTTGTTAATTGATCCAGTTCGATTTTGTTTTCGATTGAGCGATGATTTCCTTCGGTTTATAATACGAACTTTCACAGAAATAAATATGGGGCATGGTTATGTTAGACTTGAGATTTGACTTATTTCGTCAGTCAAACAATTCAGCTTTACCAATGTAACAAGAAGAATTGTTAGCACTTGCAGATGCCCTTGTTTATTAACTAGGCAAGCTCTGGTTTCATTGGAGTAAAAACATTGTGAGTGGAACTCAATGCGTCAAGAACAAACGTAAGAATATGAGATTAAAAGAACAACAGTGGATGTACTCCACAGCATGTATTTATGTATGTAGTAAGGTACACTTAGATTATAGTGTAGCCTGTCACTGATATTGTTATACTGGATGTATTTGTTACCAACTTTTAGGTACAAAAACGTAATTGAAATTCTCGTATCCAATTCTTAATAATTCATATAACTGATGATTGTAATAGGTTGTCATACATGGGTGGAAGGCATGTGCAGCAATGCATGAGGATTGCGTGCAAACTCGCCACTGAAGTACGGCGCCATCTGTGTGTCCTGTGAGTTTTTGTTGGTTTGTCTGATATGCCCTTCTCTCCGTGGGAGAGCTGTGCTTTTGGATAACTTGGATTCGAATTATAAATTAATGATGCGTGATAATATGATGATTTGAATTCCTGCTATGAGATGCAGATTACAAGCTTCGTGGTTATATAGCTACTATATTTTCCTGAAATATGGTGCGTTCGTAATATCTACTTGAAAGTGCAAGTTTCTTCATGATTCTGATTAGAACTTCTTTCCGTTGGTAATCTTCAGCTGAGGTTGATTGAAAGTGTCTGTAATACATAGGCCAGTAAAAATCTACCTCTCGACCTGCTTGAAGTTCAGTACTCGTATGCTCATATAACTGACAACGGTATGGACACTCATATTCTAGACCAACTGGAAGTTACTGGAGTTAGCGCAACAATCGAGACTTTTGAAGCATTCCAATGGAGATTACCAGGCTCTCCAGTGTAACGAAAACCAAAATTCTTGTTCATTGCGAGGTGTGGAAGACCGTCAGCAACAATTAGGATGTGTTGCTTACACTCAACGTTCCTGAAAATTTGAGGCTGACGCGGAGGCTTTCATGTGATACTGGAGACGCACATTCTGCTACGCATCAAGCCAAGGGAAAGCTTTCAGCTCGGTAGTAGACTCTGCATCAGCTCTCCCGTTCAGCTAATCCAATTGTTGCTGTCAGAATTTTTTCGACAAAACTAACTTCTCCTCTTTCTCATGTAGTTTATAGCCTGTTGGTTATGAAGTTCTAACACTAAGGGTAATGGCTGGAGAGTGGTGGTTAATGAGGGAGAGTGGTGGAAAATGGCTTGCTAGGGGTTGCAAAATCTGTTTCAGGGCGTGCTTGCGGTGAAGAGTGACAGCGTAGAATGTTTATGGAGCTAGTTGCCTCAAATAACATATTGTCGGTGACAAAGTATTTTCATGACACTCATGTATTATTCATACTTTATTAAGTTTATAGATTACCTACTACAGGGATACCTGTAATTAACATCATGACCCACAATGAGTTTCATGACTACAACGTTACAATGAATTTTTTATTGATTGAACTTTCCGTAGGGTTCATGAAAATCATAAACAGCTACTGGGAGGTAAAATAATTGTTGAAAGCTGTCTTCGCCCTGTTAAAAACTTCGTCAATAAATTCTTTCTTTTTCTATTCTTAGAGTCTTGCATGGAAATGACTGACATTCTTGTGAAACTATGCCTTTGTCTAGGAATTAGAAATATTGTTTGGTGCGATATAATAAGAGCCTTTTTTGGTAGTCGAAAACTTGGAAGCTCATGGCAAAAGTGATGCTGAAAAATCAGTACCTTTGATGGCAATCCAAGCCCCGCAGAGTGCCGCCAGAGTTCAAGATTGAGTTGGTGTTCAGCCGAGTTTTTGCAACGGAGAAGCCAAAACTTAAAACCTACTGACTCGGGTCGGGAACAGTTGGTTTATGTACAGTTGAGAAAACGTTTCTGTATTAATATTCCAGAAAATACTCGGAAAATTAATTCCTTATTTTTATTTTTGTACTATTTTATAGTATAATGTTTAAAGTATAATGTACGAGTTAAATTTTTAGATTTTTTCCACTCTGCACCAACAGTTTCCACCCACAGAAAGTAGGTATCTTCTCCTCAGCGGGTTCCGTTACAGAATGCAAATTTCCTCGATCCAGATTCCTATGGGACATCCATATAAAACATCCGTTGTCGACCCAGGCAGACATGCACAAGTCGTGTGGATGGTTCCCACCAAGGTCGACATTGACTATGATGAATCCTATGATCGTCCTCGATGAAGAATCCTACTTCCTCTACGATGGCCACGTTGGCTACAAGAACTGGGCTTCCATTGCAACGAGAACTAGCAGAGTCGTCTGTCCTCTTTGCCATTTAGATATTAAACGCCGTTCATCACCATTTTCAAGCAAGGTATTTCAATGCTGGTCTTCTTGATGATGACCTGATTTGGACATTAATTAGAGTAGTGCACATGGAGTCACAAGAGCGATAGAACAGTTTTGGCTAGACCTCGAGCAGTGCGAGTACCTTGGTGAGAGAAGGGACAGTGGTTCCTGCCGCATGGAGCTACTACTCTCTCAACGTCACCTAAGAAGTTTGGAGAGCGTCGCATGAGCCACCTAGTTAACTCTTTTACTACCTTACTGTAACTTTCGGCACCGCTACCAACCGTCGTCTTCACAGCAAGCAAAGTTAACATTGCGTGCTGTGGCCACTACGGTAGCGAGTGGTGTCATTAGTTGACAGATGGTTCAAACAAGGGGATAACTCATTCGCTTCACCTGAATCCACCAAAAAAATTTTCGTATTCGGGTTCTTCAAGGCGCAGAACTATGCAGGTCATCCTTTCCCCGTCGCTTCGTTGAAACCTCTCGTTGTGAGGAATTTCTGACAATCATGCAGCAGTAATGTTTACGCGTGATTAATAACTTTGCGAGTCGCGCTCAAGATTGCCGTCATGGTTGACATCTAAAATGTATTCTCTTCGGGTACCTTGTTTCTCTTTCATGTTTGTGGCTAGAGGTTGCAGATCTTGTATTTTTTATCAATACCTTTAAGTAAAGGTAGTGCACGTGTTGCAATCATTTATGACTCTGAATTTGCACCCTATTGTTCCGTTGCAGCAATTGATATATTCTGTAGATAATATTAATGACGGTACTTTGTACTACAACCACGCTGATGAAATATATCCTTCGCATCATCGGCAGGGAATGTAACTTTTTATGTACATGATGAGTACGTTGTTAGCTGTGTGTTCTAATTTTAAGTCGAAGCTCAAAATGGAATTCAAGTGTATTTCTTGTTTGAATATACTTGTTCTTTGAACTAAACGGTTTTCCAATATTATATCTGACTATAGTCCTTACTATAATATTCATAACTTTTGGACTCGTCAAAAATGTTTGTATTGATTTAATATTTGACGATTATTAATAAATGGTTCTATTGCTTATGTTTAAATACTGACGCTCTTGATGTCCGACAACTCTTTTTTTCGACGTTAGACATTAACAACTTTTCAATAACAATATTGAAATGATAAATAAATGTATAACTTTGTGATGAACCAAACCAAAATCGTAATCGATGCTGATACTCTACTATAGAATTTAACAAAATATGAAACTCAAAACTTGACTGCGTGAGTGACTGATGAGAGAGGAACGGCCGGAAGTCTAAATTTCTGCTATTGATAATAAATACATTTCAAAATTTTAGCTCAATCATATCTATAACATTGACTTGTACTCATCTGCAGCTATTTTTAGGTTATTTCTACTGCTGATGCTTAGATACAGCCTTATTAACACGTGTTTTGTTCAAACGTAATAAAATTTATCATTCTTCATTATGATCACAGTATGTGCAGTCATTGCTCCCCATAACGGAAGTTACAAGACCCATCAACTTCTAACTCGCTTGTAAAGTGCAAGAACGTTCGTCTCGAGCGTTTGTTTTCATTAATTAGGTATTTTATTATTCCCTTTGTTGTCCTGTAAAGTAAGAACATCGTCTCATTAGCAGGCCTTATGGAGTTCCTTTAACTGCCTCACGGCATGCAGCGTTCGTAGAGCATTTTTTTCTCTCTTACACTCATAAACCTGGTGAACTGATGAATACACACGTACGGTTTCTACGACATGGCGTGAAGTTCTCAAAAAAAATTGTACGACAATCGCTAATGTATTCTTCTGCGTGTTTTTGTAAAAAGTTAGTACAAAATTTATCATCCAATGATAAATGAACACATTTCTTTAGGCGGTGATGCAACCGACTTCTTTGTTGTTCTTCTTATCAGACTCGAATTTGTTACTTCTTCTCAAGTCATTATCTACATCCGTAATCGACAGTATTTCTCTCTCTCTACCTGTGTGTGTCCATCCCATTACTTCCTATCTATTACTAAAGAAAAATTATTGAACTGAAATCAGAATGGGTATGCATGTATTATAAGCATTGTTTTGTTGATACCAAAGGCGCCGGAACATCGTTAAATACTAATTTTTTTCCGTTATTAGCCTTCTCCTCTTACACGGCCATGTCATCGGTAGATAAGATACAGAATGGAACTTCTGTATATATTAATGAAAAGTATTCGTTTACAGCACAATAATTCGTCGTAAATCTTTAATAGATTTATCTTTATAAAAATTTCAAATCCGTCGAATCTGAACCGTGGAATTTCTACGGGAACTGTTCAGTAATTTTTGAATGATGAATTTACGTGTAGCGTTAGTAAATTCATATATCAGACCAGCATGAACTAAGAACATCCGAGCACATGATGCGCTAGTCTTTATGTTTTGTTTCACTCGTCTGAGTTCCTTGGGGGTAGTTAAGACGGGCTGCATCGTGACCAGTTTATATTGCAGTACAAGTGTATTAGTCTTGCAGTTATTTCCTTATGGTATAACTTTCATTCTGTTCAGAAGTTTATTAATTAGACAAGCTGAGCAAGAATTTTAATTTTATAGTTATATGTTAGTATAAAGATCAATCATTACACTTTATTGGCGCTACAGGACAGCTTTTAACCGTTTGTTGCTCGTACAAGTTTTTGCACTGGCTTTGAAAAACGAAAATGTAATAGTCTTGACTAGTCACTAGGGTCTTCATTTCCTTGTAAACTAAAACGAACCGCTTGCGTTCTGTTATGCTCTGATTGTTGAAAATGATGGCTATCTTTGAATATTCGTTGTCAGTACACAAAATTGCTTTACTGCTCTCTGCAAAGTTAATGAAAAAATATTTTATGTAATGAATAGTAATAACTCTATGTACGGAAGCAAACACAGTTGTGACAACGACGGTTATGACAAAGTGGACGCTTTGATGCGGACACCCATCAAAGTATTCATTTTAATTTTTATATATTTGTGTCGCGGTGCTGCGACTGCCACGTGTTGCAAGCTCTTGTATCCTTAACGTAGGGCGTGTTCTGAGCAACTGTTTGTGCTTTCCTTACATGTTAATTGAGCTGCATCCTGAAATCTAGTGTTACGAGCGTAAAAGTGAAACTCCGCATATGCTCAGTTCCTCCTCTACTGTCGCTCTTACTTTTGTCCTCCATAGTTACTGTGATGGTTCTACGCTCCTACTTTTGTCCTCCATAGTTACTGTGATGGTTCTACGCTCCTACTTTTGTCCTCCATAGTTACTGTGATGGTTCTACGCTCCTACTTTTGTCCTCCATAGTTACCGTGATGGTTCTTACTTTTGACCTCCATAGAGACTGTGATGGTTCTCCGCTCTTTCTTGGTTTCGCCTCTTTTTATCGGATGCCATCATCTGCACTTCGTTGGCGCTTAATTCTCGAGAGGAAGCAATGCTTCACGATGGGTCTCTTGATAAATTAACACGAGGCCACAAGTGTTCTGTGGCTCTTCATTTCTAGATCTGGGTTTGCTTTATTGCATTTGCCTACAACGCTCTATTTTGTTGCTATTGTTCGAACGAGTTGTTTTGTTTAACTTGGCTCATGTACAATACGATTGATAAGGCGCAAGTTAATGATTTTGTTGCCCTCCAGTGTCTTCTATTGACTTGGTGAGTTCTCTCTATATCGTGGCCACAAATTTCCTTGTATGCTTCTTCATTCTTATTTCTTATTTTTTGGTTTTTATGTTTATTTGTCTGGAGTTACTTAACGATTTGCATGAATTATACCAGTAATTAATGAACTTGAAAAAATAGTGCATTAATTCTTACACTCGTACGCCTCTCAGGAGTAGGGTAGTTTTAGGAAGCATGATTACCATAGATAACATGGATGGATGGATAACATTAGTCGTTCCATAACCAATAAATCTCGAATACATTTAATTTAATTCTTTGATTAGAATTTGGAAAGTCATTTTTTTGGAACTACCAAGGATTAGGTAGTGTGAGCACCTTGGTTAGCAGTGACACAAATAGCCTCTAAGCAGCAACATGCGTTCCTGAACGACTCTGTAAGCCTCAGCTTGAAACAAATGTGACGAGGAACATACGGTAAACAAACCTTGTGCGTTTTCTTACGGAGCTTGGAGTGAGATCTGTGAGACACTGTGGGGTTCTTGGGACGACGCTCCTAGTTAACGCCGTGAAGTGTGATGTGTGTCCCAACTAGAGCTGCGATACCTACTTCGCTGTAGCGTTCATGTATCAGAGTGATATTTATGGATGTTTTCAAACTACTCCAGGGATGTGCAGCAAGGAAAATAAAATTCAAAAATTCAGATGGACTTCCGCTCATTCTACATTTCGAATTCAACCGCACTCATCGAACCGCTTACTTTTTTGTTGAGCCCTGAACAATGACATTATCTTGTAATAACGTATTTTATTACACCTTAAAAACATTACATTTGCATGAGGTAGTTACATTCTGACTGTTAGCGCTTACAGCTGAGTGGTATGACTTTTTTTAATTTACCCTTTTAATAATCATGTGCAAACATGCTCCTGCCAGGCTACTTTAATGCGATTTATTTTGACTCATGCAATGAAATCGTGTCATATCGCTGAACGTGATCTTGTATGCGGAGGCTACACTGCAACAGAATGGCGCAGTGTGAGGTTGCTAGAGTAACTGCGTGCTGCTCGTTACCTGCTTTTCTCCATCATTGTCGCTGTATGTGGCTTGCAACCGCATTTTATGTGCACAATTTTGTGGTGTCCGTCTTACTGTAAAAGTGAGCGGTGGTACAATTTGTGCATTTCGCCTCGAGTTCGACGCAATTGCGTTTGAGTGTTCGTTTGTGAGAAACCCGCTCATATTGAATCCAATCGCTGTACATAAATAGATTGTTTTATGATATTAGTGGTTTGTTTTATTATATTAACGAAGGATTTAATGATTTAATCGATTGTTTTACGGTGTAAACGAATAATTTAATGATTTTAATGGATCATTTTATGGTATTAATAAATTATTTGATGCCCCAAAGTATTTTGTTAGGAATGAATCGTTTAAAGGCATTAATGCATTGTTTGATGTAGTGCAAGGGAAGAAAGAAGGAACTTCGTCATGAAAGTTTAAGCTTTAGCGCTACAACGTGCAAGCGTGTGCTGATCTCTCACTTCCTTTGGCCGAATTTAACTCACTTTTCCCTCACGAGGTCGAGTGATTGTAAAGTGGGAGACGTCACTCGACCACTGGGCCTCCTCCTAAGGCACGTTGCGTTACTGAGACCTCGGTGAAATTTGCTGTCAGCTTACAGTGAGAAGCAAATTCTATTCAAGCGTTTCGATTTTTTCCCGCCTTTCTTCCACTGTGCTCGTCTCACAGATTTCTTGGTACGTTTCATCGCCATTTATTGTTCACTGAAAGGATTGTTTTAACGGAAATAAAGACAAGTCGATGTGACTTGCGATTTATAGGTATTTAATAGAAACCTTTCGTTCATAAAGTCATCTAACCTTTCTATTAGTCAAGTAATTAGATTTCACAAAGTATATAAGTAGTGTGGCCGTACTTATCATCGGTATAATCCACTAGTAAAGCTAGCACAATTTACGAGAGGCCTAAACAAACGCGTGCTTGCTGTGTGTGGCAGCTGATGCGAGGTGAGGAAAGCCACGTGCTCGTTGTAGCCCGTGCTCACACTTTGCGTACACCAAGTGCAGATACTATCATGGTTACGTCGTGCTCGTTCACATAAATTTTATCTTCGTGTTTTCTCGTCTGTAAAATCCGTAAAAATGATTGACGTGGGTAAATTGTTAATGAAGAGATGAAATCCTGCGTCACTGTCTACTCCTACAAAGATAATAGTTTGTAAACATTATAGGAATCAGAATATTAGTGGCTCGATTGTAAGAAATAATATTTCCAGTTCAGCCATCAGTGATCTAGATGGTCAGTGTGGTTTACCAGTTCAAATGTAACAGAAGAGAATGCAAGTCTCTCAAGAACAGTTACACTGGCATGACTAGGATAATCCTCAAGCAGTGATTAAATGCTCGTAAACATCAAAGGTACATTTTAATAATTTTCGTGTTCATCATAGTTCTGAACCCTAGGATGATGACCTTTATTCGAATGAACAATTTTATGTAATACCATTACAAAGACCATGTCCAAATAAGGGAAAGCATACACGTCTACACGATCAAACCTGCCTTTTATACGAAATACTAATAGTTATTTTGCTTGCAAACTATTTAAGCTTTTCTTTTTATTATTGATTAAAAAGATACCATGTTTATATCTGGCTTCATGAACATGTTTGTGTAGTGCTATTCTAACCATTCAAGTCATTTTAGGTGTGCGTGTATGAATGTTTTAAATGGGTGTCTTACGTAGTTTGTGTTATTTTTACACGTTTGTCAATGTGGCTGTATTTTTACTGTGTATTTTTCAGCCAAAGCATGATGTTCGTAACGCCGAAACGGAGCATAATACAGTTGAATTTTTCTAGTAAAATGATTATTAGAAAAATCCAATTTTATGGCACTTCGTTTTGACGTAAATTAAGCCCTTGATGAACTTGATTACTTATTTGCGCGTCTGTAAGGTCTGCATAGTATAATTGATGTACGTGAATTGTTATGAAAGTCATAGAATCATGCGGTGCTTGAAGCTCGGGTACGTGCCATTTTGATTCGAGATTTTATTGGTAGCGGATGTGCATGACGAAAATTACCTGTTCAACTGCTTCTTTTACTTCAATTAGTGTGTTGAACTTTCTCCAGCTCACTTTTTGGAAGTGTATATTTGCTTACGTACTGGTGATGACTGTTCTATTTTTGTGTACGAGTTGTCTGATAGAAATGCTCTTCCAATACATACAATCCAATACTCTTTTAAAGTAGGTCTACATGCTTCATACGAGTACGTAAATGCTCATATTTTACGACTCTTGAGCACAAAAGTTGCGCTTAATGACGCGCGTGTGCGTCACTGATGTGCACTCATTCGCTAAAGCAGGCGCACATCCTACGCAGGGAACATAGCGTGATACGCATGCACTTCTGCATGTGTTGTTGAGCAGGGCTCTAAAACTTTCACTCACGTTTTCGAAATGAGCGTCATAACCACGCTGGCTGCTCTGAAATGTGTTCATCCACCAGAGTCCTTTGCTCCAGAGGACACGCGATGGTAGAACACAGCCTTTTCTGGTCCCAGTGGTTGAGTGGTGAGCTGCTTGTTCTTGTAATACACGAGTCCCTGGATCAAATCCCCACGTTGTTGTACCCTATTTTGTCCCGCTTGCGACCCTATGGATCAGGCAAAGTATTTCGTCGTCATCACGCTCTTCTATCGTCCTTCCGAGTCTCTACCTCAAGTCTCAGTACGGAAGGATGGGAACAGTTGCTTGGAGCATCATCACTCGTATATAGATGTTAGCTTTAAAAATTGAGAACTCGATGAGAAAACTTGCAGTGTATATTGAATCGTAAATGAAGCTTGTTTGTATTTACTCTTTCAGTTGCGGCATGGTCATTATTATTGCAGTTTACGCTGGTTTCCGTGAAATTCCCTCTTTCAGCGCAAGTGAAAGTTGCTTCTTCATTCCTTGCTCCCTACGTTAGCTACGTGCGTGTGTTGCTGTGCTCTGCTTCTTCCGCGTTTTTGGTCAGAATTATTACTGGTGAATGTCGAGTTCGTGAATGAGCGTTGAAGATTTAACGAGGATTTTTCAAGTCTCTCTCAGTTATAACGTAGTGTACTTGGGCCAGCACGTGTAATACACTTCGGTTTCCTGATCTCAAATGAGTAGCGTTGCACAAGATGCCGTGATTTTGTTTCACGTTAAATCAGAAGGCGAAGCATTGATCACATATTCCTATTTTTAGAGTTGTTATGGGCTTAAACTCCCCGTATAAAATACTATCTAAATTTTTCTCACAGCCCGTTCTCTGAAAAAATTTATCTTGAATTACTCAGTCTCTTGAAATTCGTGCATGAATGTGTGTGCTGGTTATCAGTCGTCGCTCGCTGTCAGGTTCTAATAGTTTTCATTCGGTAAACGTTATCAGTACCTGAGTACTCTGAAAGAGACTCCAGATATGAGCGTGAAGGCATAAGAATCAGACTTTGAGTGTAAACCAAAGGCAAATCGAGCATTTAAGCTCAATATCTAGACCTAACAACCAATAATTTCAACTAGTAGACACGAAAGAAAGTACAGGGTGGCGCATTGAGTCACGTACCCTTTTAAAATACTGACAACAAAAAAGATATATTGGATTAAAATGTTTGGATAGAGAAAATTATACAGGTTATATTAAAGTTTAATTCATATTTTAAGTACAACATCTGTTGTATAACGGAAGATAGGTGCTTTCTTGTACTGGTGCTGTTCATTTCTCCACTCATCATCTGTAGTTATGCTATTGATTTCTTGAACGATGATTTGTTTAATTCTTCAAATGTATCATGCTCGTGATGTAAAGCTTTTCCTACAATTCTCCTCTGAGAAAAATATCTGGAGGATTGATGTATGAAACGATTGCTTTCTGTAGGCTTCGTCTCTCATAATATGCCTTTGCTTCTGTTCAACTTTTGTGAGGACTTGAAGTGCAAAAAATAATATGTAATTTTTTGACCCGTTCCAATAGGTATAATAAACTGGAAGAACAGCTCCTCAATTTCGTGTTCTTTTGCGTAGCACACCATTTTTGAAATTAAATTTTACGAGTCATAAGAGCTGTATGTAATAACACTTAACAAGTGTAGGCAAAGTAGATACACTGCTTCAATGAATTAGAGTTTTTTTCTTATGTTTAAAATCAGCCAAAATTCTTCGTCTTTTAGTTTTCTTGTCATTGATTTTTTAAGAGGGTAGGTTGTTTTTACGCCATTCTGTAGACGTGACATACAGGCGCGACTGCGAGTACATCTGACAAATGGACACATCAAGTAGACCTGGCATGTGGATGCATCAAGTAGACGTGGCATGTGGACGCATCAAGTAGACCTGGCATGTGGACGCATCAAGTAGACGTGGCATGTGGATGCATCAAGTAGACCTGGCATGTGGATGCATCAAGTAGACCTGGCATGTGGACGCATCAAGTAGACCTGGCATGTGGACGCATCAAGTAGACCTGGCATGTGGATGCATCAAGTAGACCTGGCATGTGGACGCATCAAGTAGACCTGGCATGTGGACACATCAAGTAGACCTGGCCCGTGGACACAGCAATAAGAACCTCCATCACGTGAAGCTACACGGAGACACTCAGGGTGTGGTTTCTCATCTGGAGGAGCGAGTGGGGCGCACCATGTCAATGCGCCCAGGCTGCACTGCAGCAAGAAGCAGAGCTCGCCTGTCCTCAGTAGTTACCAGAGGCTCATTAAGTTCGTGCGGGTTATGAATTCGGGCGATTCTTAAACTGCACGAACATACTGCAGCTAAAGGCATCGCCCGCCTGTGCTGTCTCGCTTTCTCTCTCGCATTCTCTTTGTCCCCGTGTGTATCACGGGCACGCGAAAGTTTAGGCATGTTTCTAAAAACTGCACTAAGTTTTTCGTGTGCCTGTTAATTGTTAAGTAACGAGGGCTTTGTGGCTGACTTCGCTGCGTGCGAGCGCTCGTGTCGAAACTTGCCCATTTTTTTGTATTCAATTGTTTTAGGCTTGCAATAACCGCGTAAACATTTGATAACTTCTTTTCATAAATGACTTCAGTGTAGAAATTTACCTGTTTCATTGTTTACTATACTTAAACTGTTGTGTTAAACTTCCTTTAGCTCACTTTTTGAAAGTACATTTTTTCACGTACTGGTGATAACTGCTCCATTTTTGTGTACGAGTTATCTGATAAAAATCCAACAGTTCTTGCGTGTGCTGGGTAATTAAGCCATGCACATTTTTCCGATTGCACATTTCCTTGGTAAGATTACTTTGGACCAAATTAATGTCGAAGTTTATGGTCCGATCCACTAACCACTGCACTACAGAAGCCCGCAGTTGAACATCAGTAAAAACAGCAACCGCGAGGGAGTACTTGTGAAGCTTCCGGAATAGCATTGTTTCCGGTAAACACTTTTTCACACATTCAGAATATAGAAGTGAAATTTTTCCTCGTGCACGCCGTGTTTCCCCCATATGCCTGTCGTGCTGAGTTGCTGGCGCGCTCCAGCTGACTTGAATAAAAGCTGAATTTAATGATCATCTCCTCCTCATTGAGCGTGGAAACGACAGCCGGCTCTTTCTGTTCTGATTTGTTGGGGTTTCGAAATGGAAATCAGTAACCTTCTTTCTCGAATTCGTTGTGCTGCTGAGATCAGACGGGTTGTGCGTTTCTCACTCCATTAATAGTTGAGCTATGCCAAATATTACGATTTGTCGGGTTGCAGCACAAGTTTCGCTTGTTTTCAAAATTAGGTTACAACGACCTGTCTATCACCAGTAAAAATAGATTTGTTAGATGGAATTAGCGACGCTGATCTCATGGATTTGTATGCAATAGCTCCAATGAGAGCAGCGGTGTCAATAATGCGTTCAGTTTCAGTCAATCGCTGGTTATCCATCATCGAGATAATGCTTGTCCACGTGCAGCGCAAGTAACTCAATGCTACATTGAGGCGGGGAAACATTACTCCCTCTCCCGTATCCCATGATTTTGCTCCATCTGATTTTCTTCTTTTTCCCAGTACGAATAATTAGATAAGAGGAAAAAACTTGCATTTTATGGAATACTTCTTTGACTCAAAACAAAATTACGAAAGTTATCAGAAAACTGATGGGTATGTGGTCGTAGACTATTGAAAAAGGGGAGATTTAATAGAATGTCTGAGCTTGACTAATATTTTATCTAAACTGACTAATATTAAACCATGAAACTAAGCAGAACATGGGATTACTGTCTGAGATTTATCTCCTTATTTATTTATTTATTTATTTATTTATTTATTTATTTATTTATTTCTAACCCGTGAATTATTGAGATTGTCGAGTCAATTGTCACTTCAGGGTTACGAGCTAAAATTCCAGCGCTTCTCTTGAGAAGTAGAGAAGAGCGACTGTCTTCAAGGTACCCTGGGTGTCGTAGCGTTCCCAAGATGTATTCATTGCATTCGGTTGCCCAAAAAGTCCATTCAATTTTGTTGATGACAAATATCCCTTTGAAATATAATAGACTCTTTGGCAAAGCTAAGAGAAACATTGCAGTGTTCTGTTTTTTTTTGCATCGTTGCTAATACTGAGTTATTGGGTCAATTTATAGAACCAGTCATATAGTCTTATAGTATTGTACATACCTTCTTTCATGTGGAAGTGATCACCACCGATCTCTTTCAGGAGTATAGGTGTTGGTTTTTCTTCATTTTACGTCCCTCCGCCGTGTTCTAGTTCCCTCTTTTAGCGGCAGTTGCTGACCTCTCTATGTGCTCTTGTCTTTAATCTGTTGTGAGCTGAGTTTCACTTAATTGTCCTTTGTGGGTTTAATTTTTTCTTATGTTTGTCTTAACTTTTCCTGTTCTCTGTCTCGTGGGGGAGGTGGGCGTCCTGTGCTCACGACCTCTTTCTTAAACTAGTCACTTGGTTTCTGTTTTTTTTTTATTCTTCTACTTCACTTGTTCGCGACATTTGCGCTTTGTGTTACAAGCGTGGCGAGATGTGCTTACGAACTCTGCAATTTTGGGCTCCTGTAACGACATTAAAAGCTAAACAAAATCTGTTTTAAGTTTCTTGAACTGCGGTAATCGCCTCAATCGAGCGGAAACGGGGGTTAAGTCCTGAACTTAAAAAATATTTGTAGACTAAGACGGTGTAATGTTGCCCTGTTAGCATTTGACTGGTGAACGTTGAAGTGTGCTGCTGGAAAAAGAAAATGTTACTTTCTCTTATTGACATTAGCGTTGTAAAACTTTTTCTGCAAAAAACATACAACGTAGCCACCTTTAACCTGCCATTTTGATTAAATTGCTGTGCGCGGTTTCTCATATACGGTATTTAAAGCACTGAAATAAAGCTCACAGACTTTTTTCACTAGGTTTATTACAGGCTTTAATTGCAATTGTCAAATGAAAGTAGCCTAGAGTTCATCAGTGCGCTCGTCTACATGCGTGTTTAATTCTTTAATGAGCTTTGCTTTAGTCTATAGATAATTTGGCGGTCTTCAGTTTAGCATTAAATCCAAATTCATAAAATTTGAAGGGGTGGACCGTAAAGTGGGAATATATATATAGAACATAATTATTATAAATACTACCACGATTATAAAATTGTGTAAAAGAGTACGAAACCCCAAACTTTGTGGCCGTTTGGGTCACAATCACGTAGGTGATATTAAGACATTTTTTATCGTGAGCATTGAAACTGGTATTGTGTTCTGCGGAGCCGGTCCATAATATGGCGCTGTGGTTGATTATGCTAAATCACAATATTTTGCTTAACTTTTGATACAACAGCTCGTCTACGCCGGAAGCCGTCCGTCTCACGTTCCCATGATTGTCCGGCGTGAATCTCAGTTTATGGAAGTGTATTTTGTTACGATTTCCGATTTCTGGACAGTCTGTAGGGAATAATAATGATTTTCAGTTCACTTTCCCACCCAGAGATATTTTATGGCCGTTATATCGTTTGATGTCGCAATGCAATAATGCCCAAACCAGTCTACACATCGTATTAGGAGTCGTGCAAAGAATGAACTCGTTCCCTATGTCTAGAAGAAACACGAATCCCAAATCAATTTTGATGCCGATCTTGCGTCATTTTGATTCAAGCTAGGCACAGCCCTCTGAAACTCTAGGTAGTTGACTGCAAGTCAGATCAGGATAAAGAAGACAACGACGATCGTATTTCCTAGTGCTGTACTGTTGTTAACGTGTTCTGGGTCTTCATTAAAGAGTTAAGAGGGCCTCATTTTAAATTTCTTTGTTCCTTAACACATTACCTTAGTTTGCCTGACTGGTTTAAATCTTCACTTTGTACGCATAGTCACTAGAAGGATCTGAAAAAATTACAGAACCTAACCTAAGTGGTCCACATACATACCACTTTGGAGTCAACGTGTTAAGATTGATTAACCAGGGTTTCCTTAGACCTGCTCATGTTTTCTTCTTTCACCTTATCGGAGTAAGGTGATCGTGATGGATCTGAGCTATATACGAGTATTACACTGTCACACTCTCCTTGTACTATAAGCTTATAATATTTACATTCACGGCGTCGAGCTTCATCCGTGAGTTTACTCGTCCACGGTTTTATTAGCACTGCTGTTAATCTGCGTAGAATATTGTTCATTTTGAATGTTAACTACTTGGTTTTCATTTAGATCCTCTATATGATGTACGTTGCTTCTTCAGTGGAAAAATTTAACGTCCACCTTAGAGGAGTTATTCTACAAGTGTATTAACTTCCCGGGATAATATGGGCTATATTGAAGCATAAATGTTTCCGGTGTTGAATATTTAATAGATGAAACCGTCGTCAAGCAGCTATAAAATACGTAAAGCATCATTACTCTTCTTGCATGCAAACAAGAGAGATAGACTGATAGTCGAGATTCTTTCAGAAAATATACGCTGAAGAGTGTCAAAAATCCATCGAACAGCTCGAGAGCCATACTATTGGCATGGAAACTTCGCCTTTTGATGAATTGGTTTCCTAAGTTACATGGAAAACGAGTGTATATATTATCTAAGTTCTCTCGATTGTTCTAGCACCGAATTGGCAGTAGTGACAATAATTGCTCCATTATACTCGTTCTTAGGAAATACGTTATACATGTGTAAGACACAGCAGCTTCAATTTATCAGTCTTCACTGTGTAGTTATGAACCTAGAGTAAATCTGGCTTGACTTTCAGTGTTTTTTTAGGTAAAAAAGAATTTCACGCTGACGTGCATGTTTCGATCTGTTGTGAACGAACCTAGCAACTTTTTGTCCTGCAACAGCTTAGCGCGATGCCCGGTCATCTGCTGGAAAAATCAGGTTCTTTCTCATTCAGGTGAGTTGCGTGTGATGCTAGCAGGCGATACTCATTCATGCGTGTAGCGTTGTGGTATTTTTTAAGCGCAACAACGGTCAGTGTTGCATCTGTCGCATCTTTAGGACGACCGGCTCCGTTTACACTCTCCTACAAGCCTGTAAGTTGCCCTGCTTGCTAAAGCCTTGCTTTTTATAGTGCGTAAATCCAATTTTTCCTCCACTTTGAATATGGAAAGAATATAGAAATTTTGTAAGTCCTTCAGTTTTATGAGACCTTACTATGTGTTAATGAAACTTGTGTGATTTGAACTGCTATGCGTTCGTTTTTAGTGTGAAGCCGATGAGGAGTGCATAATTTCGGCTTTTTTCAGGGCTGTAACGAAAATTATATTGAAAGTTATAAACGAAAAGAACGTGACATTAAATCTATAAATTTTCAAAATTCCTTTTTTGGAGAACTAATCGTTATGGAATGTAGGGCTTGGAGCAATTTATGTAATTGTATCGATAAAATTATGCAACGCCATCAACTTTGAAAAGAGATTACACGCTGTTGTTATCTTTCAATCTATGAAAGCATAAAATTATTCCATGTATAAAAATTACATCTTGAATTCGCACCGATGGAAATGAGACACACGGGTGGATATACTTCCGTTTCAATTGTGGTAATTGGAATAGAAATTTCTATGAGAATAAGCCCAGTATTATAAAGTGCAATGTGGCATCATGTCACAGTGTCGAATTCATTTTGCGAATTTTGGTATCCATAGACACACAGAAGTGCACGGAGGCTATGACCCGCTACTGATGAATAAAATCTACAATGAAACGCCTGTAGGCCCTGGGCAAAAAGTTCCAACAAAGCCTAATTAGTTACCCGCGCCCTTGAGCGAGTGGCCGCCCTTCTGATGCTGCGCCAGCGGTGTGGGGGTCGTCGCACCAGCGCTGCATGGCCTGGCTATTGATCGCCCCCGCTGCTGCTGCTGCTGCTGCTGCTGCTGCTGCTGCTGGTGATGATGATCGGGATGCTGCTTCTGTTCCCTCTGCTGGTCCTGCTGCTTGGGAGGATGTTTGTTCCCGCTGCTGCTGCTGATGCTTGCACTTGAGAACTTGCTCCGGCGTGAATTTGAGACCCTGGTAGGCGGATGCGCGAGAGGTTTGCTATCCAGCTTATCTTTGGAAATTGCGTTCTGTGGGGTGCGTTAGGTGTATTCCTATAATATTGGCTGATTAAAAGAGAGGATGTACGCTATGGAGATTCACCGAAATATGTTAGTAACTTTAATGATCAGTAACCAGTTTTTTAACTGTACAAGATATACCTGTATTGGTTAAGATTTTGAAATTCTCATTTCTCTAGTTAGTATCCTAGTCAGGCTTCTTTAATATTTGTATTTGTCTTAGTGTTCCTGCGGTATTAGCGTTCCTATAGTCATCTTCAAATAATCGGCGACTCTCAATGTAGAAAGTTGTACGAGTTCAATGGTACAGTCGAGTAAGCCTTATTTTTCGTTTTTCATCCTTTTTTGTGTAAATGATTCTGCAGCATCTCACCAACTTCCATGCATCATGAGTGTCGTCAAAGCTACAGTTCGTCTTTAGTTCATCAAAAACGACGAGTTGCAGTAATTGTTCTGCTAGTGATGCTGGCGTTGCTTCTACTTTTCTGTCATTAGTTGAGGCAGTCGTGTTTTTTATGCATAGGTATTATCGCTATTGTAACTACTTTCTTTGTTACCCCTGGATGTGATGCGCTTCGTGCTTGTGATGGAACTGCTTTGGTCGCTTTCTAGAAAGGAATGCCGGTGATGTAACTGCTAGCAGTGATGCTGAAGTTCCTATTACAGTGCAGGCGCTTGTGTAGAGATCTGCTGTTAGGCACGCACCAGTATCACTCTCGTACAGCGTCTTCCTGCTGGAATCCTCATCTTCCCCCCAACCTCCTGTGGTGGGGGGGAGGTGTTAGCTACCGTGGCGATACACACAATTTGTCACACTGTTGACACTTCCATCCCAGCTAACAGCGATCCAGTTCTCCATTATGTACGTCAGTTGAAGTGCGCAATTTTGGGAAGTTTGTCTACTCGACAGGTATTCATACAGTAAATTTTGCCAGCCGTTGTAGGCTAGAAGATATGCTCACTTTGATGCCTTTAATTGATTATGATAGTTAGCATGAAACGCTTAAGTGTGATCTTCAGTAGCGAATTTGAGTGACTAAGCATATATTTTTCTGTAGTTATGCCATTTTTCTGATATTCAGTAGTGTAATGGCGGAAGTGGCCCGCATTTGTTATGCTAGAGGCAAGGTTTTACGTGCACGAGCATGTTGTGTGCCTGAACTTTCTGTCTGTCATAGAACGGATTATGCATGGCGTATTATACTCGCTAGTTTTGAGGTGGTGACTACACCATTTGTGGACTACTGTCCTAACGATTAAGTTCTCTGTTTATCCGACTCTTCTGTGTTCACCCAAATGGTGGTTAATTGGCGATTTAATTGATTCACTGGTAGTGTAGCTGGCTGGTCTGATAAACTGCTAGATTGCATGGTATAACTGATTGATTAATGAGTTCACTGGCCCGCTAACTAAATCGAAGAGGAACTACGCGGCTGTTAAGTGTGATCCTACAGAAGAGATCAACGATCGACTGCCAACTCAACCAGCTGATGAGCTCATAATTTAACTCAATCCGACGCATTTACTAACAAATTTATACAAGTTCACCTCGAACATAATGAAATAATATTTAAACTTTTGCTAACCAAATAGCTTCTGACCTAATGAGATAATTGCTGTTTTATTAACCGACTTACTTGAACTGAATGGTTGACCATTACCTGCAAAGCAGCATGGCTGCTCGTTGTTGAGTGCTTGATTTCAGGGGCTGGTTGTGCTGTACTGACCTGACAGCACCGTCAGCCCTGATGTGACTTGACTGGTTCTTCCATGTCCTCTTGCCGGACGCACTACGCTCTATTGTACTGGTCACATCTCAGGGTCTTGTGTCTCAGTGCATTGTATCTTAGTGTCTCATATCTCAGTGCATTGTATCTTAGTGTCTCATATCTCAGTGCATTGTATCTCAGTGTCTCATATCTCAGTGCATTGTATCTCAGTGTCTCATATCTCAGTGCATTGTATCTTAGTGTCTCATATCTCAGTGCATTGTATCTCAGTGTCTCATATCTCAGTGCCTCGCATCTCTGTGCCTCATATCTCAGTGTCTCATATCTCTGTGCCTCATATCTCTGTGCCTCATATCTCTGTGCCTCATATCTCAGTGTCTCATATCTCAGTGCCTCTGAGTCAACACGTAGCTTGTATGGAGCAGCATAAGCTGCATTCTCGTGTCACGACTGTGGTGGTCATGGTGGAGAACTGCCGTCTCGCTGGAAAATGCCTCATTTACACTGGCTTGTGTCTAATAATAAGTGGCGGGAATTTTTACAATGCAAGGTTCGCTTTAAGTACACACCTTGAATTTGAATGAGCGTACTGTTTCAAGTTCTTATGACCTTACCTTCAAAATACTATTTAATTCTCTATTGTGCTTTATTCATAGTTTCACAGGCTGGTTTCAAGACTGTGTAATTCAGTTGAGGCTCATTATGTCTGCTCTTGAGTTTCTGTAGTGCGTCCTTCATGTTAATCGTGAATAAAATAATTAAATTTGTACTGCTCTGACCGCCGCTAGATATTTGTTCATTCGTAAATTCTATGGATAAAAAAGCGTAATCTAATTTCTGCACTTAACTACGAATGTCACTAGATTATAAAGTCAATAAGAAATTCTTGAATAAGCTGTTTTTAATAATTCATCAAAGGTATATAAAAAAGTGAGAATATTTCTCTTAGATTATCATATCTACCGACAATTAATATGCTTACTTGTAATAAACGAAGCTACTGAGTACATCTTACATAAAGTTAACTTTTGTGTTGATGTAACTCTGACATATTAAAATAAACAGGGTGACACTATGCAGTGTGAAGTTGCGCGAGGGACCGTTTTACCTTTACGCTTCATGCGGTGACCTGCTGTACTGAAGCCTGCGGTCACTCGGCCGCCCTCACTGGCCTCCTGTCTTTTATAAACCCTTGTACGGCTCATCATTCCACGCTCTATTTCCTCCATCTCTCTCACGTACACTCCGTGTATCTCAATCAGGCGTTCGATTCTAAAGTTTCCGTATGTGGAAGCTATAATTTACCACTGTCATCGGTCAATAATTTCATCGGTCCAAGTCATTTTTTCCACTGTTAATTTCTCAATTGTAACGCTGGTTTTCCAACCGTAACTCTCTGAATAGTTGTAGGAAAATAATCTTTACAAATTACTTCTTGATACCGTTTCTTTGGGGCGTCATTGGCCTTCACAGAGAAAATAGGGAAGAAGGAACAACGGTCGATTGGTTTAGCCTGAGGAAATATAGTTATGTAGGTTGTAGGCAATGTCATTTCAAAGAATCCCTAGATGGAACCTACAGATTTTTCAATTGAAAACAGGTTTTCCGTACAGTTTTTAGTGTCAAATTTTAGCTTGAGTTTTATTAGTTGCCAATTTTATTAATATATTGTTACCATGAGAAGAAAACGCTCCTCTGTATATTTGAGTTTGCTTTTTCTGGACGTGTTTGAGCCCCTTACTTGTGATGAAGCACGACGTTCAGTGAGGAGGTATACGGGCTGATGGTGCCCTTTGCTTCTGTGACGACGTTTGGAACCCTTTTTGGGAAAGAGGCGTTTGCTGGTAGTGTCGATTGTCGTCAGCATACTTAAATTTCTTTAACTACCTACCAATGACATGGCTATGCTTGAGTGTTATGGCGTGGGGATTTAGCTTTAATTTTGATTGATTGTCTCTTTTCTCCATTTTATGCTGTTGGCATCTGAGAGCAATTACGCACATTTTTTTACGCTGGACTTCCCTATTTGTGTTTTTTAATTTTTGTGTTGATTCGATACATTCAGCAATTCCTTGCGGCATTCATAACCCAGCACTATATTGTGTTTATAGATTTCCATAAAGTGTGAGTTATGGCATTGTGCGTTTTGAGGAAAATATGATTTACTATTCCTATGAAATATTATTAAATATTTAGTAAGAAAATTGTTTTTAGGAAAATTTCCTTGCATTGTTTCGAAGAAATTTCGACCTATGCTATTCAACATTTAATGCATGTAAAATAGAATCGAATTGTCATATTAGCTCTGCGTATTTCGTGAAAATGTCTCCTTTAATACAATGGTAGCCCTTAAAACCCATTCTATTTTCAGTAATTTTTGTTTGTCTAATAATTGCAAGTTCAGCTCTTTGATTCAGCAGATTTTCTATCAACTTCTTGATTTTAAAAGTGCGCAATACATTACTAACTCGCGTAAATTATTTCTAGTTCATTCCTTCACTCTCTTCTTTCTTATTATCTTTTAGTGCGACACAGCATGTGTCGGAGAGCCATGCTCGACCGGGGGTTGGCCTGTCTTTATGCTCAGCAATAACACTTTACGTTATTTCTGGCTCGTACTCTTATTTTACAACGCCACTGAGGTTGAGCATCAGTTCCCTTTATTCTGTGGCTTGGTCTTTATTATATTATCTGTGGTTTCTGGGGTAAGAAAAGTCAGCTTATCGGACTAGTACCAAGGCAGTTTTTAATATCCCACGGGCTATTAAAAAGGGAAATTCGGATAACAAAATAATTTTATTATCAAAAGTACTGCCGAGTCTTACTTCTCTATATAATCGCCAAAACAGATACAGCCTGATTGCTCGTGGTACAGGCAGTTGAACATGGCCACTATGATCGATACTCCCGCCAAATGCGAGTTACGAAATGTATTCCGTTTTTTGCTAGCAGAAAGACGCAGCGCTGCTGAAATCCATCGCAGAATGAGCAAAGTGTACGGTGGCAACTCGTATGAGTGGGGAGAGTGTAAACTGTAAAGGAATGGTGTAGAAAATTCAAAGAACGGGAACCCACGTCCACTTTTGACTATACTCTCATTTAGTAAAAAAGAATTATTTGTTAGGCTTCCTAATTTTACTTTAAAATCAAACCTGATCATTTGAATTCTCATTTGAGTTCATTAGAATGGAAACAACTGATTCCATTTCATATATATGCACGAGTGCAGGAATATTATTTAAATCATTCTCCTTGACTAGGTAGAGAACAATCAATAGTGTTGGTCGTTGAGTATGCAGTATCGAGAAGTCACTCTCTTCACATAGATTGCCCTCCTGATATTGCTTCTTTCTCAAGGAGGCTCTTTTGCCCGCTGCGGTCGAGCGTCCTCCAAACCTTGCTCTTTCTTCTCACAATTTTCAAGTGTTTGTCTGCAATAGTTCGAGGAACCTAAGATTTTTTTCCAGTGATTTTTCAAGTGTCTTTTCGCTTGAATTGGCGGAGCCTTGCTCTTCGATTTTTTTTTCATTTTACAGCCTAGAGAATAGTCCAAGTGCACCGTAGCAAGCGCTTGAGAAAGCTAGCTATTCTCAGTTCATCGGAGATTTGTGCAAGCTTTGTTTGGCAGTGTTTGAAAAACCTTTATGATTTAGTGTTGTAATCTCTCGTAATTTTTACACGATCGTTCAGCTGCGGATATGGTACTTAACGAGTTTGTTTGACTTGTCCGATTGGAAATGCCTCGCTGGAACACGAGTGTGCCCCTCCTTAACATACGTATTCTCACTTGTAGGGACAATGATTTAGCAGTATAAACTTGCCGAATTTAATTGATGTTGATTGCACTACATTTTATGTTAGTGATATATTATCTGAAACGAGTTTCAATATTTTCGGTCCCACAATGCGTTCCAATTGCGTAGTATTCACGAGTACATTTTTTCATGTTAGAACTCGTTCACACATTAGTACCTTGTACCTATTCCATCCTTCTAGCGCACTAATGGGAAATTTTTACAATTTTGTTACTTATTTTAGCTGTTGTGGGCGCAGTTACTATAAGGACATTCGCGTTGTATACTGCAAGGTGGATTCAAGTTATAACACCTCCGATGTTTTTTCTCAGGTCTTGAAAAATATTGAAACATGCGGTTTGTTTTAAAATACGTTTGCACTTGTGAATACGTAACAGCACTGTACGCCACACAATTTTAGCGGCAGCGGCGAGAGTGAAGGCTGTTTTTGATATCTGAAATGGCGTATGGCGTTTGTATGCTTCCATTGAGCTGACTGGCGCTTTGTTTCAGGATTGAGAAATGGTATCTTTTGTCACAATCGATGAAAAACGTCCCATTCATGCCGTCATCACGCGTAAACATTGTCTGACAACATACCAAGCGCGTAGCCTTGTGTTCGTCCGTCAGGTCGCGTAGTACCCACCTGGAGGACACTTTAGCATTTTCAGGTTTTCATGCACAATTGTGTGCTCAGATCCTGCAGAAATGCCAACTTGGCAGACGATGTGTTCCATATTCATTCAGCAATCCTCCAAAACAATTTTTTTCACTCGCTCGATCATGTCGTCAGACTCGTTGGTACAAGACCGACGTTCTGTCTTCTTTAAACTCGTATGTGCAACAGTTTAAAGAAGACAGAACTCACGTTAAACACATCCACGACACCGTCTCCACATATCTCACTTAACTCGCAATGAATTTCAATCGGTGCCACACGAATTAGATAGAGAAAACAAATGATTGCCCTGTTCTTGAAATGAAAACGTCGACATTCTATCAAAAATAGTCCTCACTCTAACCGCTGTCGCAAGAGTTCTTCGTGCCGTACAATGCTACCATTTCTGTCATGCATTTACAACGAGTGCACGCGTATTTAAAACAAACTGCATGTTTCTATTTCTTGTCCTAAAAAACATAGGTGTTATAACTTTAATGGATCTCGCAAAGCCTGTATGAACACTATTTTATGCAGATAAAAAGTTTAATCACTGAATGAGGTCGCTGAAACGCTTGGAACTACTTCGAGGGAATGTGAGAATTACAGCGTTGGACATTATGAAGTACGACAACTGTATGAAGGAAGTCCTAGCCTTTTCTTATTCAATAGTTCTTCACTTTAACACGTTTTCTGCGATGGCCTAGCTGCTGATCTTTACTTTGTACACATAGTCCCTAAAAAGCTTTGAAAAAATTACAGAACCTAACCTGAGTGACCCACCGGTGGGTCACTTCGCAAGAAATGTGTTAATTTACACTTGACCGAACATTGACGGTGTACAGAGAACGGTTATTGAATTTTCTTATTTTAGGGCAGTAGTAATGCCGTAGAATTAACTTAAATGGCTCATAAATGAGTTTGGCATACAGTTTATCCGGGTCAAATTAGGAAATTGAATATTAACCGAATCATTTGGAGACTTTCTAGACAGCTCACCGCTGCTTTGGTCGCTCGGGGTTCAGTTAGCATTGCCCTGCCGATAATATCAGCTGTACAACGCATTTACTGGAACCAGTATCCTATTTTTCACCAATGCTGTTTGCCCATTAATGCCGACTGACAAGTCAATTTGCCTCACAAAAAACGTTTTATAATTTCAATACTGTAATACTGTGAAGGCTCGTATTAAAAATGAAATTAGACTGCAACGAGATGAGTACTGAATCATCGTGTTATGAAAAAGTTACAGCACACTGCCATGTTTCTTCCGATGTCATATTGAAATAATACAACATTTTGATGTGGCACGTTGACTAGCCAGTCTGAATTAATGGGTTAATAGCGTCAATAAAGGTAGCGTCGGTAATTTCGTCAATCTTACACTGTTGAATGCCTAAATTCTAGTGATGTATGTCTGCGGTGTACACACCGGCACAGAAATAGCTGTGCTACCTTATTTTAATAGGTTTTACTGCAATGCAACACGTCTGGATTTAATTTCCGACATTGCATGTGTTTACACGAATTTTTCCCTGCTGCTGCACAACTGTAACAAAGCGTGTGAAGTTCAACCTGTGCGTGAGCCGAGCACGTTCGTATGTACCTTATTATGTCGTTATGTAATTTGTTACAAATAGAGCGGGAAAACGACCGCTCGTTAGTAGTCTTCTGAGAGCGTTAGCGCGTTCTCGTAACTCTGGTTGATGGTTTGTGTTGGTGGCAATTGTACATTTCGACATTGATGACCTGTGCTCGAGCGCTGCGTTCCAACTAGTGTGTGGTGCTCCTACATCGTAACAAGTGCGTGCGTACGTCTCTGCTCTACATGAATGTTTAATTATATTCTTGCTTGATGAAAATGAAAGCTAATGTATCATAGTGATTATTGAGCATGTGATTATGAACAATATTTTTAGCGAATCGGTTACAGTAATTTAGTGAATGGGGAAATTAAATAGGAGAAATGTAAATTACAGGAAATGAGATATGGAGGAGTAACTGATGTTTTACCTCGTGCTTGAGTGCATCTTTTTTTCCTCTTATTTCATTTTAAATCTTAATGATGTTCGCAAATCAGTTTCTCAAATTTAAAAGCTGTATCTTAGTTCATTATATCTAAAGACTTATACATTGACTACAGATTAGTATTTCTATTGCCGAGAAATAACCAACGGTAACTCAGCTAACTTTACCTGTAATTCGTTTTCTCTAAATTTATTCGTCCACTGGCGCCAATTTACCGAATAGCCGTAACTCTCAAAGATACATTTTTTCCATGGGATATATTTAGTTAGTTACTGAGTTTATCAATTTGTGTGTGCAGAGCCGCTGTCACACTACAAAGTGTGGGCGAAGGCGTTCACCCCGGGCCACGAAGGCAACTCTTCAGACCCCGTAAACGTGACGACGGACGCGTCAGGACCGGGGGCACCATTCATTTCGAACCTGACCTGCCAGAGCGAGACCACCCTCTACCTGCAGTGGCACCGACCAGGCCAGGTCTACGGCAAGGTCGACCTCTACTACATCTACTATCGGCCTGAGGGCAGCAATGAGTTCGAGGAGATTGCAGTCTACTCCGTCAACAACAGGCTTGAGCACAACGTGAGTATCCCTTGTCGTTACTTCACGCTGTCTTAGTACGAGTAAATGCGTCCTACATAAGCGTTGTGTTCTACTGCAATAGTACGTAACGTAGTGTTGTACTGCACTAACATAGTATAGCGTTATGTTATACTAGCTAACACACGATGTGATACGAGCATGTCAGTTTCTCTGTGCTTTAGTTGTTACGCATATGCAGGGTGTCCCAAAAAATATTTACTCTTTGCTTGCCTATTAATAGGGAGAGAATATGAAAGTTATTGTTGGTAACATTTCATTTTGTTGAATTATATTCGATTTTCTTTAATTCAACTCATGGCACTTTTTCTGTCAGTAAAGCCTAAATCAAGTTAAAATTTACGAGAAATGGGAAGTGAAACAGTGAGTACGTAATTTTGAAACACCTTGTTGTCGGCTTATCACGCGAGCTCGCTGTGCGCTGCATTATCAATTTTAAGGTTTAAGTATAAAAACAGGAATGAAGACTCACCCAGATGCCAATTTTTCACGACTGATATAATGCAGTGCACAGCGAGCTGTCGTGATGTGCATGATAAGAAGGAATGCGCACTGCTCGACCATTGTGGCAGCATAATAACATGAATAATAATGCTAATATTTTTCTGAGCTTACAGTACAATGTACTTGAAGGCGGAAGTTAGCATTTACTGTCTTTGGTAATGAATAACTCATTGAACCATTGCTATTCACTTGAAAAGATCACGGTTACGCATCACTCTAAGGTACATGTACTTTCTTTGAACGGCTTCCCATGTTATTGCTGGACACGGTGCTGGGAGTATAACGTACGATTACATAGCACCAACGTACATTGTCTTCCATGCTTTCTATAAGGTTCCATCACATAACTTTATGATTCACTGTTTCTGTTACATCTTGTTACGTGAAATATGCGGAGCATTTTTAAATTTGACATTGTGATGTTAGTTTTTAATTCAATCTAAATGTAATACGAAACAATATTTAGCAATTCTCTTACGATTAACGCATGTTTGATGTACGGGATATTATAGTTTATGAATGCGAAATCGCCAGAAAGCAACTAATGCGAACATTGGTCTTTGTCGTCAAAGTGTAAATGAAAACACTCCTTTTGCTATCTCGCTTTGATATTGCCTGCTTTGATTGTACTTGCTGTCTTATCAGAGCGACCAGCCCCTCACACAGCTCATACGATGCAGTCTTTATTGTGTTCTTGTTGCGTCTGAAGTTGTGTCTAGACTCAATACTAAAGTAACCTCCTCAAGTTTTTCTTACGTGTTGCGGTCCAGAATTGAGTGTGAAGCCACTCGTGAAGTCTTTCTCAAATATTCTGTTTTGTCGTGATTTTATCGAAAGATCCCCGTTTCTTCTGTACTTGACTTGGCCCCGATCAATGTGAACATCAAGGGTTTTTCCAAATCACGACTACTCAAATTATGTAGTGGGGAATTACTACGTAAACTTTGTGGTAAGTGTAGACACATGGATAAATCATATATTTATTTACGGCCTTAAATTGATGAGGAAGTTGTTAATGTAAGTCAGTTGGACATTGTCTCATAAACCCTAGTTGGCAAACGTCAGTTTTTCTTACTGAATTGCGTTTATAAAAGTTCTTCGATTTTAAATGATTTGTTTGCAGTTACATAGACTGATAGTAATTGATTTCAGTTTAACATGTCTACTATTGTAGGATGCTCTTTTGAAATTAATTTAATTCGAAACATTGCACCTTATATATTGCGCTGTATGCCTCTTGTAACTCGTAGTGGGATTGATGAGCTGTCCAAGTAATAGGACGCTGTCGAGTTGTTGTACTGCTTACGTGGTAGCGCTAAAAAAAACAATATCCTCACCTTTTCTGTCATTCAAAACATAATCGTTTCTTGCAGTTTTTAGGCTTTCCTGTAAGATTCAGTTCAGTAAGGTGCGGTTTGTGTATATGTTACTATTTTTATGACGAACAATAAAAAATGCACTGCCGTGCCAGATTTGAATAGAATGAGTTGTCTGATGCTTTTGTTTTATTATAGTTTAATATATTGGAGTATAACAGAGAAGCGAACAAGTAAAACCTGTTCTGATTTCCTAGCTAATGCTTCATCTCAGCTGCAATATATGATCGTTAGTCATCAGCTGCACGACATCGCTGGGGGGAATGGACCTATTTTTGTACTTGCTTTTCTTGGCTCACGCATATAATTTGTTAAATAATCCTAGTTACACAGAATAGGTTCATGACGTCTCAGTTGCAATGTTAGTTAAAAAGAATGAACTATTTCAACTTTATTTTAGGAAGCTTATGCAAAAACCAAGCACAAGTGGCATTCTGTGGGTGTTAGATTGATCAAGTTGTGCTGTTAAGACGTACTTGTGATCACATTATTTACCTCAATGAGCTTGTATCTTAAGAGTGTAGCTTTCGAATTTTTTTTAGAGTTGGATGTGGGAAAATTAGCGGAAGCATCACTTTTGATATTTTGAACCTATTGCTTTTCTTTTCTCTTTTTTTCCTTTCATCTCATCTGAAATATTTTTATTTTTTCATCTGATTCTTTCAATGCTGAACGTTTCATGTAATTTACATCGGATTTCACGCGGCGATTATTAATCCTCTTTTGTTGTTGACATATTATAATTGTGACTACGAAATACTTGTAGTAACAAATGGTTCATATGTGCGCCATCGATCGCATGGGATTAAAATGAAAATAACTTGCATTTGTACTTCTTTTGTTGGATCTTTCATTCTCTTCTTTTAATGAAACAATACGTTCATAGTTTTCCGGCTGTCACAATCTCCAGATGCCATACATCTCCTGAGTGAGGTGGTGGTTGTGTAGGGCAAAAGAAGGCGGCTTGTGTACTCAAGTGCGTCGTGTATGAGTGACTTCTGTTGAATCCCTGGCGTGTTGTGTCAATCACTGTCTAGCTCGTCTGTTGTACGTTACGCCACTGTCTTGCTCGTCTGTGTTGTACGTCACGCCACTGTCTAGCTCGTCTGTGTTGTACGTCACGCCACTGTCTTGCTCGTCTGTGTTGTACGTCACGCCACTGTCTTGCTCGTCTGTGTTGTACGTCACGCCACTGTCTTGCTCGTCTGTGTTGTACGTCACGCCAGTGTCTTGCTCGTCTGTGTTGTACGTCACGCCACTGTCTTGCTCGTCTGTGTTGTACGTCACGCCACTGTCTAGCTCGTCTGTGTTGTACACCAGTCGCGAGACAGACGGCATAATTGTCTGGTAGCAACGCGTGTTGTCCTCGTGCAGGGATAATTTCCATGATCAAATTTGCTGCGATCGTTATCGTGATCAATTGCCATTCTCAACCAATAATGTTTCGTTATTTGCATGAATACAGTTTTCATTAATTTGGTTCATCCCGTAGGACAGCAAGCTGCGCCAAAAAAACATAGTATAATTTTTGAGATGTAGCAATCATAGAGGAATGAGTAGAATTCTAAAGCTTCTTTTAAAGATATGCTTGTAATGTGTGTCCTACTTAGTGTTTGTAGAAGACGTGGCCATCCTCAGAAATACCCTAGGCTACATGTAGCTGGTTTTGCAGCACAGGCTGCGACACTCTTGACGTATTATTTAAGTGGACCTTATTTCACCTTCATTTCGGGAGGGTGCCCGATTTGTCATTGCAACGAACTCCTGCTCGTGTATAATCCATTTTGTCTTGTCACTCTTTCCCCTCGATATTTCTTCGGTGATATTTCGTGGTACCAGCACTTTTAAGTTTCGGCCGATCCCCTTCTGAGGGTAAAAAGGCTAATAATAATTTACTTCAGCGATTTCTATGTTCATATCACTGATGTATACTTTTCGTTAAATCTGATCCGTGTTATATCCATCTAATTACTCAAATAAGGTGATCTTTAATAAATTAAAACAACTCTAACAAGAACATGAGATGAGATTATGTAAAATTAGTGACGTTACGGAGGAGGTTGAAGGATCAAATATTCATTTTACCAGCCGCTCAACTTGTTTATCTTCAAGTGGTTGCGTTTTCCCAGTGATTCATACGCATTTCTCCCCCTCCAACTGCACAAAATAAAATGACTTTGATGTACAATGTGAAATGAGAATCATAGACCTTAATGTACGGAATCTCTCTACTATTTGAATTTTTTATACTCTGAGGAATACCAATCATTTGAATTCAGTCACATATCTTCAATTCGATGAAAGGAAAGAGTGGGAAGTAAGGTTCATACCAAGAATGCGACATCACAAGCCTGTTAGTCAAAAACTTCAATTCTGCTAGGGTTTCAGTATACTACTATCGAGTTACTATTCAGTTAATTTAAGACTTCTATGCACCCCAAGAATGATTGAAGTCGCCATGTTCGTGTAATCCGCTATTGCTGTGCTAACTATTTTAACACTATTTACTAACTATTAACTATTTAATACTCCGCTTATTTACTATCACGGGGAATGATTTTGTGTCACTGTGTCTGTGCAATCCATTATTGCGTTGCTAACCATTCTACTTATTTACTATCACGTATCATAGAATAATTTTGTCATTGTTTCCGTGTGATTTGCTATTGCGGTGGTGACCATCGCACTTATTCGTACCATTTTGCGTTGCAGTTCCTGATCAGCAACTTGACGTCGAACACTTTCTATGAAGTCAAAGTGCGGGGCGGGACGTACTCGAAGTTCTACAGCGAGAACAACCTCACCTACAAGGTCAGCAACCCTGCCCACATTCCCTTTCCATGTTTGATCCATGCCCTAAATAAATCCCTTATCAGATAAGTAAATAACAAACCAGTATTCAATTCATGAGAGCATTAATGAAATAGATCGTTGAGGAAAGGATTAGCGAGCAATTTAGGTTCCAGACTACGACGTTGTTGAGCTGCTGTGTAGAACACAGAGGCGTGCGATAGCGTCGTGTCGCCGAGCTGTTATCTGAGCCTGGCTGGTTGCCCGCAACATGTCGTGCGTTATCGCTACGCTGGTCTCCACCATCGCTCTTCTTGAGCATGACGTTGCAGCGAATACAGGTGTTGTTAGAGAAGCCACGTGATCACAGCTCAAAGTTGACTTGGTCCTAGTTTTAAGTAACAGATAGTTACTTAGTTTTGTGAAAACGAATTTTCGTAACGTTTAAAGTTTAGAAGTGCGCAGTTTTCGTTTTCTGTAGACATGACCTTTATTTCATAACAATTGAGCGATTTCTCGTAGTGTGAGCTTAATTAAACAGGCCCTAGCTTCTGATTTCTGTCGTTTTTTTGAGCATCACAAGCTGTTCGTGCTTTGGCTTGCACTATAAACCCCTGACGATGATTGCTTTGTTGGTTCTACTACTGAATATTTAATTTATTGGGATATGAAAGTAATGTCAAAGTTACGGTTGTACCATGTTTCTAAATAAGCACGTTAGAACAATTAATGTACGAACTATTTCTATGGTATTCATTAGCTTCTCTTCGTTTCTTGATGTTTTAAACGTCGACATGAATTTCTTAGGTTGAATATAGTTTCTAGCATCTGACTAATCTAACTTGTCTGTTTTGAACGGCGTTTCGCTGTTCCTCGTATCTTTCAGACACCCAATTGCGTTTATTGATATTATTTCTAACTCGTGTAGTTCTGCAAACTGAAGCTTCTTGTACGTAATTATAAAAAGCTATCAAAAGTAGTTACTTTTCTTTATTATAAGACATACATTTCTATTTAATTCATCTCTTTTCATTCTTTTCGAGCCTAAAGGGTTAAGCTTTATCAATATCTTTACTTTTGCTGACTTCAGCATTAGTTTGACACTTGCTGCCTCTGTAGGCTACAGAATGCGCTGAAACCGTGCACGTTTTGTGCAGTTGGAGAATCTGAAACCTTGTACACTCAAATCTTGTTATTTTCATCGTCATTATTTGCATTATTCACAACTTGTGTTTTTTATAGCATTTATTTATTATATTCATTATTACCCTGTTATTTTCGTGATTTTAATTTAACTCTGGAGCACTGAACATGGGTAGGGTTTGCCCGAGGCTAGTGACGTCTATATCCATGTTCAGTGCTCCAGGGCCAAGTTTTCTGCATATAAACTCTTCAAATCTTTTATTTGAGTTTTTTACAACAAATAACGAAGCTTGAGTGTATTTTCTAAAAAAAATTGGGGCTTAGTCATGTCCGTTAAACTTGAGTACAGAGCTTTTAACGGTATTGTTCTTATGTATTTGGTACTGTCATTGCGTATTGAGTCGCTTGTTTCATGTTAATGTCTCATTGGACAAGGATTGTTAAGATTTCATAGGGCTGCCCAGTAACCACGTCATTGTTACTGGACGCTGGGCTTGTGGAAATTCAACTTTACTTTTTAGATTCGATGGCCTTTCACTCTTACTGGCTTCTTCGGTTCCGGCTTATTTTTTCTAGCTGTCCGTCACCGTTGTTGTCGTGGAATAAATTTGGTTCAGTGATGTTAGCTTTCTGTGGTATTGTTGTTTGATGTAAAGATTAGGACTTATTTATCAATTTCATATGGGCTATGCCTTATATGATGTTGCTTTGGTTCATCTTTTAAAAATTGCCTATCGAAATTTTATATGCCCTTGAATATAAAAACGAACGAATGAATTTTAAATACACTTCCCATTTGTCTGTATCCTGAACAATCACTTGGAAGAATTTTTGCACACACTAGCCACATGCTTCATGAACGAGTCGTGCAACGTATCATGGAGACTTTTGTGCTCCTCGGAGACGAGGATTTGTGAGCTTCCATCTCAGTTGTATCGTTAAATCGCCTGTTCTCGTCAGTCTACCTTGGAAAACAAGTGTTCTAAATATTATAAATCGCATCGCTTTCACCGGAATTGTATTTGTTGTAAGCCTCCTCTTAGTTCGGCTCGTAGACGTTTATTTTAATGTATTTTACTCGGTCTATGTCACTTTTAAAGAGAGCCTGGCGCACCGTGCAATCGATTTTCTGCATCAGTGTTATCGATTTCATTTTTTTCTTTATCTTGCCGTCTCTTTTAAAAACTTTGCCGTCTTCAGTTAGCCGTTGCAAGCTGCGAGAAAAGAACAGGAATTTGATGCCCTTTGGTGTGTTAGTTAATTTGAATCTTTATGTATTTTACTGTAATGGTTGTTTAAATAGAGCGGAAGTAGTGGTCGTTCGAAAAGTGAAAAATATACATTCGTGATAGCTTCTCTCCATGTAAGAGATGAATTGACGCTGCAGTTGTTGCTCCTGAATGTATGTTTTAAAAAGAAAGGCCTAGCGTGAGCGACGTAAGGCAGACATCTCTGTTCTAAATAAAGATCGCTGCAATCGAAGGAATACGCATTAAGGAACTTTGTAAACTGTGTACGAGGTAAAGAACAGCGATATGGGTTTCGTGTTGGCGTGATGCCCACTACCCAGAGGCCATGCTGTCTGTTCTCCCCGTTTGTATACCTGAGTGGCAGCAGTGTTTGAAATGTACCCTCATGTCGGGGAAACAGTGTCCATTCTTGTCGCCACTTGCTTCTTTGCTTCGTTCTGCTGCGAGCCAAGTCCTGATGGTTTTTTGCAGGCATTCTTCATTTGCGCCCTACTCCCTTTTTGAGAAAAACGCTGGTTATTCTTTCGAATCCTTGTTCAGTGTGCGAGGAAGATACAGACGTATCTTTTCATCTGGTGAAAAGATTCAGAGAATTTTTGCCTGCTCCGTAAACTAGCTTTTTCACATAAAACTTTTGTTATTCGCACTACGTTTGAAGGGGCTGGTATGCGTTTTTTTCTCTCTCTATCTGATAGAATGCAAATATTTTTTTACAATCGTTTCCACTTAACATTCGCAACTGGAAATTACTTGTGCTGGTTTTTTAGTCTGGCAACTCTCATTATAGATTGAATTTTATTTTCTCCCAATTACTTAAAAGACAATCTAACAGAACTTCAGTTATTCATTTTATTCGTTTGACGAAGGGGTAAGGGATGTTTTGTTAACGAACAGTTAATTTATTTGAAGTGAATCTATTGCGCTTTATTTGAACACTAACACCAAATAGCTGCAATTTGTGAGGAATGTTGAATCAAATGCTGAAAAATTATTTTAATCTTAAAACTTCGATTTTTTTTAACCCCGTTTACGATAATTCAGTATCATGCAGGCTTAGTTTGTGTGTGTGATGCATTAATTTTTAGAAACCAATTTTTTTTAATACTTTATTTAGAAACTTCTTCGATATGTTCCCGCGCGTCCGTTTAATCATCCCACGGTATACACTGGTGTTTCTATCCTATTTCCGTTTTGTTTTGTCTAATTTTTTCCAATATAATGTGACACAAAAAACCGATCGAAAGTAAACTCATCTCAACTCAGAAAAAAATGAATCGAAAGTTGAAACAAATATCACATGCACCTGAATAACCTTGTTTAGATTATTAATGGTACCATTTGCTCTCCATTTGCTGACCACATTGTTAAATTTTAATATTCATATTTGGGTTCAATTCATTTACAAGTACTCTTTTCACTTTCGTTGGAGATTTACGTATTTGCGTAGTTCTGGTTAGCAATGAAAACACACTGCTAACCAGCAAGTTGACCTATTTTGAAAATTCAGTTTTTGTAAGATGTTTACAACGATGGTGATGTACTCATAATGCAATCAAAGTTATACAAAATGAAACTTGCAAACATATTCTTTCATGTAGTTTTTTCTTTCACATCTCTGCGTCAATTATTTCTTGATTTCGATGCGTTCTGTCTGTTATATGCAAGACCTTCGTAATAGTTCATTTTCCTAGTGTCGGATGAAACTGGATAAACAGGATATTTTGTTTATCTCTCTATGGAGTGCATACTATTAGCGTTGCTCTGATCCTTACTAATTTAGTTTTCGTTTCAGGGCCCGACGTCAGCCCCTTCAAAAATCCTACTGTACCCGAACTGCCACGAGGCTCCGTCTTCCTTCTTCGGCAGCAACGCGGGGCCCTTCGTGGGGCTGGAGCTGCGGAGTGGCATCTTGGCGGGGGCCATTTGCGCCGCTTTCGCCCTCTGCCTCATCCTCATCGCCATGCTTATATGGAGGTGCGTGCTGCATGCTCTGCTTGGATAGTCAATTGTCTGTCTTAAGCACCTCTGCTATGCCTTCATTGTGTGGAACTTGCTAGTTGTCATCTGATGGTGATGGCCTTTTTGTCTTGGGTCGTACTAATCACCATGCTAGTATAGAGGTGCGTGTTGTATGGATGATTTTACGTTTTAAAAGAAGCGATTCTTTTGCACCTATGTACAGTTTCTTTTGCTGTTATCAAGCTGATTTAAGTAGAAACGTGTATTCTCAGATACTGCGCTGTGGAGAAGATAGTTCATGTTACCTCTTTTGTACTCGTTACATAGTGGACCATTCCTGAATGAAAGCCCACCTTACTAATCCGCTTTATACATTGTACTAATCTTCTAATTAATTTGATGTCGTATTGTGTCTATATATATATATATGAGCATTGACGATACTATGTGCTGTTAAGTATTCAAAAAACGAGTTCGTAGGACTTAATACTCACAGTTTAATTGTCTTGTTCGAAGATGCTAGGCACAGTTACATAATACTTGGTGTGTTCTCAGCAGGCGGTTCTTCAAGGGCTCGTACTACTATCTGGACGAGCCGTCCAAAGGTCCCCCTGTTCTGCTGTGCACTGACTGGGAGAATGACACTGGGGGCGACGGCGCTTATGGACCCGTTGCTGTACAGGACTTCTCATCGGTGAGCCTCGTGCTGTTCGTTGTCTTACAGTAAAGGGGAGGGTGTGATATAAGAGGCGGTAATGGGCTGTAGGTACTGGTAGTTCAGGGTTTTATTTTCTATGACATCAGAAGGCTCAGGAGAGTAGGTATCAATTTTTATGGGTGGGCGTAGATCTGCATATCTAAGGTGGTGCTACGAGGTGTTCAGTGTGCAATTATGCCTGTGAACTACTGCGTTAAGTGCGTGCATGTGTTAAAACAAACTTTCCTTCGAGGACAAGTGGACAAAATTCTGTTTTTGAAGAAAACTTTCGCACAAGTTTCGTTTTGCCAGGCTTATCCGAATCCTCTTGCTGCATAGGTGTTTAATACTCTTGTTTCTGGCAAGACATCTGTTTTACGAAAGTTTGTATTAACTGCCAATTTGTTGACTTTTTGGAAAGTCAAAATTCATTATCAATGTTTTATGATCTAAATTGAGTTTGATATTGCCATTCGTCTTTCTTTGTTCTTATAGAAAGCCCTGTTCGCGATTTCTTAATGCCAAAATTAATAGTTCAGTTTTGCAAAGAAAAGCATGCATGCTGATACTGTGGAGGCTCGTAACTTGATTTTTAGAATTTTTTATCTCCCTCTGCCTAGCTGGTCTCGATGAAATTGGCTCAACACTTGGAGGGTGTGATGCGCTTTCTTATGATCATTGGTTTGTCGTTAAAAAGCTACACCCTCAGTGGACCAATAAGTGATAAAAACTGACTGAATTACATATCTGGCTGCCACTGGTGGAACTCCATTCCGTTTTAATGTTGAACGGTAGGATGCGAGGATGCATGGCAGCATTAAATAAAAGCTGTTAAATTTCATTGTTCAAGTTCTAAATGCGAAAAAGTTGGGTGACTAAAGTGCTCTTGTTCATATTCCTTGCTCCGTAAAAGTACTTTCATGCGCATTCATATCTGTCTTGTCATGGGGTCTTGTTTATTTTTTCTTTTGGTACCCTCTGGGATGTATGAAGACATGTACCGCATTACATATCTGTAACGTGACTCTGTTGTGTGCAGCACGTACAGAGTCTGCACGCTGCACATTGTATGTCTGTAACGTGAGTTTTGTGTGCAGCACATACAGAGTCTGCACGCTGCACATTGTATGTCTGTAACGTGAGTTTTGTGTGCAGCACGTACAGAGTCTGCACGCTGACGGGGACATCGGCTTCTCGAAGGAGTACGAGGCGATCCAAGCAGCGTCGACTCAGGACTCGTTGTCTGCCGAACACTCGCACCATCCCGACAACAAGCTCAAGAACAGATACCTCAATATTGTCGCTTGTCAGTATGCATATACTTTTAATTCTTGCTTTTTATTCAATTCATGAATTATTTATACATTCCTCTAGTTTGTTTTATTTTCTTTAAAAATCCGTTCTTATTGTTTCTATAGTTTCTTCCATTTGATTTTAAG